>CM041780.1:64737387-64786125 GCA_023374045.1 Limonium bicolor | reverse complement strand
TCATTTTCTCCCGTAACACCACAACATTCCATACTCACGCAGTAACAAAAGAAATAGAAGAGCAGCAGTGAGAGCGAGAGCAGACCCGTTCTTTCTCTGAAATAATGTCAACATCTTTCTGTGCTACCTTCTTATCCTCGTTAATGTCTGAGTAATTTTCTTTTGTATCCTAGCATGGGGGTTTGATTCTAATATTACGTAAATCAGTATTTATCACCTGTCTCTCTTATTAAACCTGTTTTAATTCCTTTCAGTAAATATTGTTAAAATGCTTTGCGTGACAAACAACTGCATTTTTATGGTAACTATCAACATATGATTTTGAGATAGTCTAAGTACCACAAAGGAATTAATCTTGGTATTTACACTCCGGATTGAGCAGGAAAATACTGAGGCTATAACTAAGAGTTCGTAACTGACAATTATTAACTCTAATAGACAATAAATAATTGAGACAAGGTTATAAATCTGTTTAAGTAATTTAGGCAATTCCCCCGCTATCCTAGGATACCTTTTCCATCCATATCACTTGATTCACCTGTTTTTACTGTTTTTATTATTTCTGTACTAATCCAACAACAAATCAAGCTTGCCTCCGGCTAAACCCCTTTTTACAGTTTTTATTAACTACCAAGACTAGGATAATTGAACAATTTCCCTGTGGATACGACACTTGTTTTACTACTCCGAATAGGTGCACTTGCCTATTAGTTTGCTATAAATCTATGTTTATTAACGTGTAGTTTTATCCCAACAAGTTTTTGGCGCCGTTGCCGGGAGATTTATTCCATCAATTTCCCTAGTTTCCGGTAGTTCACTTGCTATACTATAATATTCTGTTTATATTATTTTGTAGTTTGTATAATTTCTGACATCTAACTTCGGACATCTGACTTCGGACATCTAACTTTGGACATCTGACTTCGGACATCTAATTTCTGACATTTAATTTCAGTTCTTTATTTTATTGTCATTTATTTTTCAGTTATTTAATTTCCATTGTCCTTTAAATTTCCAGTAAATTAACTCCTAACATTTAATTTTCTGTTATTTAATTTTCTGTCATTTAATTTTCTGTCATTTAAATTTTTTGTCATTTAAATTCTGTCATCTAACTACTAACTTATAATTTCTGTCTACTAACTTATAATTTCTGTCTACTAACTTATAATTTCTGTCTACTAACTTATAATTTCTGTCTACTAACTTATCATTTCTGTCTACTAACTTATAATTTCTGTCTACTAACTTATAATTTCTGTCATTTAATTTCTCTTGTCATTTCAATTCCCGCGATTTAATTCTGTCCTTTTTCTTTATTTTAATTTTATTGTTTACTTAAACTGCACTTATTTTTGTTTATTTTTGTTTCACTTATTTTCTTTTCTTTTTACTCTTGTCATAAAAAAATTAATAATCAGAAAAAAAAAACAACAAAAATATAAGTGTTGTCTAATTAAAGTTTATCCGCCTAACCAATATCTTTGCTTTTCTTTCTCTATTTACTAATTAATTTCGCAGTTTACCACAAGTTATCTTCTATGCATGCCAAATACTCGAACCCGAGGTTCTCCACCTATCAGTCCGAGACCCGAACCCGAGCGTACTTTATTTAACACACGAAGAAACCTGAGAAATCAAAACATGGCTAATAACGAAGTTATAGAAGAAATGGACCATGAAAACCAACCAAATCAACCAGAACACCGTGCCCTCTCTGATTACCACCAACCGGATACCGAAGGAAGGGCATCAGCCATAGTTCTCCCCGAACTAACACCGCTAGAAACCGGACGATGGGCTTTCAAAACCCACTACATCACCGCCGTCCGGGATCTAGGCAAATTTAGTGGAGCAAATCCTGATGAAGCCCCAAATCATTTAAGTCTCTTCCTAGACTTCTGTAATTCCTTTGGTCAAACCGGCAACGTCAAAGAAAGAATCCGTCTACAACTATTTCCTCACTCGTTGTCAGATTCAGCAAACAGGTGGTACCGAAGTCTTCCCTCCCGATCAATCCATACATGGCTGCAAATGGCCCAGAAGTTCCTTGCCAAATACTACCCAACCAGTAGAACAAGGCAGTTGATAGGAGAAATCAACACATTCTGTCAGGAACCAGGAGAAACATTATACGACGCATGGGACAGATTCAAGGATATGTTGATGAAATGTTCCCACCATGGTCTCGACGATCAATCCCTTTGCCTATCATTCTTCAATGGCCTGGATGATGGAAACCGACTACTCGTGAATTCCTCTACAGGAGGAAGTTTCATGATGAAATCTCCTCAAGAAGGGATGAACCTTCTCGAAACCATGACGAGCAATACCAGACAGTGGACGAGATCGAAAGGAAGAACGCCACGAGCAGCAGGCCTACTCCATGTTGAGCCTACAGATCATTTATCGGCTCAGATCTTGTCCCTTGAAAAGATGGTGGAAAAGCTAACAACATCTCAAAACGAAATTGTAAAGACAATAGCTTCCCCACCTACAAGTTCATCACCAGAAGGATGTGCCATATGCGCCGGTCCTCATGAAACTCATCAGTGCAAAGGTAAAAACCAGTACGAAGATGTGAATTTCATAGGAAACCGCCCCGGTAATTCCTACAACAATAACTTCAACAACAACTACCCATGGAGAAATCACCCGAATTTCTCATGGAAAAACAATGATCAGAACCAAGGAGGGCAGAACAACAGTTCCAATACCTATCAGGGAAACCGACCCCAACCAAACTCTAATATGGGTTATAGAGCACTAGGTGCCCCTCCAGGTTTCCAACAACAACAACAACCATCTTCATCCTCTTCTGATCCAAACGCAGAACTGAAAGAGATGAGGAAGGGTTACATGTCTATGACTTAGAACCAGCTTTCTGCACAAGAAGCCTTCAACCAAAAAATCGAAGGTAAATTCAATCAAATTGCAGAACATCTTGCTCGAAGACCGCCTGGGGCTCTCCCAAGCCAAACAGAGCCAAATCCAAGAGAGCAAGCCAAATGCATCTATGTGAAGGAGCACAGTGAAGAAAAGATGGAGGTGGCCAAAACAGCTAAGGTTCCAGAACTTCACCCTTCCCTTCAAGAGTGGGTAGTAGCAATCGAAACTTCCAAAAGGAATGTAGCTGAATTGGAAAGCACCGCCAAAGTCTATAAAAATCGCATTCAGTCCGAGAATACCTACCTTGAGCAGTTGGAGGCCGGCTATAAAAATGAAAAGCTCGATTTTGAAGAAGAAGAAGAGGAGCTTAAGGCGATAACCTTGAGAAGCAATAGAAAAACCGACGAGATTCACATCCCGCAAAGGTCAGAAGAATCCAAAGAGGATAGTGAAGAAAGAGTTGAGATTCCAATGGAAAACATCTCCCAGCATCCTCACTATTCCACCAGCTTCAAAACCTTCTCCACAAGAACCGCCTATACCATTTCCCCACCGACTCCAAAAGCAAAAATTGGATAATGAATATGGTAAGTTTCTGACAATGCTGAAACAACTAAACGTCAACATACAGTTTGTAGACCTCATTGCCAAACTACGCCAAATTCCTCAAACACCTTATCTCCAACAAAACTAAATTGGCCGAAGTTGGTACGGTACCTCTCAATGTTGCTTGCTCAGCTATTCTGCAACAACCACTACCTTCGAAATGTAATGATCCAGACAGCTTCACCATTCCAGTCACAATTGGTAGCACCTCATTTCCATACTCCCTATGCGATATGGGTGCCTCCATAAATTTGATGCCCCTCTCCACTTTCAAAAGGCTGGGAATTGGAGAAATGAAAAAGACCAAGATGACCCTTCAACTGGCGGATGGTTCGGTAACTTACCCAAGTGGAGTGGTGGAGGATGTTATCATTAAAGTGGAACACTTATATTTCCCATGCGATTTTGTCATTCTAGACATCGAAGAGAACTCCACTACACCTCTCATCCTTGGACGACCTTTCCTTGCCACAGCCAATGTGCACATTTCGGTAGCCCAGGGGACAATCACCCTTCAAGCTTATAATGAAAAGCTGGAGTTCGCATCCGGAAGGTCTCCAGATAACAAATCTAAGGATCTCAAGTTTGTGCGGGACACTCAATCACCATCATCCCCACTTCTCTTTATCACCCTTCCAGACGGCATGTCTATTACAGAGATAACACCACCAATCCCGGATGAAGAACGGGATAAGAAAAGAAAACATGCATCCCGGTGGACACTCAAAAATACCATCGAGTCATGCTTTGGATCTCCTCCTCATAACCACCCCCCAGGATCGATCTAACGACAAAGCGTCTAGCCAAAGATGTTAAAGAAGGGCAGCTTTCCGGGAGGCAACCCGGAGGAACTTATCTTTTATATGCTTTTATGCTCTTTTAATTTTCAGGTTCTCTTTAAATTTTGTTTTTGCTAAACTTTTAACCCTGTTTGTAGTATGGTTGCTTCTAGTGTCTTATGCAGGTACAACTTCATGTCTACACAGCAACCAAGCTGCGCTACTTGAGGCTGAAGCTCAAGTGTGGGGGAACTCCTATAACGCTAGCAAAAATAATCTCAGGGGAGTACCAGTTTCTTTAATTATGCTTTTAGTTAAATAAAATCTGCAGAGGAGCGTGTATGTGCTTAAATGATTATTCGTGAACATTGTGTTCTCTCTATTTTATCTACTTACCGAAAAGGTCTTCTCAAACTTTCCCTTGTTTTTTCTGGTGAACAATGAGGACATTGTTCAATTTATGTGTGGGGGAGTATGCCCTTTTCGGTGACATTTTGTGCTTAAATGCTTAATCTCTCTGTTAATCTTGCTTTTGTCCAAATTCAATATCGTGGACCCTTTATATGTGGGTTGTTCTCTTTAAGAATAAATACTGTTATGAATTGTGGGATAAATGGTATAAAATGTACAAAAATTTTAAAATTTTGATTACTTTTGAGGAGCATTTTTATGCGGTGTGACCAAATGATCTGCAATGGTTGGATTTTATTACTCAGGGGTTCTTTCTGTCTTCTTTCTTAGGGATTGCTAAGGGGTGCTTCTCTGTCAAAATATATATACAAGAATTAAATAAGGGACTTGCGAGACACCATTGGTAACCAACAAGAGAGTTGAGTGTTCTTAAAATACAAAGGCTTGATGCCTACATATTATCTTCTCATCTCTTATGCAAAAGTGAAACAAATGCATAAATCTATTTTTCCTTTTGTTTTCTCCTCAAATGCCCATTCTTGAGAGAAGTTGGCCATGGTAAAAGTTCTCAAAGTCACCTTAAATCAAGAAGCATTGAAGTACTCCGAATCATACCCCGAAACTCTAATTTTTATTTTTGCCCTGAGTACACCTATGCCACCAGTAGGTGATGGATCACACTCCTCTAAAAAGTTTAAGATCATGTACTATTGACTTCTTTATCCTACCCCTTCATAATAGTATGTGTTAATATTGAGCATTCCCTACATGCTTGGGTACATGGTTTTGCTTGAGGACAAGCAAAAGGTAAGTGTGGGGGTGTGATAAGTGTCTAAATGAGCATGTTTTATGGGTGTATTTCATATATTATATCAGCACTTTTCTGCTCATTTCTCACTTATCGTATGTTTTTCCTCTAGTTTATGTTTTATTGGTTATCTCACAAATTTATTGGTTAAAACATGAGGAAAAACCAAGCTAGGAGCAAAGTACACGAAGAGACGAACGCATAGGCGCAGATGGCTCGAAAAACGGAGTCCAAATGAACAATCTAGAGCCAGTCAAAGTTCGCAAGTCTTGCGTCCATGTTGTGTCCGCCCAACTAAGGGAGGACATGGCTGTGTCCGCCCAACTAAGGGAGGACAAGGCTAAATGTGTCCGCCTAACTTTACCCGGACATGGCTAATTGTGTCCGCCCAACTTTACCCGGACGTGGCTTGTGTCCGCCCAAACAAGCGTGGACACGAACGTGGATGTGAGTAATGTGTCCGCCCAAACAAGCGTGGACACAAACGTGGACATGAGCTGTCCGCCTAGAAATGGCTGGACACAAACGTGGACACGGTGAGGACGTGTGTAAATACAACGCAAATCCAGAAATTAACGTGACAGTTTTCTTCTTCGCCGACTGTCTTCCCCAAGTTGCTTCTTCCTTTGCGGCGCCTACAGACATGTCGAACTGCTTCATCAACAACATCAGGCGCCTACCTTAATTCCCTCACGCGTGTGTCTCCAATCAACCTCAGTTCTGTCTCCTCTCCAGCTCTATCATCAACCATCCTCTGCCTCTATATAAACCCAGCACCTTCAACCATAATGGGTGTGCCTCTGTGCCTGTACGACGGGAGACTGAAGAAATCATTCACCACACTCATCTATTCTCTTCCATTCATTTTCTCCCGTAACACCACAAAATTCCATACTCACGCAGTAACAAAAGAAATAAAAGAGCAGCAGTGAGAGCGAGAGCAGACCCGTTCTTTCTCTGAAATAATGTCAAAATCTATCTGTGCTACCTTCTTATCTCCGTTACTGTCTGAGTAATTTTCTTTTGTATCCTAGCATGGGGGTTTGATTCTAATATTACGTAAATCAGTATTTATCACCTGTCTCTCTTATTAAACCTGTTTTAATTCCTTTCAGTAAATATTGTTAAAATGCTTTGCGTGACAAACAACTGCATTTTTATGGTAACTATCAACATATGATTTTGAGATAGTCTAAGTACCACAAAGGAATTAATCTTGGTATTTACACTCCGGATTGAGCAGGAAAATACTGAGGCTATAACTAAGAGTTCGTAACTGACAATTATTAACTCTAATAGCCAATAAATAATTGAGACAAGGTTATAAATCTGTTTAAGTAATTTAGGCAATTCCCCCGCTATCCTAGGATACCTTTTCCATCCATATCACTTAATTCACCTATTTTTATTGTTTTTATTATTTCTGTACTAATCCAACAACAAATCAAGCTTGCCTCCGGCTAAACCCCTTTTTACAGTTTTTATTTACTACCAAGACTAGGATAATTGAACAATTTCCCTGTGGATATGACACTTGTTTTACTACTCCGAATAGGTGCACTTGCCTATTAGTTTGCTATAAATCTATGTTTATTAACGTGTAGTTTTATCCCAACATTGACACAACACCTCCTCATTGTTTTAAGGTAAGAAGGAGTTTTTAAACTCATCTTTTTCTAGCTCTTTCCCTTGCCAAACAAAGCCCAACGTGGACTCTTCTATTTCCTTCATTCCAGCCGGTTTTGAGTGTGCATTTTGGGAGCTAGAACCTCATCTATTTGCTGTCCAAAAATCCCACCAAGAGGCCTAAGGTAAATGCCCTCTTATGAACCCTTAATGTGTATTAAATTTCTAGGTTAGTGAAGGTTAGTTTTACTAAGCTAGTGTGGTATGTGTGGATGGCTGTATCACCGAATTGGTGAGCCAAGAACAAGAATAAGGAACAAGGAATAAGGAAGAAGAAAGGAGAAAGGAAGAAAATAAAGAAAACTAGCAAGCTCAAGGTAAATGAACTCACCTTTGAGCTAGTTTTGTATGTAGTGAGAAAACAGATTTTGAATGCTTGAAAGGAGGAAATGGAATTGTTTTGAGTAGTAGTTGGGTTGTGGTATAATGAGGAAGAGACCTAAATTGTTTTGGAGCTTTTGAATGATGATTAAAAGCTTGGAAAAACCATGGGATATAAATATGTAAGTGCAGGAATTATTGTGTGTTGTGTATATAATGTGGTAATTGAAAATGAGTTGTGAGCTGAAATGGTGTTTGGGAAATGTTAAAATTTTAGGGGAAACTCTGTCAAAATTTGGGTAAACTTGATGACTTAAGTATTTTAGTTAAGGAGGAAAGAGCCTAGGATTGACTAGGTGTTGTAGAGGTGAATTTAGGTGGCTAAGTTGCCTTGGTTTTGGATTAGAAGAGAATGATGTACTTGGGTGAATGTGGAGATGAAAAATGATGTAAGTTGTGTATTAGAGTGCATAGTGTGGAACAAGGAGTGAGTAAGAATGAGGAGTGAAATCTGTAACAAAACAAAACTAAGGAAGAATGGATACAAGTGCTGAAATGAAACTTAGAAAATAATGTGTGTGAATTAGTATGGAAAAAGTAATGAGTTAGTGATGGATTTAGATGTTTAGAAGGTTAATTAGGTGCTTAAACATGTGGGATTAAGTGTAGGAACAATGGGGAATTGGTTGGACAAAGTAAGGAATGTAACAGAGGAAGAAAATTGTAAAATTTGAAGGAAGTAGCAGCAGGTCCGGGACTTAGTCCCCATAGGAAGACCCGGACCATGCTAGGAAATCAGCCGAGAGTATTACTGCTACACTGGTCCGGGACTTGGTCCCATGTACAACTCCCGGACCACTCACAAAATCTGTTCGAGAGTTTTGCCATCGTCTGGTCCGGGACTTAACCCTGTACAAGGACCCGAACCAGGTAAATATTTTGTCGAGAGTTAGGCCACAGGGTGGTCCGGGACTTAAGACCCGGACAAGGTCCCGGACCAACCCGAAACATTAAAAATAAGTTTAAAAAGTGGCTTTTAAGGAAAGGTAATGAATGACAATGATGGTATAAGACAATTAGTACTTGATTAATGAGTTTATGGTCATTAAAGGTATAAACAAGTTTGAATTAATGAAGAGTAAGTAAGCAATGTGAAAGTATATGATTGTAAAGACATAGTAATTATAAGTCGGGAAACGTAAAAGATGAAACGAGTTAAGTTAATTATAGATGATTAACCACTCAATCACATGTATATGATAGGATTCGATTAGTCGAACAGCAAAGGGGAGTCGGTGAGTCCAAGTCAACGGTGAACGGCATAAATTTCCCATGCCCTGTATGCTACCTTGGTTACTTTGATTTGTGTGTTTGTGTGCTAATTGATCACCTAAATAAGATAAAACGCATGAATCGGATTTATTGCACCTACTTGTGCTTATATGATATTGTTCCTTGTTGGGTACTTATCTTAACCTTTAGTTTGTATAATTCATGAAATGAATGGATGAGAATGAAGTGTGTGTCCTTGATGTGCATTGTAGTGACCGAATGATATGGTAGTGGACTTCTAACTAATTCCTAACCAGCTAACATTTCTAACATTAAGAAATTGGTAAATTGGAATGAGTAGAAGTCCGATATAGTTTCGGCCACGCATGAGGAGGAGGAGACACAAGAGGTTGGATCCAAATCCTGGCCTTAATCTTTTCCATGGACCAAACCCCTAAAATGGGTAGCATCCTGGATAAGTGATCCACCCTAAAGCCCGGTGGTGGGACGGTGTAGTCCCTGCCCAGAGGTCACACCGACTTAACATGATTAAAGTAAGTAAGTAAAGGAAGTAAGTAAGTAAGGAAAAGTAAGTAAGTAAGTATTTATGAGTAAGACTGTTGCAAGTCGTATGGTACCGAGTAAAGAGTAAAGAACATCCGATTAACCCAGATGGGTAACTGGCTAACACGAATGAAGTAAGAATTGTGAAGTGTATTCCTATGCTGTTGGATTATGATTTGCCTTCAGAGTGTGTGTAATGTATCCTGGTATGTAGGTGCTTTGCATGAATGTATTGATGTATGTAATAGCATGTATACATGTATAAAACGAATTCCATGTATTCGACCAATTAGTCGGCGTACCCTCGTTAGCACGCGGTGTATGCGAAGTTTATGCGCAGCTTTTGCTGAGCCCCTTAGGGCACTGTTTTTAATTTTACAGGTGCATGTGAAGGATGTCGGTCGTGATGAGACCAAGACTATTTTTGTGTAGTTAGTAGATTGGGGATGTGTACTGAATTGTATAAGGCTTGTAGCCCATTTGAATCGTTGGTGTACCTAGTGGTACACCCTCATGTACGTGAAAGTATGTAGATTTGTGAGGAACGGGTAAATGTTAGACTCTTAACGAGTATGTATAGACAAGTGGAAGATGGTGTATGTTGGTGTTGTACTTAGAAAAACTCGGTATATTGTATGGTAAGCATTGGGTAATGTATTGAACGGAGAATTATTGTACTCGGTTGTAATTGAAGTATGGATTGTAATTGTTTTAGTACTCGGGTATTCCGGTCCATCAGACCGATGTTGTAGTGGAAGTTGGCCTTGTTAGTCACGTGGGTTGTATCACCCGCCGATGAGTATGAATTATCCGATGCGTAAGTATGGTAGTACGAGGTGATTGGACGGTAATGATAGTATTAGTGGTAGGGGTGTTACAAAAAGTGGTATCAGAGCGAAGTATCGCTCTGATGACTGGAAATACCGAGTTAGGAATTAGAAGCTTAGGGCTAAGGGCTGAGTGATAGCGTGAGAGATACGCTAGTTAGGAACCACCGGTGTGTACCGGATACCTACAATACCAGACCCACCCTCCACATCCCCCGTTGTATAACTTGGGAAAAACGCCAGAGAGAAGGAAAGTCCTCTCATACTCGGGGAAACCCGATCTGGCAGCTGTGAAATCATCATGCGGTAAACAAGAATCCGACAAATAGTAGATTCCAAGGAATGGGAAGTCCCGGAGATGGTTCCCGGTCGAACAACAATACCCGCTCTTAATAGCGGTCTAATGAGTACCCTAACCATAAGGAGACTGCAACTTATGACAGCACGGGGCGACATGCTTAGCAGTCGCAAGAACCTGACTGGTCAAGCAGCAGGACGAGTAGCACCAACCGTGCAACAAAACGGAAAAAAAGGAGCAGCAATGAAACCCGAGACACAAGTCTACGGGACAGTAGTAGCTAGATAATACCACCAATGGTATACTACCGGACATTGGACGTAGTCGGGAGTGGTTAACTCAAAACTATAATACCAAGAGGTTACAATACCTGGCCGACATAGCTCAGACAGCTACGAGAACATTCATGGGATATAATCGGACATAACTATAGAAGTAGTGCCTAAACAAGCTAAGGCTCGGTAACCACGGTAAGCGTGTGGAAACGAGCAACAAGGAAAACACTAAACAAATAAATAGGGATCTCCAAGGATTGGAGAAGCACGCTGATCAATGACAACCATGTCTAACTCATTGAGAAGTTACTCAGAAGATCGATTAACCCAAGTAAGGGATTAGTGGATCAAGGGAGGAGCTAACAAAGCTACTGAATATGCAAGGAAACGTACCGTGACCGGTACAGGTTAACCCAAAAACCACCAGTATCACGCACTTGCCACGACAAGTGCAGTAATAACAGGATTATTTAGAAAGACCTTTAGCAAACAATAAGTACTTAGTAATGTACCGTGACCACAATGAAGCAACTACATGATCACACATCCTAAAAACTGAAAGAATGAAACCATGGAAGGGCCTAACGGCCTGACCATTGCACTAAAGGATATACCAGTCAACGAGAAGCTAGACTCGGTCAGAAACGCCCAGCATTGAGATGTCATGAAGATTTTTATTTTCTAAACCCAAACTTTTATTTAAAACCCAAATAATTCTTTTAAACCCCCAGATTTTAAAACCAAACCAGAAGTTTCACAATAAGCTATCATAGGACGATATAAGAGGAATCGACAACAGAATACTTCACCTAGGCGTGTGACGAACACTACGAGTGTACAAAAATGAGATGTGGGACGACCGCACTCCGATGGGAGCTTGCGGGCCTGACAAGCCTACTTATAGGTTGGTCGGGTAGGTAGCAATGTATCAGTATGGTACCCCGCATATGTATACAAGTGGTGTACAGAACACGAGAAGTAGTTGACTCCATTCTACGGATGGCAAGTAAGTTCGAACCAGAACAGCTGGACACCTCAGACGATCAAGGAAAAGGAACTCAGCTAGGTAATGAGTATAAAGGAACTCAGAGAATCCATCTGAAGATAAGAAATGAGGATTAGGAAGTGCAAAGAGCGCAGACTAGTAAGTATAAACATTGGATATGTCTCAAGGACTTCAATCAAATGCATGATAGTTGGAGCAAATACCCAGCCTAACATAGTAAGGCAAATGCCTAACGTTAACACAATGAGGTCTAACAACGGGACAGAGTTCCCATGAGCAATCACAAGATTACCACGAAGTATAATTCATTATTGGAGAAGGTATTAGACCTAGTCTAGAACGCTAGGAGAAAGTAATAATGGTTTACCCGACAATAGGAGACATTGTAACCCTAAACGGGAAGGCTCGGTAAACAGTACCGCCAGTAGTTTAGCTGACCGAACACACTCATAATTAATAGCCAGATGTAATGGCGAAACCTAATAACACCAAGGAGCGATCCTCGAAGGGTGTCTAAGTCAACAGTTGAACGAAGCGTCGAAATAAGAACATGGGAGTTAAAATGAACACTCGGTTAGAACACCGAAGGGATTTCACCTGATAGGAAAACCCCTGAATCACTCGAGGTACTGGGTAATACCAGATTGCCTAAAAGAGGACTCCCATGAACGGAAGCATAATGGAACGACTTTGTCATGGAGCCCAGTAATACCTCCAACCGTATAATGGTATGCGGAGAGGCAGAAGCATGTACAAATAGCCTGCAAGGAGCATAGCTCCCAGCAATCTAGCTTAAAAGCCATGAACCAAATACATTATGTAAACTTAAACGGTTGGAAAACCCACACTATTTGATAACAAGACTTGCCGAAAATGGCACCCATAAGGAAAGAGATATTATTTCATACGATGAATAGAGTGACAACTGAACCACTCAATTTGAACTCAACATAATGAGTGGCTTGGAGTAATGGTTACCTCAGGGTCACTGTCACTGGAGCATCAGCCCAGTATACAGTTGACGATACTTTTAATTGCCCTTTATACCTTCTGTGGCAGTGGTAGCATAGAGGCATAAGAATCGTGATAATGCCAACACCGGTCTAGTCCACACTTGGACACTACGAGAAACCCGAGGGAAGGTACCTCTCGGTAACCGAAGACCATCAATGAGGTGATGATGTGAACCCTTAGAAAAGGCTTCCATCTACCATAACAACAAAGCTTGTGCATGTAGTTATTCACAAGAGGCAATTGAATAAGGAAATGGGATTTCCAAACCATTATGACTAGAATGAGGCTTTGAAAGCAACTGTGAAAATCAAAGAAGGGTCGGTTTAGAAGCAAACACAGAATGTGTAATGTGGACTGTAGAAGCACATCGCTTAAGGAGCATAGAGACTTGATGGAGTAAGTATACACCATAGGCAACCGAGCATATGGTGAACCATTGTATGAATGGCGGAAGTACATAAACAGAGACTAACATAATATACCTTGTCATGAGACTTATGAGTGAAAATAAGCCTCTCAACAAAAACTTTCACTTATCAATGATAGAATACTCTTCAATTGGAGAACGGGACCAGAAAACCCTTGAAGTTTCCTTGGGATGTCCCAGTGATGTGCACAGGGGAACAAGAATGCAAAATCAAACCTTATATCCAATGCCAGGATTTAGAAGGAAGTGAGCGTCAAAAACAATCAATGTGAATGCACATTTTGACACCGTGAATGACCAACGCTCAAGAGAGCTTATAACCCGATAAATTACTTCATCCTTGGTCACCCAGGATACTTGGCAAATTATATCATAAATGATGAAGTAATGTGAGGTAAGCTAACCTACACATGAAACCTAAATTGAAATAAAACATCTTCACATTGGGAAGATAATGACATTGCGGTATGCTATGACAACCGTCATACACACGAACATAGGAAACTCCCGGTGTGTTCACACCACAAGGGAATGGTGCCAATGACAATGGCAATGATTAAAGGCAAGCTACCACAGTAGCAGACGCCGTAAAAACGATGTTGTATAACGAGTAAGAACATGGTGCGCAACAAGCGACCTCTATGAGAAGGTAGTTAGACAATGACAGGGGAAACAAACCATGAGCTGGACTCAGTGGAGTCAAGATACAGGAATTGGCAGATAGACTAGGCGTTAAAGCCCATAGTCTGAGCCATACAACAAAGATCTCACAAGGAACGCATTTTTCATTCCTAATGCCACTGCACAAGGAAATGAAGGCGTATACCTAGTGGATCAACTCGATAAGTGGAATAATAGCTTGTGACAAGAATACCCGATTGCTAAACAACAAACCGTATCAAATACGAGAGACTCACAAACGCAACAGCGAACATGGCGCACGCCAGTTTTAGCGTAAATCAAGTAACAAACCATGCGGCCTCGGCCAAAGATGCACGAAGAACGTTGGAGACACCAACAATCACAACCTGTGAATCCCTCCGGAATAAAAGCAGAAACGAAATCATAAACGCTATGAGGATTGAGGCTTATGAAAGGAAATGTCGTGTAATAAAAGAAAACTGGTCTAACACTACATGAGTGAATAGCCAGAAACCAATGATCACAGGAAGCACTACATATGCGTAGTAGCTCAACCCCAACCGACAATAAGTCGGTGGAACTAAATGAGTAATTATAGAAGTATACAGTAGTATGTACGATAGATTTACAGAAAATGGATAGAAAATCTACAAGACAATGAGTTCGCGTACGGTAAGAGATACCACGCGTTGGTTGAAAACCGCCTATCCTAACATAGAGGGATAAGAAGTAGATGTATGACACAGCTAGAATAACAAAAGGGCGAATTAAGCTCGAAAGTTATCAGGGTCGCACAGCAGAAGCTAGTGGGCCCTAGCTCAGACGTTGAATATACCCAATAAGTACGAGAGAGAATGGCTAATTATCAATGCCTTGAAGCCTGATAGGCTAAAACCAAACCAGTTATGAGTTAAATAAACTCCAATGTGAATTCTTGGTGCAGGGACTAAACCGTTAGTATGGTTAAGACCCTTTGACCAGAATACATTGAATAATAGACCGTAGGTAAGCTAAAACGCTTCAGGATGCCCGAATTAAGTGAACCAATGTTCAATGATAACATATGGTAGATTACATGGGCGTAATCCCTTTTAAGGGGGGTAGAGCGAAAAACCGCTTAATGTAAGTTTCATGTATTAAACACATAAACTATAGTGTGAATAGCACAAATAAGAATTGTTTGATGATTGGTATGTATGTTAAATAAACATATGCACCATTCATAGCCTAGTTATGGGTATTGCGCACAAGTAATGTGAACATTATGTATATAAAAGATACCTATCTTGTTAACTCGTGTGTGAGTATACAAAGAGAAAGGAGTAGAGAAACTCCTGGGGAAAGAGAATCCCTATAGTATGTGTGTCTAGCTGAGATTAGACATGGCATTATGATGCATGAGTCGGTATGAAACCGATGTAGAACCTAGAGGGAGTTGAGTTCCCTAGGTGATTGTTTGGAGGCAGGATTGAGAATGGTTGGTGGACGGAACTCCACAAGTATTGTATTCCTTAGATAGATTATTTGAAATGATTGAGAATAATGGATGGAAGGAGTAGTAGTTGACGAAATGAGTCCCATAGGTAGTGAATTCTTAAGTAAATTAATTGGAAGTAAATCGAGGATGATTGATGGAATGAATTCCATCCCTTGGAGATGTATGAATTTGTGAGTATGACTAGGAAGAGTAAAAAGATAGAAAATGGAAGTAATTGAATTATTGATTGTTTGAAACTGATGTGGGAAGTCAAACTTGATCCTGATCAGATCAAGGGAAACCGAACACAAATTGGGGTGGAAAGATAGTTCAACACTGATGCTGATCACATCAGGGTCGAATGATTCTTGAAGCTCCCCTCAAGTGGTCACAAGTATTCACGCATAGGATAGATGTAATGAACATAAATTGGAATTTGGAGTTGTTGTGTTTTAGAAAGATTTCTAATTAGTGGTTGCGAAAGGATTTTCCTTCAAACTTGAGAATGAGGATTGGTTGAAGCCTATACCAGAGAACAGTGGTGGTGTATCATGTTGTATTATTCTAAGGGCAGTGGGACGTAGAGAAGTCCTGTGTCTAGATTACCTGAGTGCTTGCGGGATCGTAGTGTGTATTGCATAGCTTTGGGATAGCTTTGCATTGTATGTATGTATAAACCTTGTATTGTAAAACCAGATGGTTGGTTGTAATGCGGATCAGAGTGATTGTAGTATATTTGCATGGTATTGTATGTAGAGACCTTGAGTAACGGATTTGGGAATTTGTAAGGATGAGGAATGTATGATCTTCGGCATTAGATATGTCTGAATGAGCGGAGATAGTAATCCTTCAACTTTGCACAACTTTGAGGGCAAAATTCCTTAAGGGGGTAGATTGAAATACCCTAAACCTAATTATAGTGGTGAAAATTATTCTAATATGTATTTAAGGGCCTGATAGTGCCTAAGGAATATTGGAGAAGGAAATAAAACCAAAAGAAACGGGAAAACGCTTAAAAGCGAAAGATGTAAAAATGAGTGTTACATAACCATAGGAGTTATGCGACCATGACTAGGATCCTAAGTAGATTCCTAAGCCTTATTTATTCCTAAATAGTATGTAGAAACATTTCCCGAAGGAAACGGATCCATAAAATGGATTAAAACCACAAACGAACCTTAAAGTGCGTTTCTCGAGGAAACCGGGAAAACATGACTTTAAGCAGGTCAAATAGACTCGTAATAATTTTGGTCAACCAAATAGTCATTGATAAACATTAATGAAGGTCTAGAACCAATAAAATTATTTAAACGAGAAAATTTTGGAAAACGGGTTCTAGTTAGAAAAAAACTGAAAAAAACGGGAAGTTATGGGGTGTGAGTGTAAATAAGCTAAACTAATGTGTCCCATTTAGAAATAAAAATCAGAAAAGTAAGGTGGGTGTGTGAGGCTGCCGATTTGTTCCCCCCTCTCACTCTCTTTACTTTTTCTAATTCACTAAATGATAAACTATTAAAGTAAAACAAGTACAAAAGTAAAAGCAAGTCTCTCTCCTATCCCCTCTTCCCCTCTCTTATGATTTCTCACTCCCTCTTTGAGCTCTCTTCTTCCTCCCCAGCAGCCATGGCGATTTCGAAGCCTCCTCACCCAAGCTTCATCCTCCACCATTGTTAGGTGCTCTAACCTAGTCCAAATTCAATAAAAATTGCACCTTTGAACTCCTCTCACCTAGGAGAGTATTCCTCTCTTTTCAAAAATCAGAAAACACCACTTTCTTCTCCATGGGTGTACCTATTTTTGGAGCTTGAAGAAGGCAATCTTGACCACCAACACCTCCTCATTGTTTTAAGGTAAGAAGAAGTCTTTAAACTCATTTTTCTAGCTCTTTCCCTTGCCAAACAAAGCCAAACGTGGACCTTGTTTTTCCTTCATTCCAGCCGGTTTTGAGTGTGCATTTTGGGAGCTAGAACCTCATCTATTTGCTGTCGAAAAATCCCACCAAGAGGCCTAAGGTAAATGCCCTTATGAACCCTTAATGTGTATTAAATTTCTAGGTTGGTGAAGGTTAGTTTTGCTAAGCTAGTGTGGTATGTGTGGATGGTAGTAGAGCATCACCGAATTGGTGAGCCAAGAACAAGAATTAGGAACACGAAGAAGGAAGAAGAAGAAAGAAGAAAGAGAAAGAAAAGAAAGAAAACTAGCAAGCTCAAGGTAAATGAACTCACCTTTGAGCTAGTTTTGTATGTAGTGAGAAAACAGATTTTGAATGCTTGAAAGGAGGAAATGGAATTGTTTTGAGTAGTAGTTGGGTTGTGGTATAAAGAGGAAGAAAACTAAATTGTTTTGGAGCTTTTGAATGATGATTAAAAGCTTGGAAAAACCGTGGGAAATAAATATGTAAGTGCAGGAATTATTGTGTTGTAGTGTGTATAATAATGTGGTAATTGAAAATGAGTTGTGAGCTGAAATGGTGTTTGGGCAATGTTAAAATTTTAGGGGAACCTCTGTCAAACTTTGGGTAGAAACTTGATGACTTAAGTATTTTAGTTAAGGAGGAAAGAGCCTAGGATTGACTAGGTGTTGTAGAGGTGAATTTAGGTGGCTAAGTTGCCTTAGTTTTGGATTAGAAGAGAATGATGTACTTGGGTGAATGTGGAGATGAAAAATGATGTAAATTGTGTATTGGAGTGCATTAGTGTGGAACAAGGAGTTATTAAGAATGAGGAGTGAAATCTGTAACAAAACAAAACTAAGGAAGAATGGATACAAGTGCTGAAATGAAACTTAGAAAATAATGTGTGTGAATTAGTATGGAAAGAAGTAATGAGTTAGTGATGGATTTGGAAGTGTTTAGAAGGTTAATTAGGTGCTTAAACATGTGGGATTAAGTGTAGGAACAATGGGGAATTGGTTGGACAAAGTAAGGAATGTAATAGAGGAAGAAAACTGTAAAATTTGTAGGAAGTAGCAGCAGGTCTGGGACTTAGTCCCCATAGGAAGACCCGGACTATGCTAGGAAATCAGCCAAGAGTATTACTACTACACTGGTCCGGGACTTGGTTCCATGTACAACTCCCGGACCACTCATAAAATCTGTTCGAGAGTTTTGCCATCGTCTGGTCCGGGACTTAACCCCTGTACAAGGACCCGGACCAGGTGAATATTCTGTTTGAGAGTTAGGTGTAGCACCTCAACCCGAAACTCCACAACCTGTACGATGATAGCTCCCAAAGATAACTGGAAATGCAGCGGAACAAATACATTAAATGGGTGGTGCTACAACGCCGTTAGTCACCCATGTGACTAACAACGCGAACTCCAATACAACTTACAAATGATACAGTCTGAGCGCTGAATACAAACCGCTAAAAATAACAAAAGCTAATAGAAAAAGTACAATACTGTAAAATGATACAGCCAGTAATAATCCCATGTCTTAATTCTACCCCACTGAAATACCCCAAACCTTAGAATGTTGTTTAAACATTAAAACATGATTTATTAAGACAAGAAAATGTCTTAGAAACATTAGTAAACAATTTAAACCATAAAGAACACAATTAAATAACTTAAGGTCAATAAAGGCCAAAATGTGCTCTAAGCTTGGAATAAGCTTGGGTAAGACCTAATGAACTTACCAAGACCTTATTTATATATTAATGAACATATTAAATCAATTACCAAAGAAAACCAAGCTTGAAAACAAGTTAAAACACGAAATGTGCTTTAAGAAGTCTTAAAGCACATTTTTGAAAAATTGTCTTGTAAATGAGTTTTGAGTGGCTAAATGTCCATCATTACTCTTAAATATATATGTGTACTATATAATATCACATTTGGGTGGCTATATCAATAGGAAATCAAAAATTTCACTTCTATGTGCCTTGTTTTCATGAATAGTGATTTTAATAAGCTATTTTGTAACATATGTTGTATTAAGTAATTAAATGTTCAACAAAGACTAAAATACCCTCATATTACTATTGGGGGCCGGTTTTTAAGGTTGGTGACTCACCACCCTTGTTAGCTTATTAGTTAAATAAAGATGACAAGTTAAGTACTATTTACTTTACTTTATTAACAAATATCTTCAAAAGCAACTTACCTTCCCATTTCTTCCTCCATTTCACACGGTTCCAACTCCATCTCCTTCCTTCTTGCTGCTCTCTCACGGTAATACTCACCACCACCATTAAAACTCTAGCTTTGACCTCTTGTAAAATCTAGCTCACTTATCCAAATCAAAAACAAACACCACCAATCTCTTCCCCTCATCAAGCTCTTCATTTCTATCTTCTCAAAACTTCAAGAGCCCCATTTCGGTGCCATGGAGTTCCACCATTGAAGGAGCTTGAGCTTGTATTTCTACATATTATTACTCTCCTTTGCTTCTAGGTAAGAATCTCAAAGAAAAATCAAGTTTCCTTCATGTTTGCCTTGACCGAAAATGTACATTGATGGAGCTCTTTATATGGCTTTGTTTTAGCTTCATTCCAAGCTTTCATGGACTAGGTGGAGTCCTCTCTTCATAGATATCCAAACTCTCTTCAAAGACCAAGGTAAAACAACTACATTAATATTTTAGAAATAATGTAAAACTAGGGTTTACAATGAGTTTAAGCTTAAAGCTTGAATACTCATTATGATGTTTGTATATTGTTTAGAACTTGGCAAGGAATCAAATACCTTACCGGTTTTATAAGGAAACAAGAAAGAAGTTGTTTGGAAAAGAGGTAAATATACTAACCTAATGTTGTTTTAATGCCTTAGGAGAAATGAGCTTATAATGCTTGTTAAAACTACCTAAAGAGCAAAAGGTGAATGACCTAGTAAATGTTCTCAAGGAGACTAGTAAAAGAACATATGTCTTGTTGTATGTATTCGCAGGTCAAAGGCATATATATTGTGGAAATTCAGTGTTTATGATTTAAGCACTTTAAGGGCCTAAGAGCCATGCATTTTAAGGGCCTAAGTGCCATGCAATTTAAGTTATGTATTACATTTTAGTATAGTGAGATTTGAGTGAAGTTTTGTGTATGAGAGTGTTCTTGGTGTTCTTAGTGTTCTTGGGTGTTTAATGATGAAAACAATGTGCTAAGGTGTAACAAATTGCTAGGAGAACCTATGTCAAAATTTAGGTAATGCATAAGGAGTTCAAGATGTTATAAAGGAATTTTGATGAGCTAGGAAGTGTTCTAGAGTGTAATAAGGACTTAGGCATGATCTTGAGATTTTAGTATGTACCAAAGTCATTTTGGACTTAGGTAAGGACTTAGGCAAACTTT
Organism: Limonium bicolor; assembly: GCA_023374045.1. Classification (NCBI taxonomy): domain Eukaryota; kingdom Viridiplantae; phylum Streptophyta; class Magnoliopsida; order Caryophyllales; family Plumbaginaceae; genus Limonium; species Limonium bicolor. Next base: position 64,765,538 of record CM041780.1, on the reverse strand, counting down.
GGTAAAATAAGGAGAAAGTGTAAGCTTAGAAAAAGGGATTTTAAGGATGACATAAGGAGTTTTAGCTTGTAAGAAATGATGTTTAAGTAATGATGTTGTGTGGAAGAAATTCTTGGTATAGGATGATTGGAATAGGCAAGGGATACCACTTAGAAACCTTAGGAGGAGATACTATAAGTGTTTGGAGGCTTGGAGAAATTTGGTTAATGTTTAAAGGCTTAAAATTGAGTAATTCCTTGTCCGAACTTCGTCCGGATGTGGAAGTTCGGACAGGCTCTGTTGAGTAAAAGGATTCTCACTCGCAACAGTGTCCGAACTCGGGAAGTCCGGACACTAGTTCGGACGTACCCATTCTTCCTTAGGATATCCTCGAACTGTGTCCGAACTTGGGAAGTCCGGACACATGTTCGACGCATGGATTTCTGTCTAGAATCGTTCTCGACTCACGTCCGAAGTCCGGACATAAGTTCGGACGCGTGTCTTTTTCTGTCTAAAGTCACGGCTTGCGTCCGAACTTGGAGGTTCGGACCAAGTTCGGACGGGCACTGTATTGACAAAAATTGTTGTTTTTAGATGGAAATGTTTATCTAAAAATGGTAAGAAGTTGTAATGATATTATAAGGTTATATAAGACATGTTAGGAGTGTTATAATGGTAACAAAAATGGTGAAGAGTTGAAATACCCCGTAATTAAAAATAGTGATTAATTAGGCTAATAGTAATTTAGAAGCTTAATTAAGTGTACATAATCATAAGGGACAAATCCCGAAGAAAACGGATCCTTAAAACGGATTAAAATCACTAACGAACCTTAAAGCGCGTTTTCGAGGTAACCGGGAAAACGGTCTTTTAAGCGGGTCAATAGACTCGTAACAATTTTGGTCAACTAAATAATCATTAATAAATATTAGTGAAGCTTTAGGACCAATAAAATCAATAAAACGAGAGATTAGTAAAAACTGTCAAAAACGACAAGTTGTGGGGTAGAAATATAATTAACCCAAACCTATGTGTCCAATATTGCAAATAAATTGCAAAACCCACAAGTGAGTTCGGTGGGGTGTCCGATTTTTGCCCCCTCACACCTCTCTTTACTCTCTTTTACCCACAAACAAACAAAATAATAAAACAACACTCACTTTATTACTTTATTTCCCTCACTCACAATTCTCTCTCCTACCCATTCTCCTCACTCACGTATTCCCTCCTCCCTCACTCTCTCTTTTCCTCTCTTCTTCAACCTCCAGCGACATCCATGGAGAAATAAGAAAAACAACACAAAACTCACCTTCTCTCCTTTGTAACTCTCTCCACACTCTTCCAAAAATTATAAAAATACCACCATTGTAATCCTCTCCTCAAGAGCTACACTTTCATCTTTCCAAAATTCGAAAACACCCACTTTCGTTTTTATGGGTATGTCCCATTTGGAGTTCCAAGACCACCATTAGAAGGCCCTTGTTCTCCTTGTTCCTCTAAGGTAAAAATATCTTGAAAACTCCATCTTTTCCTAGCTTTATGGGCAAAACGAAAATCTAGTTAAACTCTTGTTTGCCCCTCTTGTACCCAGCCGATTTTGGCTCCTTTGGAAGGTGGGGAACCTTGTTCTTGAGCTGCTCCAAGTACTTCATAAACCCTTGGAAGGTAATGAGATTCCTAAACCCTAGAAATTTGATTAGAGCTTATATAATGCTTAGGGTGAGTTTAGTATTAAAATTGTGAATGTGAATGGGTGGTAGTTTAGATTGTGGAGTGCTGTAACCGTTGAGAAGAGGAGGAAGAAGAAACAAGAAGAGGAAGAAAATCTAGAAGGAAAACAAGGTAAGAATACTCATTGTGTAGCTTGGTAGATATTTGTATATGTAACAGATTTTTAGTAATGAAAATTGGTATTGTAAAATGATAATGCATTAATGGTATAATGTGTAAGAGAATATGAATATTTTAAACCTTAAAGAACACTTTTAAAACTTGTAAAACAGATTGGGAATGGAAGTGTTGAGTGCAGGAATTTTAGTGTTGTTTTGGTATTGGTATTATGAATGGGAGCTTGTATATTCTTGGTTATTGTAACAGGTGAGATAAGTATTGAAATATGAACTAAACCATGTGGTGAGTGTATAGAAATACAAGAGAGACTATGGCAAAATTTGCCTAGGATTAGAACACTTAGAGAATTAAACTAGGTGACTAAGGTGAGTGTGTAACAGATTTTGATTTAAATAGATAGAGGGTAAGTTGAGAGAGATAGATAATGGATTCTAATGTATTAGAGGTGTTAGAAATGACATTAGAAGAGGGAGTTGTAGAAGGGGAGTATTAGTATCAAAATCTGTAGCAAAAGTGACTAAGGAAGGATATAATATGAGTGCTGAAATGAAAATGTAGGAGACAAAGGGTGAATTGGGATATAGAAAAGGGTGATGAGTTAGTAGATGAGTTAAGGTGTTTTAGGGTGCCTAAGCATGTAGGAAACTTGGGAAAATGATTAGGAAAAGATTGGATGTGAATTGAGAAGGATTTGGAGTTCAAAAGGAGCAATTAAAAATAAGTACTGGGCTGGACCGACCCTAGGGCCGACCCTAGCAGGGTCGGTCGACCCAAAAATCTGTAACCTCGGAAGCTTCTGCATCCGACCGACCCAGTGGGCCGACCCTGCCTGGGTCGGTCGAGTGGGAAATTTGGTCGGAAATGTTTCTGCATCCGACCGACCCAGGGGACCGACCCTGCCTGGGTCGGTCGAGTAGAAATTGCGAGTTGGATATCTTCTGCAACGGACCGACCCAATGGACCGACCCTGGCTGGGTCGGTCGAACTTGAAAATTCTGTAATCGAAGTCTCTGCACCCGACCGACCCATGGGTCCGACCCAGGGAGGGTCGGTCGGGTCAATCAAAAAAAAAAATTATTATTTAAATTAAATAATATATATATATATATGTACATGTATGAAAGCATGCCAAAGCTAAGTAAGAAAGTAAACTTAGGTAATGAAAAATGAGTAAGTAAAGTGTAAGTGTAAGAAGTATAAGGACATAGTAGGTGTGAGTTAAGCAATGATAGTTAGATTAATCATTTAATTGTATGTATATAATAGGATTTGATTTGTGACACCGGAAGGACGTTTGGAAGTACGTACAACGGTGAACGGTATGGATTCCTCATGCCCCGGGTGCTATCTTGGTTACTCGGATTTGTGTGTTGAGTGCTAATTGATCACCAAATAAGATAAATGCACGAATCGGAGTTAATATGCATACTTGTGAATATGTAGTGTTGTATGATGTTGTATATTTTCTTTAATTCTTAGTTTGTATACTTCATGAAATGTATTGATGATTTGAATGTGTGTATGTATGTATTGTACTGTGACCGATTGTGAGAGTTGGACTTCTAACTTATTCCTAACAAGCTACCATCCTAACTTAAAATGGTAATTAAATTGGAATGAGTAAAGTCCATATAGTTTCGGCCACGCTGGGGATGCGGAGTCACGAGAGGTTGGCTCCAATTCCTGACTCTTAAACTGGTCCGCGGCCCAAATCCCTTAAGTGGGTAGCATCCCGGATGGTGAGTCAGTAATCCCGGATGTGGTACGGTGTAGTCCCCAAGGCCGGAGGTCCCGACGACTTAACTTGAGATAAGTAAGTAGTAAGAATGATCAGTAAGTAATTGAAGTAAGTAATTGTAAGTGAGAAGAAGTAAGTAATGAGAAAAGAGTTAAAGCATTCCGATTAACCACGGATGCATAATTTGGCTAACCTTGTAAGGTAAGTAGATGTGTCTTGTATTGTTTGCCTTGGATTGTGTAATGAATTGTATGCGTGTATATTGTATGAAGAGTCATGTTGTATGAAAATAAATGAACTGCATGTTTAGTGGACGTCAATAGTCGGCGTGCCCTAGCTAGCACGCGGTATATGCGGAGTCCATATGCAGCTTTTGCTGAGCCCCTTGGGGCACCATTTTTACTACACGCAGGTACTCGAGATTGATGAAGATGTGAAGATCGAGTCTCACTTCTTTTATCTTCTTTTTGGAATGTAAACAATGAATTTATGATGGGTGTACTAAGTAGTACAGGGCTACAGTTTTTATTAGCCGGTGTACCATGGGGTACACCTTTTTGGATAATGGAAGTATTGGATTGGGGTATAGATGAGTAGCTTTAGAAACTCATTCTTTTGGTAAGCTTGAAAGGTTGTAATTGAATATACTTTAAATACTCGGTGATCCATTGATGTAAGTATTCGGTACATGGTATTTTGGTAAGTAATTTAGTAGCTCGGTACGTTATGTTCATCAGACCGTGACTGTAAGTAATAGTAGCTTAGCTAGCCGTATGGGCGGTTAGCGGCATTGTTTCACCCGCCGTAGTAAGTATGTAATAATTCCGCTGCGAACTCGTAGGATTAATAGGACGATTAGACGGTAAGCATAGGATTAGCGGTTGGGGTGTTACAAAAAGTGGTATCAGAGCGTAGTTACGCTCTGATGTCCATAGTACCGAGCATAGGAGATTACCGAGTTAGGATTTCAACCGTCTTAAGACGGATACTTAGAAACCTAACTAGGAACTACCGTTGTTAATAACGGATACCCTTAACGTTCTTAGGGACGATACCTTGCTTAAATTCCAAGACCTTTGAGTCATGTCTTGCAAAGCCTAATGTAACTGTTAAACATTCAGATGTCAGGACGAGGCCGAGGCCGACCTAGAGGCGAAGCCTCAGATGGAACCGGCGCGCAGACGATAGCTGAGATCGTCGCCGCCACGGTAGCACAGATGCTACCCCAAGTAATCCAAGCTGTACAACAAACACAGCAGAACCAAACTCAAGCGGGGCCAGTCCCTCCCCCTCCACCCAGAGAAGCTAATTGGGTGAAAGCTGTAGCGGAACTCCGCCCTCCTTGCTTTAGGGGCGAGAGTGATCCGGCTAAGCTAGAAGCATACATCTCCGAGATGGAGACTGCTTTTGAAACACTCGAAGCTCCTGCTGGAGTTCGAGTCAGAGTAGCCGCCTACTACTTGAAGGATGCGGCCATGGATTGGTGGAAACTGGTGAAGCACGAGCATGTCAGCGACCCCACCTTCGATTGGGATTCCTTCGCATCTCTCCTCCGATCCAAGTACTATCCGGAGCACGTAAAAACGAAGAAAAGGCTAGAGCTAGACGCCTTAAAGATGACAGACAAGATGTCTGTGGATGAGTACTACCGCACCTTCACCTCCATTCTCCGTCTCCTCCCCGATCTTGGATACACCGGCCAGGTGTTGGTCGATCGCTTCTATGGCGGTCTGAGCCATCGCCTTCGGTACGGTATGGGCTACACCAGATTTACCTCCCTTCAGGTAAATAAACGGTTAACCCTTAGTATCATGTCAATTCCTTAAATTCCTTGAATTCTTTGAATCTTTTCCTTATCCTTTCCTTAAATAAGAATCCCGGCTAATACCTGAAATTTCAGGAGTGTTATCACGCGGCTTCTCGCGTTGAGATCACTTGCCAACTGAGGGATGAAGAAACCGCGCTGAAGCGCAAGGCCAATAACAAAAATACCAGCACTGAGGAGCAGAACCAGGGTAAAAGCTGGAAGAAGAAGAAAGGGAACTTCTTTTCTCAGAAGAAGTCCCCAAGTGAGAGCAGTGCCCATGCTGAGCAGGGCAAACTAGCTGAGATCCTTCAGCTTGGTTATTCTGCACCGGTGGCAGCTAAGCCACTGAGATCACACCCTCCTAAGGGTAAATTCTACTTCCAATTCGTATTCATATAAGTATCGTATCTAGTATACCCACGCACGCATGTGCTAACCTTCTAACCTCAGGTTCTAGCTCCGGTGCCGCCAAAACCTTCTCCGACGGCCGCACCTATGTGTGCAGAAAGTGCAACCAGGACCATCCTGGTAAGGATTGCTATGGGAGGGAGATCAAATGCTATAACTGCCAGAAGCTGGGACACACAGCTAACAAGTGCACGGAGAGTGGAAAGCCGAAAGGTACCTTCCAGAATTACAAGCAGAGAGAGGGCAAGGAGGTGGCATCTGGCGATGCACCGGCCCAGCAGGCACCTCAGGGACAGGGATCCCGGGGCCCTCAGAGAGGCGCACCTCAGAGGCAGCCTGTTCTCCATGTGATTGACCGCGATGGGCCCGGTTCGAAATCCGGCCAAGGTAATCACCTAACCTTTAATCCTTGAAATAGCATGCCTAGTAGTAGAGTAATTGTATGGGTGAATGCATGAGTAAATAAATGAAGTGTATATTAAGCATGAAATGAAGTAGTAGAAACTAGTACTCACCGTAGATGAAATTTGTAACCATAGGAAACTTTAGTATCTGTTACCCAATACCGGTAACCTTCAATCAAGAAGAGATCGACATCACCAACCACGACTACACCAGCAAACAGTGTCAGGTCATCCGACCAGGTATGATTTTATTAAAGGGATACCTGACACCCGACACACAAATATCAATCATTCGACTATGCAACGAGCTAGGAACGGGTCAAGGTGGATTTTATACACCCGAATTCCCCGGTGGAGCGAAGATGAAGCTGAAGATGATGTGCTTGGGAAAGGACTGGAATCCTTATACCAAGACATACCAGGAGACACGAAACAAGATGGAGCGACGCCACCGACAATACCACCAGAGTTTCAGACCCTCATCACACAAGCAGTAGAACTTGCACAACAATGTGAACATGAACCAATCCCCGCACTTGAAGTGGACCTTTGTATCGTCAACTTCTATGAAAAAGAAGGACGACTTGGGTTACACCAAGACAAGGACGAGACAGCGGAATCTCTTGAACAAGGAGTGCCCGTAGTGTCTTGGTCCATTGGTGATGACGCCGTATTCCTGTATAGCGAGCAGAAGCGTGTGGACCTCGCAGAGAAATTGGTATTGAGATCAGGAGATGTCCTAATCATGGGTGGAAACTCACGGATGCTGTATCACGGGATCAACAAGATCAAGTTGAATACGGCACCGCCGGCAATAATCAATGCCACACACATGAAACCAGGACGCCTGAACCTTACCTTTAGAAAGTATTAAATTCCTAGTATCATGTAATCTTTTAGTAACGTGTATTAGAGACACGGTATGTATGATGGTTGGTTTATCAATAAAGAGCAGTGTTGATTTAATTCCACTTGTGTCCACCATCAATACTTATCCAATTGTGAATCCAATAGGTTGTGGACTCGGTACCGAAGGTAACCTGAGCATCCTCACCGAAGCACAAGCCGGCAGAAGCGGCACCATCCTAACGGGAACCTTCCCAGTAAATGGCATTGATGCCAATGTATTATTCGACTCCGGCGCCTCTCACACGTTCGTATCACCATCCTTTGTGAAGAGGTTGAAGCTAGATGCGGATGAGCTACCGAACTTCATGGTTACTCTCCCATCGAAGGAGCGAGTAAAGTGCACCAAATACTATCAATCAGCCACAATCCAAATCAAAGGCGAATCGTTTCCCCTTTCCTTCATCGAATTCAACGGATTGGGATTCAACGTAATCATTGGGATGAATTGGTTGGAGCGGCACAAGGGTAGAATCCTCTGCGCCGAGCACCGTTTGCTGCTCAAGAGTCCTTCTGGGGTTACCGTATCTTACCGCCAGAGACCGAGAGAGCCTTCGACCACACTCATATCTGCCATGGCTATGTACCGGGAGCTCAGAAAGGGCCAAGAAGTGTATCTGTGCTATGTGCAAGACCTGGAGAGAGATCCAGAGTTCAATGACGATGTACCTATTGTATCCGAGTATCCTGATGTGTTCCCTAAGGAACTACCCGGCATGCCACCACCGAGAGCAGTGGAATTTGAGATTGATTTATTGCCAGGTACCGGTCCCATTGCTAGGGCACCGTACCGTATGGCACCTGCTGAAATGACCGAGTTGAAAGAACAGTTGAGAGACCTTCTAGACAAAGGGTTTATACGCCCGAGCGTATCACCCTGGGGAGCACCGGTTCTCTTCGTGAAGAAGAAGGACGGTAGCCTCCGCCTTTGCATTGACTACCGCGAGCTGAATGCGGTCACAGTCAAAAATAAATACCCACTACCACGTATTGATGATCTATTCGACCAGTTGAAAGGAGCCTCAGTCTTCTCCAAGATCGACCTCCGTTCAGGGTACCATCAGATTGCAATCAAAGAGCAAGACATTGAGAAAACGGCATTCCGTACCAGATATGGCCACTACGAATTCACAGTGATGCCATTCGGTTTGTCAAATGCACCGGCAAAATTCATGGACATGAACCGTTTATTCAGTGAGCAGTTGGACACCTTGGTTGTGGTCTTCATCGACGACATCCTTGTATATTCTAAATCACCAGAGGAACATGAAATTCACTTGAGGAAAGTGCTTGAGACACTGCGCGAGAACCAGCTTTATGCGAAGTTCTCCAAATGCGAGTTTTGGCTTGATCAGGTATCATTCCTTGGACATGTCATCTCGAGCGCAGGTATCTCAGTTGACCCTTCTAAGTAGAAGCTGTACGATCATGGCCTAGACCCAAGACTGTTACCGACATTAGGAGCTTTCTTGGTCTAGCCGGTTTGAAATACCCCAATCTAAATAAATTATTATAATCATATTTTATTGGAATATAATCCAAACATAAATCAGTTCACGTACGCATGTAAACCCATGCATGAAAACGTACGGTAAAATAGTCGTTTCCATAAACGCTAAAACGCCTTAGAAGCATATGGTCAAACATGACCTTGTATGACCCTCTAATATTCAAACTAAATGGTCATACAATTATTATATGAATATACAAATATATTCCTAAGATATATTCAGTCAAATACGCAAAATGCTCGGGAGTGCTACAACCCGCTCCTTTAAAGCACGAAAGTCCGGAGGAGTGCCGAGGTGGCACGACTCCTATAGAATTATTCCTAAGTTCCTAACATCATTATTTACATTCTAAAGAGAACCCACGAAGTGGTTTCTCAAAATTCAGCAAAAACCAAAGGAGGATTTCTCTAGCGCTCCTTTTGGGCCGGGAGTGTCCCGATGGCCCGTAAATTATGTCACGGGTTGATATAACCCATATAACTCAATGTAACATCTTAGTATATGTTTATGGATATTAATAAGTGTTTACAAACACTTGGAACTCATAAGAACAATTGGTTTCCCAAAATTTCCTTAGAGCACAAAAACACACCTTCGGGTGTCACGAAAATGCGTTTTACGCAATTACCTTGTAGTTTTTGACATGCCACGAATTGGTAATCTTAAAAAGGGTTAAAATGACCTTCTAAATCAGTTGGTGTGACTAGTCAACAAGGCTCTCTATAGGGGCCGATTTTAGAGCAAAAACTAGTATAAAAATTGCATTAAAAGTTTATAAAAAGCATAGAACATGGTGACTCACCTTCCCATGTGTTATATTACTTAATGTCTAAGTATGTAGGTCTCATTTGACCAGCAAGCTGTCGAAATTAGGCCATGGAATAAGGCCATGTGAGCTAGAACAAAAACAAATGAGAAAAAGTAAAAAGTGGATCTAGAATTCACTTTTCTAGATTCCTTCTTTTCCATGTGACCTAACATGCTTGTCCTTGGCTCTTCAATGTCAATTAAGACACCCCATTTGACCCTTGAATTCGTGACTCTACAAGGGAGGAAGAAGACAAGCCTAACTTAGAAAAATCAAAAGAATAACTTACCTAAATTACCTTGTCTTCTAGCTCACAATCATTTCTTTCCAACTCTTGCCTTGTCACACACCACATGTCCGAATTATGCTGAGAATGGGCATTTATTGAGCCAATAACCATGTAATAAACTAAGGAAAAGTATAGTCATTTGACATTAAAAATTACAAAACAAAAATCAAATTCTAAGGCACTCTCTTACCTTATACGTAAGTTTAGTGTCATTTCCCTCTTGCACTCCACACCTACGAATTTGGTAAGCTCTCTCCTCTCTCTTCTAGCTTCATCTTCTTCCTTTGAAGCTCTTAAGTCCATTAATGGAGATGTAACTTCTATCTTCATCTTTAAGGTAATTCCTAGCATTCTTGGCAAGCCTTGAAGCAAAACTCTTCCTAGCTAACAACAAGTGTTCGGCATCAATTAGTTCTCCAAGGAGGTTGTCCAAACCAACATTAAACCAAGGAGCATCTCAAGGTTATCTTAAGGTAGTTTTAAAGCTTGAAATCCTTAAAGCACATTTTTATGTGTAACCAAGTTCTACTTCTTCTAAGTCTTTTTCTTCTTCATTTTGATGAAGGAAAACTTGTTCTTCATCTACCTTAGGAGTGCCGAATTATAAGGAGAAAAGTCTAAGGTAAAGTCTTGTAAAACTACTTACAAATCTACTTAAGATCTTTATTGAAGATCTAACTCCTAAACACCTTCACCTCTTGCATAAAACCGAAGAGGAGCATCAAGTTTACCTAGGAGAAAGCTTGGAGATTCAAGAAGAAGTTCAAGCACTTAACCACCTTTGTTAAGAAGTAAGTTTACTAAGTAAATCCTTATATTATAAGCTTTGTTAAGCTTCTAAAAATTGTACAAAAATTATGTACACCTCCTAGGTTATTAATACCGAAACTATATGGTTTTATGCCAAAAATAAACTATAACATATATAGAAAATATTTACCTTAAGACACATTTTTGTGTCACAAAATTTATTTATGTTACAAATAAATTAGGCCGAATTCGGCAAAAATGCTTTATTTTGAGCTAAGAATTTATATAAGACATTACAATAATTTATACATGAGTTATATGACTCCTATGAATTTATTTATAATTATTATATAAATCCACTTTTATATAATAAGGTCTCATTTAAATTATGGCCGAATGTTCTACTTGATAAATAAGTTTTAATGAGCTACTTAGGTATATAAATTTATATCATAAAGTTTGGTGAGTTAAAAATATTCTATTAGTGTCTAAATGACTAATTAATTAAGTTATGTGGATTAAATGTAATTTTTACAAAGTTTAGTGGCTTATTATAAAAACCGAGAGCTAAGGGCTGTTTGGTGTAATTATAATATAATATAAGGTTAGGAATTAAGTTTATGAATTTTAGATAATTTAAACAAGCTTTAAATAACTTTTTATAAAGTTTTGGGCTATTATGTAATTTATAAAAGTTGTTATGAAAGTTTGTAATTTAATAGTGGGCGAATTCATAATTAAGAGAATTATTAGGTTCACTTTCGAAATTTTAGAATTAAATATTTAACTATAGTTTATAAGTTATTAAGTACTATTATAAAGTTTTGGGGTGAAAATGTAATTAATGGAAAGTTCAGACCAAAGCCGAATTTTGGGGTTAGTTTGGTAATTTAAGAATTTATATATATATTCGGCATTTATGGAGAATTAAAATTAAAACTATAGTTTATAAGACATTATGTAAAGTTATAAGATTTTGTGGTTAATTGTAATTATAGAAGTATATATAAATATGCCGAGAATTTAAGGGGCTAAGTTGTAATTTTTGAAGTTATAATATTTAAAATTATACCAAAATATTATGGTGTTTTAATTTAGCTAAATAAGAATTAAAACTCTATAATTAAAGAGATTAGAATTTAAATGTAAAGTTTATGAATTAATGTGGTTGTTTTGTAAATAACCGAAATACAAGTAAGAATTTAGATTTAAATAAATAGGTCCTATGGATATTTGGAGGATTAGAAGAAAGAATTTTGATTAAAGGAATTATGGAATTAACTATGGCTTACATGTTATAAGGAATTAAAAGAAACAATAAATATTATTATGAAAAGGAGAATAAAATATAAGAATTTTATGTCATGTATGACATTAAATATAGTTAAGAAATTATAAGTTGTTATGTCACCTAGACAATAAAATAAACAACAAATATACATGAAAAAATACATATGTACATTAAAGGATTTATAAATAAATCAAAAGGAATAACAAATAAGTTATACATTAAATCATGAGGTAATTAAAAGAAATAAACCTCACATGAAATAACAAATACGAGATTTGTTAAAGATCCAATAGAACATTATATAAGGGTAACATAAATTAACCCTCTCAGTTAATCCTATTCTAGGACTTTGTTTGACCAGACGTTGACCGGGAATTTACAAGTACAGTCTACGGTGAACGGTATGGGATTCTTGCAACCTGTTTTCTAACGGATTACACCGGCTTGTGTGCTATCTGTTGTTTGAAATAACGACCAAGATAATTAATGTAAACTGTTGTTTTACTCTTGCACACTGTGGTATTATTTTATGTGCGTGAATGTTGCTGACTACAACGTGTATGTCCCACGCATACAAACACTACTATACCAGTGGATTAAATACCTGCGTTTCAGTATACCGAGGACTTGTACTCAAGTCTCTCACTAACTTCACTTTATAACAACGTCATTATCCTAAACGTGATAATTGACAATACACATTGTGTTCTTGTTTAACGTCTTTATATGACACTTAACAAATATATACTTCGAGAATAAGGAGCCCAGTTGGATCTGGCCATGCATGCTACGGGAGTTGTACCTGTCTCAGGTCGTCTCCTACTACGTCGCGACGGAACATTCAGTTGGGAGGAAGACTTTATTCCTTCCGGGATTCAAATGCCCTTCAGTTCGAGGAAGACTTTATTCCTCTAGTGGGTTCTTATTTCCCACGCCATTCAGTTCAGGGTTTACTACGTTATCTCCTGGGGTTTTTATACCCAACCTTTCTTTATAACGAGGTCACTATACCTCCACTATTTCAGATATTCAGTTATAACGTCAGTCCCATTGTGTGGACCGACTATCAGTAAAGAATTTCAGTTCAGCTAACTCGACCTTCTGTGTCTTGTTCTATGTGACATTATTGTCCTTGTATGGATACTTGTTATTATCAGACTATGCTTGTTTACAGCTTTATAAAAATGAACTGCATGTATTCGACAAAGTAGTTGGTGTGGCCCGGTAGACGATGGGCTGCACGTTTTCCATACCAGCATTGTTTGCTGAGCCCCTTTGGGGGCACCCCCATTTTTCAGGTACCTGAAGTTTGAGAAGATCAACACTGAGTGTAGGTGGGGTAGACCAAGCTTTGGGAGTCTACTATTAGTTATTTGTTTTATTTCAGTATTTACTTTGAGTTTGATTCCTAGTATCTCGGGTTGTATCTGTATTCCAGACCGTGACATTTGAGGATTGTATTTGGACTTAGCCTTGTTGGTCACAAGGGTGGCCAACGGCATTGTAATACCGCCCTTGTTGTATTTATTTCCGCTGCAGTTGTATTTTATTTGGGAGTGATCGCCGTTCAGTTTATTGGATTTCGGGTTGGGGTATTACAAAAATGGTATCAGAGCGTAGTTACGCTCTGGATACAAGGATACACCGAGATTAGGATATCTAATACTTAGGTTAAGGGTTGAGAGATAGTATTGAAAGGAGTTTAAGTTAGTTTTACTTAGACTACTATCCAAGACCAAGATTGACCACAGTGCTAATATACCTCAACATCCTGCAGATGTCAGGAAGAGGAGGACGACGTGGACAGGATGAGGAGCCAAACTCAGGCTGGCAGACATTGCCACCTTAATTGCTCAGGCATTCGCACAGGCGGGGGTTGGACAGCAGCAGCAGCTACCTCCACCACCACCACCCAGAGAGAGAGATGGGTGAAGAGTTTGGCTGATCTGAGGCCAACTGCATTCAAGGGGCAGACTGACCCTGCTCACTTGGAGACCTACATCATGGAGATGGAGACAGCGTTCGAGACGCTTGCAGTCCCAGCTAGGGAAAAAGTAAGACTTGCTGCCTTTTATCTGAAGGATGCAGCTAGAGATTGGTGGAACATGGTGAAAGCCGACCACCTGGATGACCCAGCTTTTACTTGGGGACATTACACTGCACTACTTAGGGGCAAATACTACCCGGCCCACACCAGGATGGTGAAGACTAGGGAGTTTGACGCCTTGGAGCAGACGGGAAGATGAGTGATGAGTATATGCGAAGTTCACTTCGCTACTCCGACTACTACCCGGCATAGGATACTCGGACCAGGTGTTGGTCGACCGATTCTACGGGGGACTGAGCCCTCGACTTCAGTTTGGGATGGGACCAATCATCCCCCCAGTTTGCAGGTAAAACAGGAAAGACATAAATCAGTTGGAAATCTTATTACATACTATACCCCATCATGGGAGATTTGGAGATTAATATCTTGAGATTTCAGGAATGCTACCATGCTGCTTCCGTAGTGGAGATCACTTGTAAGAGAAGGGATGCTTTGAGCTCCCAAAAGAGGAAGGACGGACCTGGTGGCGAAGATGCCAAGCAGGGGAACTCCAACAAAGGAACAAACCCTATCAGAAAGGACAGGGGTCCTACAAGGGAAGGGGAACCAAACTACTGGGAACCCCCAGTCAGGAACCTACGGAGCAGCAACTCACAGAAAACCTACCCATCTAAGGGTAGGACTCTAAGTTAAATTTGAGACTTTTGTGATTACTTCAGTACCTTTGGATGTATAATTGACCTTGATTGTGTTAGGTTCTGGACTGGCTCAAACACGGGCCAGAAGTATGTCCGCCGTTTCAACTGTAAGCAGTGCGGAAAGGATCACCCCGGCGTGACTGCCAAGGGGAGAAAGTCATGTGCCGCTACTGTCAGATACTCGGGCATCGTGCCTTCGAGTGTATCCGAAACCCGGAGAGCAGGAACTACCGCCCGGGAGCAAAGCCAAACACCGGCCCTAAGAATGGAGCTAGCGATACTCGCCCTCCACCAACAAACCAGGCTCAGGGTATAAGGGCAAAGGCCCAGCATCGGGACCCGCCCTACATGTCATGGACCGCTCAGATGAGGCTGGTCCTTCTACTAACCCAGGTATTTCTAAACCATGTGAACCTTATTGAGCAATGGATGATGTGAATGAGTGCTTGCATGCCTTGATTGCCTAATTGAGGAAGAATTAGTAAGACTCACTAGTAAAATTTAAACCACGTAGGAAGCTATAAGATATGCTTTCCTATCCCCTCACCGCCCTCCCTGGAAGAAAACATTATCAAAACAAGAACCAGGGAACGAACAATGTAAGGTTATCCAACCAGGTTTGATATACTCAAAGGATACCTAACACCGGAGACACAAATTGCAATCATCAGAAATGTCAAGAATTGGGAGCAGGACCAGGAGGGTTCTACACTCCAGAATTTCCAGGAGGATCAAAAATGAAGCTGAAAATGATGTGCTTAGGAAAGGATTGGAATCCTTACACAAAACCTACCAAGATACAAGAAATGGAGATGGAGCACAAGTGCCAAAAATCCCAGAAGAATTTTTACAATTGTGGAACAAGCAGTTACTACCTCAGCAGATGAAGAAGATCCAGTTCCCAACTAAGGGCTGATCTATGTATCATCAACTTCTATGAAGAAGGAGGCCGTTTAGGACTACACCAGGACAATGATGAAACAAAAGGGTCCCTTGAACAGGGATACCAGTATTATCTTTGTCAATGGAGATGACGCAGAGTTCCTTTATGGCGAGCAGAAGCGTGTGGACCTTGCAAAGAAAATATATTGAGTTCAGGAGATGTTTTAATAATGGGTGGAAAGTCAAGGTTGCTATACCATGGAATTAAAGGATTAAGCTAAACACAGCACCTTCGACAGTGATAAACACCACTCACATGAGACCAGGAAGATTAAGTTTGACTTTAGAAAGTATAGTGTTGTAATTGTTTTTGGACTCAGAAAGGAGATCATCTCATCAATGAAGCATTATTGTGAAAGTGAATGTCTTTAGACCCCATCATATCAAAGTACTTACTCAGATTCTGTTATTAGGTTGTGCTAAGGAGACGGAAGGTGCCTTAAGTATACTTACTGAGGAGGAGGCCAGCAAGGGCGGCGCGATCTCACTGGTACCTTTCCGGTTAATGGAGTGGATGCATTAGTACTGTTCGACTCCGGAGCCTCACATACTTTCGTTTCGCCTACGCTTGCGGGGAAGTTGGGGCTAGACGCAGTAGAGTTACCTGATTTTAAGGTGGCACTCCCGTCTAAGGAGAAGATCAGTTGCACTCGTCTTTATAGAGGAGCCACTATCAGTATTAAGGAGGAGGAATTTCCTATTGACCTTATTGAGTTCAGAGGTCTAGGATTCGATGTTATAGCCGGGATGGACTGGCTGGGGCGGCACAGAGGCCGCATTCTTTGTGCAGAGCGCAGACTGTTGCTTAAGAGCCCATCAGGAGTGACAGTATCTTACCGTCAGAGCCCTAGGGCCATCGATAAAAGTTATATCTGCTATGTCCATGTACAAGCACGTCAGGAAGCAGAAGGAGGTATATCTATGTTATGTTCAGAATGTAGAGCATGACCCTGATTTTGATCCAGCTATGCCAGTGGTGTCGGATTTCCAGATATTTTTCCAAAGGAACTTCCAGGCTTACCGCCATCCAGAGAGGTAGAGTTCTCCATCGAATTACTACCAGGTACCGGTCCCATAGCTAAGGCACCGTACCGTATGGCACCAGCAGAGATGGCTGAGTGAAGGAGCAGTGAAAGATTTATTGGACAAGGGATACATACGACCTAGCGTATCTCCTTGGGGAGCACCAGTCTTTTTGTGAAAAGAAGGATGGAAGCCTTCGTTGTATTGATTACAGGAGCTTAATGCAGTATCGGTGAAGAATAAATATCCACTACCACGGATTGATGATTTGTTTGATCAGTTGAGAGGAGCAAAAGTGTTTTCGAAGATCGATTTGAGATCAGGCTACCATCAGATACCCATCAGGGAGCAAGACATAGAAAAGACAGCATTCAGAACACGGTATGGCCACTATGAGTTTACGTTATGCCTTTTGGCTTGTCAAATGCACCTGCAGTCTTCATGGATTTGATGAACAGATTATTCAGAGAGCAGTTGGATAAGACCGTGGTTGTATTCATCGATGACATCCTAATCTACTCAAAGTCTAAGAAGAGCATGAGAGTCACCTCGACATACTTGAGATCTAAGGGAGAACCAGCTTTATGCTAAGTTCTCCAAATGTGAGTTTTGGTTGGACAGAGTTTCCTTTTTAGGACATGTTATCTCAGATGCTGGGATCGCAGTGGATCCAGCAAAGATAGAAGCAGTTCGCACTTGGCCTAGGCCAAAGACAGTTACGGACATCAGGAGTTTCCTTGGTTTAGCAGGTTACTACAGAAGGTTTGTCAGAGACTTCTCCAAAATAGCCAAACCTATGACCAGCTTAATGAAGAAGGATGCACCTTTCACATGGACTACTGAATGTGAGACCTCATTCGAGCTTCTGAAGAATGCTTGACATCAGCACCAGTTTTGACTATACCTGAAGGCACAGAGGGTTATGAAGTTTACTGTGATGCATCAGGTAGGGGATTAGGGTGTGTACTCATGCAGAATGGGAAGGTAGTCGCCTACGCTTCCCGACAGTTGAAGAAACATGAGGAAAACTATCCCACACATGACTTGGAGCTTGGAGCTATTGTTTTTGCCTTGAAGATCTGGCGCCACTACCTGTATGGTGTCCAGATGACCGTATATTCGGATCATAAGAGTTTGAAATATGTATTCACCCAGAAGGAGTTAAACATGAGACAAAGAAGATGGGTTGAATTTCTTAAGGATTATGACATTGATTTGCAGTACAAGGAAGGGAAAGCTAATGTTGTAGCAGACGCATTGAGTCGACGAGCATATTCCCTAAATGCCATTGTGGCTAGCTCGAGTCTTATGGACGACATACGTAGAGCACAGCAGAGTGATCAGCGAATGATGGAGATCAGTCAGAAGTTGTCTGACGGTACATTTGAGGTGGAAAGTATGAGTTCCAGTTACATGATGATGGACTCATCAGATTGAAGGGGATTGTGTATTCCCAGAGACAGCACAGATATAAGGAGCATATTCTTCGAGAGTCCCACACTTCTACCACATCTGTCCATCCAGGAGCTTCTAAGATGTACAAAGATCTAAAGAGGTATTTCTGGTGGAGTGGTATGAAGGGCGACGTGACAGAGTATGTGATTCGATGTCTCACTTGTCAGAAAGTGAAATTCGAACATAGACGACCAGGAGGTATGGTACAGTCTATGCCAGTTCCAGAGTGGAAGTTTTATGATATTCTATGGACTTCGTGGTGGGACTACCACCTACGAGAGGAGGATTAATATGATTTGGGTTGTTGTTGATCGACTGACTAAGGTTGCTAGGTTTATTCCGATGAAAGACACTTGGAAAGTGCCAAGTTAGCAGAGCTATTTGAGAGAGATTATCAGACATCATGGAGTACCTAAGACTATTGTTTCAGATCGAGACACTAGATTTCTCTCACGATACTGGCGAGCTACTCGCGAGGCACTTGGCACTGAGTTGAAGCTTAGCACAGCATTTCATCCTCAGACAGATGGTCAGTCAGAGAGGACTATTCAGACCTTAGAGGACATGCTACGAGCATGTGCCTTGGATTTTCAGGGCAGCTGGATAGATAGATTACATCTCATCGAGTTTGCTTACAATAACAGCTATCACGCCTCTATACAGATGTCACCTTTTCAGGCTTTATATGGCAGACCATGCCGCACACCTTTGTGCTGGGACGAGTCTAGTGAGACCGTCATCATTGGGCCTGAGTACTTGGAGCAAGTCCAGGCAGAAGTTCAGCAGATCAGAAACAATATGAAAGCAGCACAGGACAGACAGAAATCATATGCTGATGAGAGGCGACGAGACCTTGAGTTCGCAGTTGGCGACCAGGTATTTCTACGAGTTTCACCCATGAAGGGTGTATTCAGATTTGGTCAGAAGGGCAAGCTAAGCCCGAAATTTGTAGGACCCTACGCTATCATAGAGCGGGTGGGCCTAGTGGCATATCGACTTGATTTGCCAGCCGAGTTGGGCAAAGTACACAATGTTTTTCACGTGTCTCAGCTTAAGAAATACATGCCTCATCCTTCTCATGTTCTACAACCAGAGACACTCTCTTTAGAACCAACAATGCGGTATGTGGAAACACCGCAAAGAATCTTAGATAGAAGACACGAGAGACTCGAAACAAGTCTGTGAGCCTCGTGAAGGTTCTTTGGTCGAACCACGATGTGGAAGAGGCCACATGGGAACTCGAAGCTGATATGCGAGCGAAGTTTCCCTCATTATTTACCGACTAGGCACTTTAGTCTAGGGTACGGGGGCGTACCCCTTCTTTTTGGGGGGTAGAGCCTTTTTCATTTTTGAGTTTAGTGTGCACTTTGTTGCACCTTTGTGCATTGCATTTGTTGCTTTTGTGCATTTCAGTTGTTGCACTTTTGTGCATTTCAGTTGTTGCACTTTTGTGCATTTCAGTTGTTGCACTTTTGTGCATTTCAGTGACACCTTGTCTTGTATGTGTTCTTGTGTAACACTGTGTTTGAATGTACCTTGTACTTCTACTTGATTGTGTGTACTTCATTACACTACAATGGAAATATTATATGCACTACGTTGCACCATTTGAAATGAAAAGTGATTGTGTTCACTACCTTGCTTTACACTGCAAGTATATGTTATGACATTCCAAGTATTTCTGTTGTACTTGATATACACTATGAACTTAGGGATATAGAGACTTGGGACTTGATCCCTAAAAATTAGATTGAGTTGTGGATACTTAGTGGAACTTGATTCCCCCACAACCTTATACTTTAAATATGAGACTTCGGGGCGAAGTCCTTTTTAAGGGGGGTAGATTGAAATACCCCAAATCTAAATAATATTATTAATCATTATTTATTGGAATATAATCCAAATATAAATCATTTCACGTACGCATGCAAACCCATGCATGAAAACGTTACGTAAAAAAGTCGTTTCACCATAAACGCTAAAACGCCTTAGAAGCATATGGTCAAACATGACCTTGTATGACCCTCTAATATTCAAACTAAATGGTCATACAATTATATATGAATATACAAATATATTCCCTAAGCTATATTCAGTCAAATACGCAAAATGCTCGGGAGTGCTCACACCCGCTCCTTAAAGCACGAAAAGTCCGGAGGAGTGCCGAGGTGGCACGAACTCCTATAAAATTAATTCCTAGAGTTCCTAACATCATTATTTATCATTCTAAAGAGAACCCACGAAGTGGTTTCTCAAAATTCAGCAAAAACCAAAGGAGGATTTCTTAGCGCTCCTTTTTGGCCCGGGAGTGTCCCGATGGCCCGTAAATTATGTCACGGGTTGATATAACCCCATATAACTCAATGTAACATCTTAGTATATGTTTATTTACTATAATAAGTGTTTACAAACACTTGGAACTCATAAAACAATTGGTTTCCCAAAATTTCCTTAGAGCACAAAAACACACCTTCGGGTGTCACGAAAATGCGTTTTACGCAATTACCTTGTAGTTTTTGACATGCCACGAATTGGTAATCTTAAAAAGGGTTAAAATGACCTTCTAAATCAGTTGGTGTGACTAGTCAACAAGGCTCTCTATAGGGGCCGATTTTAAGGGCAAAAACTAGTATAAAAATTGCATTAAAAGTTTATAAAAAGCATAGAACATGGTGACTCACCTTCCCATGTGTTATATTACTTAATGTCTAAGTATGTAGGTCTCATTTGACCAGCAAGCTGTCGAAATTAGGCCATGGAATAAGGCCATGTGAGCTAGAACAAAACAAATGAGAAAAAGTAAAAAGTGATCTAGAATTCACTTTTCTAGATTCCTTCTTTTCCATGTGACCTAACATGCTTGTCCTTGGCTCTTCAATGTCAATTAAGACCCCTTTGACCCTTGAATTCGTGACTCTACAAGGGAGGAAGAAGACAAGCCTAACTTAGAAAAATCAAAAGAATAACTTACCTAAATTACCTTGTCTTCTAGCTCACAATATTTCTTTCCAACTCTTGCCTTGTCACACACCACATGTCCGAAATTATGCTGAGAATGGGCATTTATTGAGCCAATAACCATGTAATAAACTAAGGAAAAGTATAGTCATTTGACATTAAAAATTACAAAACAAAAATCAAATTCTAAGGCACTCTCTTACCTTATACGTAAGTTTAGTGTCATTTCCCCTCTTGCACTCCACACCTACGAATTTGGTAAGCTCTCTCCTCTCTCTTCTAGCTTCATCTTCTTCCTTTGAAGCTCTTAAGTCCATTAATGGAGATTTAACTTCTATCTTCATCTTTAAGGTAATTTCCTAGCATTCTTGGCAAGCTTGAAGCAAAACTCTTCCTAGCTAACAACAAGTGTTCGGCATCATTAGTTCTCCAAGGAGGTTGTCCAAACCAACATTAAACCAAGGAGCATCTCAAGGTTATCTTAAGGTAGTTTTAATGCTTGAAATCCTTAAAGCACATTTTTATGTGTAACCAAGTTCTACTTCTTCTAAGTCTCTTTTCTTCTTCATTTTGATGAAGGAAAACTTGTTCTTCATCTACCTTAGGAGTGCCGAATTATAAGGAGAAAAGTCTAAGGTAAAGTCTTGTAAAACTACTTACAAATCTACTTAAGATCTTTATTGAAGATCTAACTCCTAAACACCTTCACCTCTTGCATAAAACCGAAGAGGAGCATCAAGTTTACCTAGGAGAAAGCTTGGAGATTCAAGAAGAAGTTCAAGCACTTAACCACCTTTGTTAAGAAGTAAGTTTACTAAGTAAATCCTTATATATAAGCTTTGTTAAGCTTCTAAAAATTGTACAAAAATTATGTACACCTCCTAGGTTATAATACCGAAACTATATGGTTTTATATGCCAAAAATATAACTATAACATATATAGAAAATATTTACCTTAAGACACATTTTTGTGTCACAAAATTTA
Source organism: Limonium bicolor (assembly GCA_023374045.1). Lineage (NCBI taxonomy): Eukaryota > Viridiplantae > Streptophyta > Magnoliopsida > Caryophyllales > Plumbaginaceae > Limonium > Limonium bicolor. The sequence goes on along the minus strand of CM041780.1, from coordinate 64,743,687 downwards.
TTTATGTTACAATTAATTAAGGCCGAATTCGGCAAAAATGCTTTATTTTGAGCTAAGAATATATAAGACATTACAATAATTTATACATGAGTTATATGACTCCTATGAATTTATTTATAATTATTAGACATATAAATCCACTTTTATATAACATAAGGTCTCATTTAAATTATGGCCGAATGTTCTACTTGATAAATAGTTTTAATGAGCTACTTAGGTATATAAATTTATATCATAAAGTTTGGTGAGTTAAAAATATTCTATTAGTGTCTAAATGACTAATTAATTAAGTTATGTGGATTAAATGTAATTTTTACAAAGTTTAGTGTGCTTATTATAAAAACCGAGAGCTAAGGGCTGTTTGGTGTAATTAATATAATATAAGGTTAGGAATTAAGTTTAAGAATTTTAGATAATTTAAACAAGCTTTAAAATAACTTTTTATAAAGTTTTGGGCTATTATGTAATTTATAAAAGTTGTTATGAAAGTTTAGTATTTAATGGGGCGAATTCATAATTAAGAGAATTATTAGGTTCACTTTCGAAATTTTAGAATTAAATATTTAACTATAGTTTATAAGTTATTAAGTACTATTATAAAGTTTTGGGGTGAAAATGTAATTAATGGAAAGTTCAGACCAAAGCCGAATTTTTGGGGTTAGTTTGGTAATTTAAGAATTTATATATATATTCGGCATTTATGGAGAATTAAAATTAAAACTATAGTTATAAGACATTATGTAAAGTTATAAGATTTTGTGGTAGATTGTAATTATAAATATATAAATATCCGAGAATTTAAGGGGCTAAGTTGTAATTTTTGAAGTTATATATTTAAAAGCTATATACCAAAATATTATGGTGTTTTAATTTAGCTAAATAAGAATTAAAACTCTATTATAAAGAGATTAGAATTTAAATGTAAAGTTTATGAATTAATGTGGTTGTTTTGTAAATAACCGAAATACAAGTAAGAATTTAGATTTAAATAAATATAGGTCCTATATGGATATTTGGGGATTAGAAGAAAGAATTTTGATTAAAGGAATTATGGAATTAAACTATGGCTTATATGTTATAAGGAATTAAAAGAAACAATAATATTATTTATGGTTAAAAGGAGAATAAAATATAAGAATTTTATGTCATGTAACATTAAATATAGTTAAGAAATTATAAGTTGTTATGTCACCTAGACAATAAAATAAACAACAAATAGTAATGAATATAACACATATGTCATTAAAGGATTTATAAATAAATCAAAAGGAATAACAAATAAGTTATACATTAAATCATGAGGTAATTAAAAGAAATAAACCTCACATGAAATAACAAATACGAGATTTGTTAAAATCCAATAGAATCATTATATAAGGGTAACATAAATTAACCCTCTCAGTTAATCCTATTCTAGGACTTTGTTTGACCAGACGTTGACCGGGAATTAAAGTACAGTCAGTCTACGGTGAACGGTATGGGATTCTTGCAACCTGTTTTCTAACGGATTACACCGGCTTGTGTGCTATCTGTTGTTTGAAATAACGACCAAGATAATTAATGTAAACTGTTGTTTTACTCTTGCACTGTGGTATTATTTTATGTGCGTGATGTTGCTGACTACAACGTGTATGTCCCACGCATACAAACACTACTATACCAGTGGATTAAATACCTGCGTTTCAGTATACCGAGGACTTGTACTCAAGTCTCTCACTAACTTCACTTTATAACAAACGTCATTATCCTAAACGTGATAATTGACAATACACATTGTGTTCTTGTTTAACGTCTTTATATGACACTTAACAATTATATACTTCGAGATGAGGAGCCCAGTTGGATCTGGCCATGCATGCTACGGGTTGTACCTGTCTCAGGTCGTCTCCTACTACGTCGCGACGGAACATTCAGTTGGGAGGAAGACTTTATTCCTTCCGGGATTCAAATGCCCTTCAGTTCGAGGAAGACTTTATTCCTCTAGTGGGTTCTTATTTCCCACGCCATTCAGTTCAGGGTTTAACTACGTTATCTCCTGGGGTTTTTATACCCAACCTTTCTTTATAACGAGGTCACTATACCTCCACTATTTCAGATATTCAGTTATAACTCAGTCCCATTGTGTGGACCGACTATCAGTAAAGAATTTCAGTTCAGCTAACTCGACCTTCTGTGTCTTGTTCTATGTGACATTATTGTCCTTGTATGGATACTTGTTATTATCAGACTATGCTTGTTTACAGCTTTATAAAAATGAACTGCATGTATTCGACAAAGTAGTTGGTGTGGCCCGGTAGACGATGGGCTGCACGTTTTCCATACCAGCATTGTTTGCTGAGCCCCTTTGGGGGCACCCCCATTTTTCAGGTACCTGAAGTTGAGAAGTCACCACACTGAGTGTAGGTGGGGTAGACCAAGCTTTGGGAGTCTACTATTAGTTATTTTTTATTTCAGTATTTACTTTGAGTTTGATTCCTAGTATCTCGGGTTGTATCTGTATTCCAGACCGTGACATTTGAGGATTGTATTTGGACTTAGCCTTGTTGGTCACAAGGGTGGCCAACGGCATTGTAATACCGCCCGGTTGTTGTATTTATTTCCGCTGCAGTTGTATTTTATTTGGGAGTGATCGCCGTTCAGTTTATTGGATTTCGGGTTGGGGTATTACAACGCGTCTGTGATCAAATTGGTTATTCCACCAATGAGAAATCGCCCATAGAACCTAAGGTCCTGTAACCAGCTCTGGAGACACAATCAGCAAAGTCGCGGTAGTCACTCGGTTGAGGGCTCCGCGTGCTGATCCTATCATGAGCGTAGAGAATATTGTTAAAGTTCCCAGCCACCCCCACGGCCTAGTGATGGTGTGGGAGAGACTGATAATATCCTCCCATAGGGGGGCCCTGAGGGCAGTTGTTCCTACCGTAGAACAATCGAGATGGTAAAGTCAAAGCTACCGATGATAGAAGCCTTGCAGGAAAGAATTTGATCTGAGCAATGAAAGGGGGTGAGGGTGAAGATGGAGGGGTTGTAAAGGATCCAAATGCGCCCATTTTGGTGTGCCCCATAGTTGTGGACAATACTCCAATGCTGGGAAGAAGCGAGTTAGGATAGCTTGGTGATTTTGATAGAAACGTGGGTTTCAAGGAGGCTAAACAGACAAGGTTGTTTTAGCCACAAATTTTTGGATCTCAAGGAGCTTGGTTGATTGTTGCAACCCCTAACATTCCATACTGCCAGATTCATAGGAAGGGTTAGGTAGGGGGCAAGAAGGGCCTTGCCCTTATCCAAGATAGCAAATGAATTGGTAAGCTGGAGGGAAAGGTCCTCCGGGCTATACTGCAGCCTTAACCGGGGTGCTCCTTCCATTAGTGGGGACCTCCTGCCACGGTTCTTCAACATTGGGATTTAGCATAAGCTGAAGAGACGGGACATCAGAAACATAGGATCAAAGGGAGGGGAAGGAACCGAACCACCTGATCCTGGGTCAATAGAACCAGGGACGGGCTGGTAGACTGGGCACTGACCTCTGAGCGAACGGACTCGGAGTAGGGGCCCCAGACTGCTGGTTCAGAGAAGGATGGGGGAAGGAATCTTAGCATCAGCGATCTGGGGAGCCTCAACCTTGTGGGGTGTCGGCCGGGCTGCCGCATCATTCTCAGAAGAGTCTGCTGGGTTGAGGAGACTAACGGGTTAGGCGTCAGAGTTTCGAGCTGGGAGCCCAACCCGGTGGGGCGCTCTCTCAGGGCAATACCCTTAGGAGAAAGAGAAGACACGTGGGTGGACGGATTAGACTCTTGGGCGCTTTGGTCGGGTTAGTCCAGGGCGGGCAGTACTCGGGCAACGAGCAGACGAATGCCCAAGGAGGCTACAAGTGGAGTAGTGATTGGCTCCCATTCATAAACAACATGCTCAACCAGGGAGCCACTGGGGGTATGAATCTTGATTTCTCTAACAAGATCAAGGTTGAAGTCCCTTCGACGAGGACTCTAGCATAGGAAATTCTAGTTTTTGAGGCTGTAGGCTGATCAGTGTGAAGAGAAGCCTAACTTAGAGCAGATTTTTCTAAGACTAGATTGGGACCATAGACTAGTGTGGAGGCCTGGGAGCTGGATCCAAACTGGGATGCGTTTGAGATCTTTCGGTATTAAAGGACAAATCCGGGCCCATTTTTTAAGAACCAAGGGGGACGAATATAGGAGTCAGGGCCTTGTCAAGAACTTGCTGTGGTCCTCCTCTTTATCAAACCGGAAGATGAACCATCCTCATCATGCATAAGATTTGTGGGGTAGCTATGAAGTTCCAGGCTCTTTTTACAATTCTCTGACCATATTGAAACCAATTTTTTTCCCCCAGATGTGCCTACTAACGCATTCTTCCAATAGTCTATTTCAGGCATTAAATCTCTTCAATAGAACAAAAGGGCTATCATGGTCTATATTATCATTACTGTCTGATCGCAGAGTCATACCAAAGTTCGATTTTTGTTTTGCAAGGAGCATAAAGAAAGGAGGGTTAGATTTAGTACCTGTCGCGCTAGGATTTCTCCCTTTGCCCGGGACGCTAGGTCTGGAGGATCTTTTTTGCGATAGGAACATCACCCACTTTGCCTCCTGTTGGTTGCACCCCGGGGCCTGGGGCCCTGAAAGAGGAGGAAATGCCGTGTCCACAGCAACCGGAGAGTTAGGCTTGGTCTATTGAGTAGTCTTGCAGAGCCAAGTCAGGAGGGTGCCCCGAAGATCCACAAACAAATTTATGGCCGGGGCCCCTCCCGGGATAAATTGTACATTCCCATTACTGTGAAATTTGATCTGCGGTCCATGATTGGGGACCCGTCTCCTTGACTCCATCACATCTAACATCTCAATGCTCCTTTGATTGTTCAACAGTTGAAGCATTATCATACAACCAACCAGTTTTTTAGTAACAGAAACATCCATGGCCGCTCTGATTCAACAATTTGTACGCTTGGTCGCTTACTGTACCCACAACCGGGTGAGAAGACAATTATTTCCAAGGAAATCAGAGGGGGCCGCAGCTGTAGCGTCCACCACAGGTCCGCATACGGTGTATTGAAATTGAACTCTCCACACCAAATTGGGCAAACGAAGCCGTCAGTTTTTTGGGGAATATTGTCCCCATCACAGTACATACAACCAACAGGACCACCGGCGACTGCATCCACCGCCCCATGACCAATGTCGAGACCACAGGCGACTGCATCCTCTGGTGCACGCCCAGTCGCTTCGGAGGAGAGGGATCGCGGCCTTCTCCGATGGGGACGCCCAAGGCTGCTGAATCAGAGGGAGGACTACGATAGAGGGCGCAACCTGGGAAGAAGGAGCAGGCTCCTTCTGTTAGGGCTTGGACGAGTCGGGAAGACGATGAAGAACGAGGAGGAGAAGAGAGGTTTTATTAGACGATGAATATTCACGCAGAGAATGAGTAAATGTGTTATTAAGTTACAAGAGAGAGAGGAGCTGCTTATATACAGCAACTCTAACAGAGGGATAAAAGACGGGACTATAGGATAAGAAGATACAGATATAATGACATAACCGTATAACCTATAGTATATCCTAATACCCCCCCTCAAGACTTAACATGGCAGAGTGGAAAGTCTTGTGTTTTTATACAGATTCCATGCCTAATCGGGGAAGAGTCTGCTGGTATGCCTTTCCTGTCAGCGGCTTAGTGAGGATGTCCGCAAGCTGCTTCGAGTTTGGGATGTACTGAACTTGGATGAGGCCTGCTTGTAGTTGTTGTCGGACGAAATGGCAATCCAACTCGATGTGTTTGGTCCTCTCGTGCGAAACCGGTTTTTGCAATGTGATGGCTGAAACATTATCGCACTTGAGGTACTGTTGAATTCTTCCACTTCCAGCTCATGGCGGAGGCGTGTCAACACCTTTAGCTCGCTTGTAATCTGGCGCATTGATCTGTATTCGGCTTCACGGAAGAGAGTGCGACTGAGCTTGCTTCTTGGATTTCCAGCTGATGGGAGAACCGCAAGAAGTATGTAATCCGAGATTGATTTCCTAGTCAAAGACAAGAAGCCCAATCAGAATCACAAAATGCAACCAGATTATAATATGAATTTTGTTTGAAAGAGATACCAAATCCTAAGTCCCCTTTTAGATAAGAAAGAGTATGATTGCCGCATCAAGATGTGCAGTGGTTTGGTTGTTGCAAAATTGACTTAAATGCTGAACTGTAAAAGAGAGATCATGGCCTAGTATTAGTCAAGAATTTTAACTTCCCTATCAATCTTCTGTAAAATGTTGGTCTTCAAGCAACTGCCCA
>CM041780.1:64252784-64736887 GCA_023374045.1 Limonium bicolor | reverse complement strand
TTCCTTTCACTTCTTCTCCTTCTCTTTTTCTTGCAAAATCGGCCATGTGGGGGATGGAGTTTCCAAACTCCATCCCAACACCCAAATTACATAAGGAGAATATAATTAGAATTCTAATCCCTTAAAACTTCACTAATTAAATGAAGGGTTTAAATTGCCATTAGTTAGGGTTTTTACCTTGGGGCTTTTAAGAGAGGTTTTCAAGCCTTGAATGCAAAGGAGGGTTCCTCCACCATTGGAGAGTTGAACCAAGCTCAAACAAAGAAGAAACAAGGCATTACAAGAAGGGGCAAAAATCGGCCACCATAGAGAATGGAGGAAAAATGGATTTTTCTTGAAATTTTTACCTTAGGAGGAAGAGGAGACTCCAAGCTTCACAATGGTGTGCTTTTCTCTTCAAATGGGGAAAACCCATGGAGATGAAGTTGCTCATTTTCGGATTTTGAAAAGATAGAAATGTAGAGCTTGAAGAGAGGAGTTCAAATATGTATTTTGTTTTACATTTGGAGCTCAAATGGAGCTAGAGCATGGAGAGAAAGAAGAGAAGCCATGAGAGGTGTTGGAGCTTCAAAAAATCGCCAGCCCCATGGAGAAGGAGAGAGAAATTGATGGGGGAAGGAGAAAGAAGAAAGAGAAAAGGAGAAATGGGGAAGTGAGGTGAGAGAAAAGGTTAAAGTACCTTTTCTACTTTTTACTTTTGACTCTCCTTATTTAATTAGCTAGTTATATGTGTGTGTGAGAGTGAGCTGTTTATACCAGTAAAAACCGGCCCCCACTGTTATACTAGCTGGAGCGTTTTTCGTCTTTTACAGTAAACGCTCGTTATTTTACCGGTTTTGATACTATTCACTAACCGGGTCCGTTTTCCGGAATTTCCTCGTTTCTTTATTTTTATTGGTTATTAAGCTTCCATAAATGCTTAATAATTATTATTTAATGATTTATAATTTTTACGGGTTCGTTTGACCACTTAAAATCACGTTTTTGGTTTCCTCGAAAAACGTGCGCTAAAGCTCTTTTAGCGTTTTAATACATTATTTGGATCCGTTTTCTTCGGGAGTTGTTCCCATATATTATTTAGGTCTTATTAAACCTTTGGGATCCATATAATACTCTAACCGAGGTCTCGCACCTCCTATGGTTATTTAACGCTTACTTAGCGTTTTTCGCTTTTTAAGCGTTTCTTTATTTCTTTTGGATTTATTTTTCCTTACCAATATTACTTCGCATTATTTGGCTCTTAAATAAGGATTATAATTATCTTAATCACTATATTTAAGTTTGGGGTATTTCAATCTACCCCCTTAAGAACTTTGTCCTCAAAGTTGCTCAAGGTTATAGGGTTGCAATGCTTGCTCATTCATACTTGTCTATGCCGGACGTCGTACATTCTTCCTCCTTACAACTCCTCAATCCATTACTCAAGATTTCTAATTTCCATACCTTACCAATGTACAATAATTACTCCAATCCGCATTATTACCAACCATCCGGTTCCTTATTACAAAATTTATACATACATACAGTGCAAAGCTATCCCCAAAGCAATGCAATACACATTACAATCCCGCAGGCACTCAGGTCATCTAGACACAGGACTCCTCTATGTCCCACTGCCCTTGGAATAATACATTACGATACTCTACTACCTTCTCAGGCATACGCTTCTAGCAAATCCTTCATCTCCAGGCTAAGAAGATTCTTCCGCAACTACTACTTAGAAATCTTCCAAAGCATACAACTCTAATTCCGGTTTGTATTTATTGCTTCTACCCTATGCGTGATTCTTGTGACCACTTGAGGGGAGCTTCAAGAATCATTCGACCTTGATGTGATCAGCATCAGTGTTGAACTATCTTTCCACCCCAATTTGTGTTCAGCTTCCCTTGATCTGATCAGGATCAAGTTCGACTTCCCACATCCGTTTCAAACAACAGATAATTCAATCATTTTCATTTTCTACCTTTTTACCCTTCCTAGTCATAATTACAATTTCATACAACTCCAAAGGATGGAATCCAGTCCATCAACCATTCTCAATCTACTTCCCAAATGCTCTCCTCATAATTCGATGCCTAAGTGCTCATTTCATTAACCTTCTCCACTTTCTTCCATTGCCCTCTATTATCTCTACTATTCGGACTAGGGAATACCGTACTCATGAAATTCATTGTCCTCAATTTACTTCCAATAACGTACTTACGAATACACCACTCGTGGGTTACATTCCTCTACTACTCATAGTCAATTTGTACTACTTCTTTAAGAATACAATACTTGTGGAGCTCCGTCCACTACTCATTCTCAATTGTCTCAAGACATTCACCTAGGGAACTCAATTCCTCTAGGTTATACATCGGTTTTATACCGACTCATGCATCGTAATGCCATGTCTAACTTCAGATAGGCACACACTACATGGATTATCATTTCCCAAAGAGTTACTCTACTCCTCTTTACTACTACTTTTGCCCTGGGGTTACAAGGTGGGTGTATTCATCCTATGGTATTCGTATCTCTCGTGCCTAGTTACCACAGTTACAATATGAATGAATATGTATGTTTATTTAATATAAGTACCACTCCTTAAATCAATTCCTATTTGTGCTATGCACATTATAGTTTCTGTGTTTTATTCATGAAACTTACATTAAGCGGTTTTCGCTCTACCCCCCTTAAAAGGGATTATGCCCACGTAATCTACCATATGTTACTATTAAACATTGGTTTACTCGATTCGGGCAATCTGAAGCATTTAGCTTCACTACTATACTATACAATATGCTCTGGTCAAAGGGGTCTTAACCATACCAATGGTTTAGTCTTTGCACCGAGGATTCCTATATGAGTTTATTTAACTCATAATTAATTCAATTCTAGCCTATTAGGCTTCAAGGCATTAATAGCCATTCTTTCATACTTACTAGGTGTATTACATTTCTTAGTTAGGGCCCACTAGCTTCTGCTGCACGACCCAGATAACTTGGGTTACTCACCCTTCATGTTATCCTTAATGTGCTATACATCATCTTTTTATCCTTCTATTGTGGAAATAAGGTTTACTAACAGTGTGGTATTCTTTTACCGCTGTCTGAACTCAATGACCAGCTCTCTGGTAATCTATTACACGTACTATTCGTACTCCCACGATTATTCACTAAGTTCCTCCGACTTGTTGTCGGGCGAGGTTAAGTCACTACCAAGTTGTAGTGCTCCCTCTGTTGTCACTAGCTTCTGAATTATACCAGTTCTTCTGGTTCAGTACAAGTGTTCTTTGCTTGTATGACCTTGCATTCTCAATGCGTCGGTCCAAGTGACTTTCTTACAACTCCTTCACCTTTTATTCCAATGAAATTCACATCTTGTGATTGATAGTGTGTTTTACACTCTTCGTGCGATCTGTTGCTAAGAATGCTTGACTGGCTTATGCCATGTTTGTGGTGAAAAGAAAGATTTACTACTGTTTACATTCTCCATATCCGCAGCCATCCCATTAGATCATTAGCTGTACAAGTGCAATACCAAAACACTCAGTCATACAGAGTGCAGAGGCGTGAATGCTTGACAGTAAGTCACTTATGTGATAGGAAGGAATATTTCTGACTGTCTTCCATACTTATTTTCATGTCATTGTCTACTACTTCCTCATAGCAGTCGCTTGTTGCGCACCGTATTCTTACTCTTTGTACCATTTCCTTATGGTGTAAATACACTAGGAGGTTCTAGTTCATATGAGACGGTTACCGTAGCGTACCACAATGTTATTATCTTCCCCATGTGGAGATATTTTATTCGGTTTAGGTTTCATGTGTAGGTTAGCTTACCTCACATTACTTCCTCATTCATGATATAGTTTTCCAAATAACTTGGTTGGCCAAGGATGAAGTGGTTTATTAGGTTACAAGCTCTCTTGAGCGCCGGTCATTCATGGTGTGCAATGTGCACACTCATTGATTGTTTTTGACAATTACTGTCTCCATAGTGCTGAGCATTGATCTTAGGCTCTAGCTATGCAGTTTTACTTTTGCATGTACATTACCGGGACATCCCAAGGACTTCAAGGGTTTTCTGGTCCCGTTCCCCAATTGGAGGGTATTTCATCACTGGTAGGTGAAGGTTCTTGTCGAGAGGTTAGTTATCACTCATAAGTCTCATGACAAGGTTACCATGTTCGTCTTAATACCATGGTTCACCACATGCTTGGGTGCATATGGAGTATACTTACTCCTTCAAGTCTCTATGCTCTTTAAGCGTCTCGCCTTTACAGTCCAAGCCTCTTGTAGGCGTAGTGGTTTAGAAATCTCGTATTCTTGTTCGATTGTCTCTTGGCAATAACTACATGCACAAGTTTGTGGTTATGGTAGATGAAAGCCTTTTTGAGGGTTCACATCATTACCGCATTGATGATCTTTGGTCAACAAGAGGTGTCTTTCCTCTGGTTCCTCGCAGTGTCCAAGTGTCGACTAGGCCATTGTTGGCGTTATTACGATTCTTATGCCTCTGTGCTGCCATTGCTACAGAAGGCATGTAGGGTAATTAAAAGCTTGTCAACTGTATACTAGACTGATGCTCTAGTGACAGCAACACTGAGATGGCCATTACTCCAAGCCACTCAGGATGTTGGGTTAAAACTGATGGTCAGTTGTTGATTTCTTATCGTATGAGACAATATCTCTTGCAAGTCCTATTAGTAATGGTGTGGGTTTTGCCACCGTTGAGTTCACATAACGTAGTTGATTGGTGGCTTTTAAGCCTTATTGCTGCAAGCTATGCTCATTGCAAGCTGCTTATACCCGTTTCCATTCTTTGTGTACCCCATAGGTTGGAGGTATTTACTGGGCTCCATGGTAAGTGGTGACATCACGCTTCCGTTCATAGGAGGCCCTTGAGGCAAGTTGATGCTAATCAGTGCCTTTTGTAATTTAGGGTATTTCCTATTAAGTGAAATCCCTTCGGTATTCTAACCGAATATCCGTTCTGCTTGTCGTGCTCTCTTCATGACACTTGTTCGATTGTGTTAACTCAGACACCCTTCGAGGGTGCTCCTGGGTGTTGTTAGGTTATGCCGTTACATCCGGCTAGCGTTTATGATACGTTATCACTATACCACCTTGTGGTATATATTAAGCTATTTCATCTCGGTTATAACGTCTCTCGTCGTTGGGTAGACCGTCTATACTTGCTCCTAGTGCTTGAGACTAGGTTTAAATGTCCTCTTTGATGATGGATTTATTTGTGGTAATCTTGTAATTGCTCTTGGGAACTCTGTCCCGTTCGTTGAGGATTCTGGTGTCCACGTCAGGCGATTGCCTTACTGTGTTTAGGCTGGGTATACTTTCCAGCTGCCATGTATTTTCTTGATGTCCTGAGACATATCCAATGTCTATACTTACTAGTATGTGCTCTTTGCACTCCCTGGTTCCTATTCTTCATCTTCAGGGGATTCTCTGAGTTCCTTTATACTTAATCGTCTGTGGTGTCCAGCTGTTCTGATTTGAACTCACTGATGGTCCGTAGAACGGAGTCGACTACTTCCCGTGTTTCGTACACTACATGTATACATACGTGGGGTACCTTGTTGATAAGTTACCCTTACCCAACTATAGTCAGGCCCGCAAGCTCCTTCGGAGTGCGGTTGTCCCATATCCCGTAATTGGGTATACTCGTAGTGTTCGTCACACGCCTAGGTGAAGTATTCTGTCGTCAACTCCTCTTGTATCATGGTATGATACTCACCGTAATCATGTGGTTTGGTTTTAGAATCCAAGGTCTAAAATAGAGTTTATGGTTTTGAAAGAAGAATTTGGTTTGAAATCATGGTACGGTGTTTAAAAGGAATTCTTCGTGGCATAGCCGTGTACGCAAACTTGACCAAGTCCAGCTTCCCGCTGACTGGTGTGTTCTAAATGTAGTGGTCAGGCCGTCAGGCCTTTCCATGGTTTCATTCCCCTAGTTTTAGGGTGTTTATTCCTGTAGTTGTTCCATTACGGCCACAGTACACTACTATGTACTTGTGGTGTGTTAGTGCTCCCCTGCATGTTCCTGTTCTCACTGCACTTGCTGTGGCAAGTGCGCGGTACTGGTGGTTTTGGGTAACCCGATACCGGTCACGGTATGGCTTCCACTCATAATTGGTAGTCTTGCTTACTCTTCCTTTGATCTTGCTGGTCATTTACTTAGGTTAATTACTCTTCTGAGTAACTTCTCAGTGAGTTTGACATGGCTGTCATTGATCAGGGTACTTCTGCAATCCTTGGAGCTTCCCCTTTGACCTGGTTGTGTTGTTCCTTGTTGCTTGTTCCACACGTTTGTTGTGGTTACTGAGCCTGATTTGGTTTAGGCACTACGGTTGTAGTTACATCAGATTATATCTTGTGAATATTCTTGTAGCTGTCTGAGCTATGTTGGCCAGGTTTGTAACCTTTTTGGCGTTGTAGTTTTGGAGTCAGTCACTCCCGACTATGTCCTTAGCCAGCTAGCTTACCGTTGGTGGTGTTGCTTGGCTATTACTGTTGTCCCGCAGACTTGTGTCTCGGGTTTCATTACTGCTCTTTTTCCATTTCCGTTAGTGCACGGTAGTGCTTCTTTTCCTGTTCCGGTGTTTAGTTAGGTTCTGCGACTGCTGAGCATGTCGCCCCATGTTGTTGTAAGTTGTAGCCTCCTGGTGGTTGGAGTGCTTATTCCACCGTGATAAGCCTCAGACTTATCACGTTTTAGTATACTTAATTATAAGATTATTAGCCAAATTAAGTTAGAATAATTAATATTTATGCTATATTATGTATTAAGTCTATTGTTTGCTCAGATTTATGTTTTTATATGTTTGTCCATACAAGGAGACATTTCTGACCAAAATGCCGGACATAAGGCCGGATCATACCTGCACGGCACAAGCGTGGAGCAGAAAAGCACTCTATGCCGGGTACGGAGCCGGGTATATCCAATCCGGCATACATGAGAAAAGTCGCCTCGATTGACCAGACGATGGCAGTTAATGACCGTTGCCAAACATCCTATGCCGGGTATGGTGCCGGACATATACTGTCCGGCACAGGTACCTTTTCGCGCAGATTCGGCGGTTTCGACCGTTAGCAGTTGGGCACGTGGTTATTATGTGCCGGCTATAATTTGCACGGCATGACATCCGCAAGAGCAGAATGTGATGCCTATAAATAGGCGAGGGGCTACATTGTCAACCACTTCAACACCCCTATACACTCCATTCACATCGCCATTTCCGCACTCCTCCAAGGTGTTGGTGTCCAAGGAAGTTCTATGCAACTTTCCACGCGAAGAGAAGAGTCCATGGCGGGTTAAGGCTATATCAAATCTTCTTATCTCCTGTGTTTTCTCTCTCTCGATTTGTGTGGATGGTGGAGTAGGAATTCTTTGTTTGTTCTTTGGTTAGGGACTTTGTTTTCTTCTTTGTTAGGGAAATGAAACTCTCTTTGTAAGACAATATGATCTTCTAAATATAATTTTCAAGTTTATTAAGAGTAAGGATCTTATTGAAAGAGAATTGGTTGATCTCTTTTTCTCTTCATGCATTTTTACTTGTGGAGGGTTAATCCCAAGTAAGATAGGTTAGACTCTCTAATGGTCTTTCTACTCCCTTTTATGGATTAAGAAGTTAGTAGTAGTAAGAGTGAGAATAACCCACATTTCCCATTACTTTGTTCATTTCGTGGCATGATATATGCTCGGTGTTAATAGGTAATGAGTTTTCTGTTTTCTTCTCGGAAACTGGAAAAATAATATGCATTATGACTATGCCGGATGCACTGCCGGGTTGCCAATGTCCGGCATATTCAATGTCTTTGAATATGCCGTGCAATTGGTATCCGGCAGGACACCGGCGTATTCAGTGTTGGTTAATTCGAAGGCTTGTGCTTATGTTCGAGTTCACATTGATGCTTAGATGGGTTTACTCCTTAATCAAGAATAAATTCATTGTAATTACCACATAGTTTAGTTAGTTTAATTAGTTTAGAATTACATTCAATTTCCCCCCTTGCTTTAGAATAGGTATTACCGGATTAGGACTAATTTTCTAAGTCCCTTGGGTTCGATACTCTTGGTCGTAATTTGCTCATGCTATATCCGACCGGTTTTTATTTGCTACCCGTAGTAGAGTGTAGGTTTAATTATTTATTTTATCCATTTTGTATATAGTTTTTCCTACTAAAATCTCTGTTAGCACACCGCTATTAAGTGCGGGTATTGTGGTTCAACCGGGATCCATCTCCGGGTCTTCCATTTCTTGGTATCTACTATTTGTCAGTTCTTGTCTACCGTGTGATTGCTTCACAACTGCCAGATCGGGTTTTTCCCGAGTATGAGAGGCTTTTCCTCTCTCTGGCGTCCTTTCCAGTTATACAGTGGGGCATATGGAGGGCGGGTCTGGTATTGTAGGTTTCCGGTACTCACCGATAGTTCCTAACTAGCATATCTCTAATGCTAACACTCAGCCCTTAGCCCTAAGCTTCTAATTCCTAACTCGGTATTTCCAGTCATCAGAGTGATACTTCGCTCTGATACCACTTTTTGTAACACCCCTACCGTAATACCGTCATTACCGTCCAATCTCCTTACACATTCGTACTCACACAGCGGATACATTCTTACTCAACGGCGGGTGATACAATGCCGTTAGCCACCCACGTGACTAACAAGGCTATTAATACATACAGCATCGGTCTGATGGACCGGAATATCCGAGTACTACTCAAATACAATACATACTCCCATTACTTACTGAGTACTACAATACTCCATTCAATACAAATCTCCATTCAATACAATACTCCATACTTCAGTACAAGATAATACACTACACATACCGAGTTTACTGAGTTCCAAATACAAATACGATACCTCTTCAATTCCACGCATACTCATGAAGAGTCTATCCACTACCCGTTCCTCACAACTACATACTTGCAACTTACGTAATAGTGTACCCCTTGGTACATTTTTACATGCAAGGCTACAAGCCTTATACCATTTACTACAATCTACCTTTCATTCCTAGTAATCTAGGCATGTCCACCGGTCTCTTCTGTGACTAGGTCTGCTTCAGGTACCTGCACACTAATAACGTTCCCCCTAGGGGGTCAGCTTACGCTGAATATGATAACCGCATACCCCGCGTACTAGCGAGGGTACGCCGACCATTTGGTCGAATACATGCAATTCATTTGCAATAACACATTCATACATACATACATACATGCTTTCATTCATGATACTACAATACTACACAAGTATACATACATACGCACAGAACAGTACATGCTTGGAAGACAATACGAGTCAACCAATACTTACTTACCATCTTCCAGAATATACATCACAGTACATACTCATTACATACTCAATACGCAATACGGAGATACAATTCTCCAATACATACAAAGGTCCAGTTAGCTTCATTACACACCCGGGTTAATCGGGTGTTCAATACTTTGCTCCAGGTCAATGACTTACAATGGTCAAGACCAATACACATGCAATACTTACTTCTTACATACTTTACTTCCAGTTAAGTCGGTATGACCTCGGGCAGGGATTACTACATCCCACCACCGGGCTTTAGGGTGGCCCACTAATCCAGGATGCTACCCATTCAAGGGAATTGGTCCATGGAAAAGATTATAGCCAGGATTCGGATCCAACCTCTTGTGTTTTCCTTATCCTCACGCGTGGCCGAAACTATATCGGACTTCTACTCATTCCAATTTACTCATTACTCAAGTTAGGAGTTGGGTTGTTAGGAATTAGTAGAAGTCAGTACTTCACTTCCATACATACATACAATACACAAGTACACAACACTACTACACATACTTCTCATTCCATTCATTCATTTCATGAATTATACAAACTAATTGTTCAAGAAGATACAACAAGAACAAATAGTTCAAACACAGTTAAGTGCAATATAAGTCCGATTCGTGCATTTATCTTATTGGTGATCACATAAGCACACAAATCGGGGTAACCAAGTTAGGATACAGGGCATGAAGAAATCATACCGTTCACCGTCGTATACGTACTACCGGGTTCCTTCGAGGATCAACTTTTTGATTCCTATACATACATGAAGTAGTATGATCAATGATCCATTATTGATCTAACTTACTCCTTCTTTGATACTCTCAACGTATACTTACTACTTTATTACTTTCTTACTTGGTTATGAACCATTTTTCCTTATTACTTCTTAAACTTGTTTCCTTACTCACGCCTTTACTTTCTTACCATCATTACCTTCATTATTTGCATTATTACGTATATATGCTTACATGTGTATAGGCATATATAATACATACATATGATTACTATAGTCATATAATAAAACTTTTTTTTTTGTAAGTTATGGGTCGTCCGACCCACCGTCCGACCCAAGCCCTGGGTCGGACCATTCCAGTAGATTTTCGTCCTCTGAAATTCTTCCCGTCCGACCCAGCACTATTCCATCCGACCCATACTCCTCTGGGTCGGACCATTCCAGAAAGTTCAATCCTGTTGCCCAAGTGGCGTCCGACCCACGTCCGACTCATCCTCTGGGTCGGACGGAGTCAGGAACTTCGACAACAGTTTTTTTTTTGCCTGTCCGACCAATGTCCGACTCACGGCCCTGGGTCAGACCATTCCAGAAAGTTTTATTCTCGTTGCTTAAGCCTTGTCCGACCCACTGTCCGATCCAGGCTCTGGGTCGGACGGTAGCAGAACACTGCTACAGGCTTTGTTTTTCAATCCTTTCTTACCCATTCCTTCCCCAATTTTCCTACATACATCCTAACATGTTTTAGCACTAATTAGGCTTTCTAAAATACCTTAATTCATCCTCCAAGTCCATTACTAAATTCGTCTAACAACTTACACAATTTCCTTACTTTTCTTCAACACATGTAATAGTTTTGTTACACTCATGCTACAGATTTTACCATTCAATTCTCCCATCCAATACTTCCTCAATCATTGCCATTCCAAGCATTCTAAATACCTCTCCTTACCATGCCAATTTATTTCCAAGCCATTGCACTTCCTACACCCAAGTTCCAACACTCATTTTACAAAATCCTGCACACCAATTTCTCCTAGCTTCTCCTATACATTTTTATCACTTCTTGCTACAGATTTTTATATACTTTATCCTCATCCAATTACCAATCCATGGTCATTAAACATCTCTACTAACCCCAATACATACCTTGGTTCTCCCATTCACCAAGTCATTCTTTAATGCACAATTCCTACCAAAATTTTGCCATAGCTCACCTATAATTCTTACTTATCCACACATACCCATCATCACCAGAATCATTCCTATTCTAGCCACACCCATACAAGGGCCCTACACAGCAATACAAGCAATCTTAATACATCTTTAATTCCTCAAAACACAATATCAATACACATACACAATTCCTTGGCCCAAAGCCTACAATCCACATACTTGTTCACAATACCCAAACTTTCATAATTACAATTCTACTACATTATTTGGTTTCTTTAAATTGGTTTACCAATTCCCATTATCCTAATGCATTAAAATTCGCATTAAGGAAGAGCTCTTACCTTGAGCTTAAATTTCCTTCATTTCCTTTCCTTTCCACTTATTCTCCTCTCTTTTTCTTGCAAAATCGGCCATGTGGGGGATGGAGTTTCCAAACTCCATCCCAACACCCAAATTACATAAGGAGAATATAGTTAGAATTCTAATCCCTTAAAACTTCACTAATTAAATGAAGGGTTTAAATTAGCATTAGTTAGGGTTTTTACCTTGGGGCTTTTAAGATAGGTTTTCAAGCCTTGAATGCAAAGGAGGGTTCCTCCACCATTGGAGAGTTGAACCAAGCTCAAACAAAGAAGAAGAAACAAGGCATTACAAGAAGGGGCAAAAATCGGCCACCATAGAGAATGGAGGAAAATGGATTTTTCTTGAAACTTTTTACCTTAGGAGGAAGAGGAGACTCCAAGCTTCACAATGGTGTGCTTTTCTCTTCCAATGGGGAAAACCCATGGAGATGAAGTTGCTCATTTTCGGATTTTGAAAAGATAGAAATGTAGAGCTTGAAGAGAGGAGTTCAAATATGTATTTTGTTTTACATTTGGAGCTCAAATGGAGCTAGAGCATGGAGAGAAAGAAGCGAAGCCATGAGAGGTGTTGGAGCTTCTCAAAAATCCCAGCCCCATGGAGAAGGAGAGAGAAATCGATGGGGGAAGGAGAAAGAAGAAAGAGAAAAGGAGAAATGGGGAAGTGAGGTGAGAGAAAAGGTTAAAGTACCTTTTCTACTTTTTACTTTTGACTCTCCTTATTTAATTAGCTAGTTACATGTGTGTGAGAGAGTGAGCTGTTTATACCAGTAAAAACCGGCCCCCACCGTTATACTAGCTGGAGCATTTTTTGTTTTACAGTAAACGCTCGTTATTTTACCCGGTTTTGATACTATTCACTAACCAGGCTCGTTTTCCGGAATTCCCTCGTTTCTTTATTTTTATTGGTTATTAAGCTTCCATAAATGCTTAATAATTATTATTTAATGATTTATAATTTTTACGGGTTCGTTTGACCACTTAAAATCACGTTTTTGGGTTTCCTCGAAAAACGTGCGCTAAAGCTCTTTTAGCGTTTTAATACATTATTTGGATCCGTTTTTTTTCGGGAGTTGTTCCCATATACTATTAGGTCTTATTAAACCTTTGGGATCCATATAATACTCTAATCGAGGTCTCGCACCTCTTATGGTTATTTAACGCTTACTTAGCGTTTTTCGCTTTTTAAGCGTTTTTTTATTTCTTTTGGATTTATTTTTCCTTACCAATATTACTTACGCATTATTAGGCTCTTAAATAAGGATTAGAATTATCTTAATCACTATATTTAAGTTTGGGGTATTTCAACTAGTAAGGATACATAGGAGTATTAATGAAGGAATGAGTAGGTCAATAATAGATTATTGACCCTACAACTCCATGTATGTATAGGAAGCGAATAGTTGAATTTCGAAGGAAACCGGAAGTACGAGTACGACGGTGGACGGTATGATTTCCTCATGCCCTGTATCCTAACTTGGTTACCCTGATTTGTGTGCTTATGTGATCACTCAAATAAGATAAATGCACGAATCGGACTTTTAGTGCACTTATTTGTGATTGTATTATATGTTCATGTTTTAATGCCTTGAACACTCAATTGTATAATTCATGAAATGAATGGATGAGAATGAAGTGTATGTGTAACTGGATGTGTACTTGTGTAGTGTATTAATCCTTGGTATGGAAGTAATGACTTCTACTAATTCCTAACCGCCTAACTCCTAACTTGAGTATTGAGTAAAATGGAATGAGTAGAAGTCCGATAGTTTCGGCCACGCGTGAGGATAAGGAAACACAAGAGGTTGGATCCGAATCCTGGCCTCCTTTCCATGGACCAAACCCCTTAAATGGGTAGCATCCTGGATTGGTGAGCCACCCTTAAGCCCGGTGGTGGGATATAGTAGTCCCTGCCCGGAGGTCATACCGACTTGACTTGAGTAAGTAAGTAAAGTATTGTATGAGTAATGGTCTTGGCTAGTGTAAGTCATTGACCTTGAGTAAAAGAATAATGTACACCCGATTAACCCAGGTGAGTAAAGAAGCTAACAAGCATTGTGTATGTATTGGACAAGCGTATCTCCGTAACGGTAAGTGTGATCTGGTTGACATGTAATGTCTTCCTTGTATGTGTTGGAATGTATGTATGTATGCTTTGTGCTGTATTGTAATATTATGTGTAAAAGCATGTATGTATGTATGAATAAAATGAACCGCATGTATTCGACTAAATAGTCGGCGTACCCTCACTAGTACGCGGGGTATGCGGATTTCATATGCAACGTTTAGCTGAGCCCCTTGGGGCACTGTTTTATTTTACAGGTACCCGTGAGATTTGAAGGTCAAGTAAGGACCAGGATGATTTCTTCTTGGGTAGTTAGTATATTTGAATGGTGTACTAAGTTGTACACGGCTTGACGCCTTTTTGAGAAGCCGGTGTACCATGTGGTACACCCTTTTGAGAGAATTGAATTGTGAACTCTAGTATGAATGAGTAGATGTACAAACTCATAATTTTTGGGATAGTCTTGTAGAATTGGAATGTAATTCATATACCTTGGATACTCGGTAATCAAAGTTGTAAGTAAGTATTGGAAGCGTATTGTAAGTATTTAATTACTCGGTATATCTTAATCTTCAGACCGATACTGTAAGTAGTAGTAGCCTTGTTAGTCTTAGAATGGCTAACGGTGTTGTATCACCCGCGGGAGTATATATGTATCCGCTGCGTGTAGGAGTAAGTATGAGACGACGATTAGAGGATAATGGAAGGATTAGCGGTTGGGGTGTTACATTCGAGAATTTTTCCCACATATTAATTAGGCACAACTAAGCCTTAGGAATCCATCTAGGACCCTAACCGAGGTCGTATTCCTCCTATGGTCACGTAACGCATTTTTGCGTTTTATGCTTTTTAAGCGTTTTCTCTTTTCTTTTGGCTTTATTTTCTTCACCAAAATTCTTTAGGCACTATTAGGCCCTCAAATACCATATTAGAATCATTTAATCACAATTTTAAGTTCGGGGTATTTCATTATTATATTTAAATATTTTCGGGTTTTGGACAAGTTTCAGGTTCGGGTCAAATGAGCGGGTTTCAGGTTGGGTCGAATTTTGATAGCTCTCTCATGGATCTCTTTCAATTGACTGACATATTATTAAATTAACCAAGAAACCTAAAATAATCTATAAAACATAAAATATTACCTTTTTAGGTGCGATTAATGTACCTAATCAAAAGGTTGAAATAACAACGAAATTAAAATGCAGAATTAAAAAAATAGGCAATAAGGACAAAACAATTCATGGTTGTAAATCTAATGATTAAAAGACACGCCTCGAGTTATTCCAGCTAACCTATTTCATCAAATTCTGTTAACATAAACGTCCACTAATCTCTGCAATAAACTCAGGAATCCTAGTTCGTTGACTGGTCTCTGTACAAAGAACCCTAACTAATTGAAATAACAAGCCACAAACCACGGCCAAGTCAATTCAAGTTAATCCCATTATTAACAGTTCCTATTAGAGACAAAGTAACTTATAGGCAAACCATGCTTCTAGTCCTTAATCCATTTTGACTTCCTATGTTTAGATTTGTCTCAGCATCGTATTTTTACCAAATATTAGAAAATTCACTTCGAAACTTGGCCAAAATTCAAGCGCATTAAGAACAAAAATCAAACTATCGCATTAATCAAAACATAGCATACATTACATAACAGAACAAAAAAAAAGGCTCACTTTCCAACCTGGGGAGCTAGAGAAAACTACTTCATCATGGTTTCATAAACATAATTAACAATCAAGAACAACATAGGACAAATAAAAGATTACAAAAGAGAGAAACTCTAGTTGAAAACTTCACTTCGGATCCCGCTTTGTCTCTATCCCGCGTTATCCTTGCTGCTGGTCCCATCCCGGTCCCAATTTGGTGTGAAGATGAACTCTTGTACTCCACGCCTCTCCTCTGATAGTGATGAACGAATGGGATCATGGTCATGAAGGTGTAGTGGTGATGATGGTGATGAACGTATGGGATGAAGGTGATGGAGATCGGTGACTGGAGCTACGAAAGATTATGTTGGGATGTCGATAGACAATTATGACAATAATGAAAGTTGAGAGAATTTGATCGATGTGTAACAGTGCAGCTAGGGTATTCCCTTCTTCTTCAATGTATCGATTGATAGATTTTGTATATCTTTTTCTATCTCTTCCGAAATGCAGGGCTCTGTCCCCTGTCAATTCTGTCGTGTGCGGCCATCCAAGGTCAAACGTCTCTGTTCTTGACCGTCTGACACTGTCCGCGCGAGACTTCTTGGTAAGGCGCCCGGGCTTGTTCATCCGGACATCGTCTTTCTATCATCAATCCGGATCACTCTTGTCTGGACACTTATCCTGGTAGAATTATGATATACGCCCAACTCTCAGCTTATGTCTGGACATCCAAGTCTGAACACAAGTCCGAACAACTCTTCTTGCACTCCCGGCCTCGTCCATTTCTGTACATCTGGACATAAGCGCGGACACCACTTAAATATTAACCTAAATTCTCTGTTTTTGCTCCGATTTACTCCGTGTTTGTGGTGTGGCACTCTAAGAGCTAAACTTTGCATTTTCAATGTTTTTTGTGCTTTTAACACATAAATATGCATCAATTCTCAATAAACAAATCATAGGAAAAGGCATAAGATAAGTGTGAAATATAGCCCAAATCATTATGAATATGAAGTCAATTATATCTTAAATTATATATATTTCATGCTTATCAGCTGGATCTATGACTACTTTCTAGGTGTTTGTCGTCATCTGATGTAGACTACCACACAACAGTCCCATTTGAGGTTGTTAAGATTGAGGGTCGACATAGTTCAGACCACAACAGACTTTTGGAGTACCAACGATGTTTGGACGCCCTCAGACCCGACCAGATATAGTACCTTGACGTTAGTAATTATCTCTTGCTTATAACCTTGTTAGAAGTAGCTGAAAAATACAGTCAAATTTGAATTATAAGGTCGTCAAGACCCCATTCGAGCCGGACTCACAGAACATCCAGCAGGGTTGGTCCTGATGGTTTGGGCATCTCCACATGATGGATATTGTTGAGCCTTACCACCCAAACCGGTGTGCTGCAGCAGTTCGACATAGTCAAACTATTCCCTCCACTCCACCTCTATTTCCATTACAAGCGGTCCAGAAGAAGACCACCAGAGACTACTTGGTTGTACACGTTGCATCCTCAACGCTGTGGAATGGCCACTTCATCATGTATGACACCGATTTCATCCACGCAAGACGAGCATTCCCTTGTAAGATGACGTAGGATAATGACTACATGGAGTGGCACCTTTTTCAGGAAGCACCCGAAACTCATCCCTACTAGTGAGATGTAGCCCAAAACTCTTGATCTGAGTGGAAGTGGTTAAAACAAATACTTGTGTACAATATAGCAAGCAATGGTAATGAATTAATCTTTAATTATTTCTTAAGTTTACTCCAATGTTGCACTCATGACTATGGCATAACCGCCAGATGATGGACTTGTACTTCCCGGTTCCACACCATGATGGTTTGCTAGCACAGATAACTCTAGACGACTTGTCCCAGTTCCAGTTCTCACTTGACCAGATGATGGGAAAACTTCAACACTTCAGAGTCACAACACAGACTCAGGGAGCGGGACATCTAGTGGATCTTCTGCTAGGGGTGTTGTAGAGGGAGGGGTCTAAGAGTGGTGGCAAGACAGTGGGTAGTTATGCACAGAGGGGGTGGTAGATAGCTAGATGTTATCTTTGATATTGTTAACTTTGGTTCTATGCTGCAACCGTTGGCTTATTTACTCTGCCTTAATCCTTGTTTTTTTTAAAGTGGCTGAAATTTCAGCTTATGAGTGATACTGAGGTTCTAAATGAACCTTTCTCGCAATACGGTAGTAGTGAAACCTTAATCCTTGTTATAATGAACTTTTATTTAACTTTTGTTATTGTTAACTTTTATTTTCTTTTTTAAATTGTTAACTTTGTTGTGATCTGTCTTAATCCTTGTATTTATTTAGTCAAGATTAAGAACAATGGGACTCTATGAACTACAAAAAAATGGAATGTGATTTACAAAGGATGACTCATGTGCAAGAATATACTTTACAAAGCAAACTAACCTTTATGACCTATATACTTGTATAAAAACATATGTATCCCTAGAATCTGTCATCTTACAAGGAAACTAACTAAAAAAAGACTCATACAAATCTATGTGCATGTGGTGAATACTTCACCCTTCACGCCGCGAGCCGCTCAAGATAGGGCTGATCCCACCCTTTAACTAAGGAATCTCTCACTTCCCCCACACAAATGCAAGGGCGATATTGGTGCATTATCATACATATCAATCTGCACGAAATGATTACTCGCATGATACATGTAAAGCACCTTCGAAGACACACAACCTCATCCATTGTTATCTCTAAAGGGTAGGCATGTTAAGCTGCTTGTGGATCCAACATTAATATATATGATAACAAGATTGTATGTGGTGCATGTGACTGGAATAATTGTTGTGCAAAAGCATTTGTTCTTCTACGTAAATCTGCCCCCTATCCATAAGTTTGTGTATGCCTCTTTATTAACATTGAAGAGACCACCTAGTATCTTTGCCCACCAAATCTCCTCTCTGGAAGAGCCAGCTCATCGTATATGAAGGCGTGTACTTCTCTTCACTAATTCTCTAAGTGATTTTTCAATCTGCAATAACTCTAAAACGACAGTTTCCATCACATAACACATTATTGTACGTGTAAATTGTAATGAACCCCAAAACCGGCCTAGGAGTTAGGGCCATCACACGCCACGAGTCTACTACCTAACGTCGCAAGGCTCTAACATACGTGTACTCAAACCCGAAAACATAACACTTGCATTAACATTTAAAAGAGTTTACAATATCCAAATCGAATGCAAAACCAAATACAAGATAAGGCCATAAGGCTACATAAAGCCGTAGCGTCAAATGCGCAAGTCATAACATAGTCTAAACATAAAAAATCCAAGATAAATGCCCAGAGTAGAGAGAAGGTCTCCATGCTCAATCCGCATAATGTAAGAAAGGGTGAGCTCAACAGCCCAGTAAGCAAAAGACTTCCTCAAGGAAGCCCACTCAAAACAGAAGTAGAAGATTGCACAAATCAGAGGGAGCTCATGTCATTTAATAACCGGACGAAACAAAATCAGAAAGAGTCACAAATCAGAACGAAATGTCATATCAAATACCAGTCGGACCTTTAGAAACAGAAACATAAGGTGGGACGCTAGAAACCCGCTAACACATCAGAAGGACTCACACAATGTCCTATGGATCCGAAGATCCCACATCAGAAGTCGTTGAGATGACTAATGGACCCGTCGGTCACTAATGTCCTAAAGGATACCCTAAGGAACTTAAACAGAAGGAATTTCTGCGCAGCATGCTACGGGATAGCCCGACCCGACTATTCAAGGCTCAGAAGCTAAGAAACTAGGTCCCAAAACATAAATTCATAAATACAGATCTTAAGTGCATAACAATGCATATAAACAGCATAGGGAGCTTGTACATAGGTAGGGGAACCCAACCGCACAAACGGAATTCAAAACGAAGCTGAAACGAAGAAGTTGTGTGAAAACAGGGGCTTGTCTGAACATGTGTCCGAACATGCATGTTCAGACAGAGGGCGAGAGTTTAAAGATGCAGGAACCACAATGTCTGAACATACATCCGAACATCAACGTTCGGACGCATGTCGAGAGTTTGCAAACTAGAAATTCTTCGTGTCCGAACTTGCGCTCGACTTGCAAGTTCGGACACAAGTCAAAAGCCAAAATCAGAAATTGTCCTCGCACTCTGTCTGAACATCAAAGTTTGGACAGATGTTCGGACACTTCAAAAACTTAGAAATCAAAAGCGCGCCAGACAACACTTCCGAACATACATGTTCAGATGAAAGTCCGGACGTCACGAAATGTACAGTTTCCAGAGCAGTGACAGAGACAAAAAACTCATCAGATTCAATTTCAACAACAGCAAAACATCCAGAAATGTAACACAGTGCCCACGGGGGTTTTGATGACTCAAAAACCAGCATAAATCAAGGAGGAATTCACCGGAAGAAACATAATTAACAAACAAAATCAGAATTCCAAACTGCACCCCGAGGGTGAGCAAACATCCCCAATTCCATCCCCCACTTACATCGATTCAAGGCGTAGAACTACTCCCGACGATGACAACAACCAACCGAACAGAATCCAGACAGAAGAGAGGCCAGACCACGCTAAATTGCACCATAATTCAACCACAAAATCAGAAAACACAAACTCTGAAACCGAGCACATTCCGCTATCAAATTACATCAACCACAAACCTGAAACGCATAGAACCAAAACCCGTACAGCATCAGAGAAACGGGGCAGCACACAGCCAAATTCGAGAGCAATTCAGATCCAAAGGAAGGAACTTGCGGAGCGCTATGAAGAACTGTCGAGAGGAAAATGTTTGAAACTAATCGGTAAGGAAACGATAAAACAAAATAAGGAATTTCTTTTCCTTATAACCCACTTACCAAAATAAAGAGAGGGAGAATGACCTCCTTGTCCCTCATCTTTTAACCAAATGTCTCGGACGTCCCAATAGCTAAATAACCACACAGTAAAAGATGACAAACCAAAATGACATTAGAAAGTTCCGAAATAAAAACCGGGTTATTACATCACTCCCCCCTTAAAAGGAATTTCGTCCTCAAAATTCAACACACCTCACTGCTGAAAGAGGGAGGGGAACTTGGCACGGAACTCCTCCTCGAGTTCCTAAGTAGCCTCATGCTCAGACTGATCAGACCACTGAACCTTAACCATAGGCAATGTCTTGCTTCGAAGCCGGCAAACGTCACGAGCTAAAATGCGAACCGAAGCTGCCTCATATGTGAAATCATCTCGGAGTCGGAGCTATCTATAATCAATCACATGCAAAGGGTCATGAAGATACTTCCTAAGCATCGACACATGAAACACATCATGCACTCCTGCCAACGCTGGTGGCAACGCCAACCTGTAGGCTACAGAACCAACCCTCTTGAAGCACCTCGAAAGGACCCACAAACCGAGGACTTAGCTTGCCTCTATTGCCAAAGCGGACAACGCCACGAACAGGAGAAATCTTCAGATATACATGATCCCCAACCTGAAACTCAAGCGGACGATGTCTCTGATCTGCATAGCTCTTCTGTCGGCTCTGAGCAACCAACAGACGCTTCCTGATAGTCCTGACCTTATCCACAGCCCCCTGCACTAACTCCGGACCCACAAGAACCCTCTCCTTCAATCATCCCAACATATGGGAGATCTACAGCGTCTACCATATAGTTCCTCAAATGGAGCCATTCCAATACTCAATTAAACTATTATTATAAGCGAATTCAATCAAAGTAACATGAAGATCCTAGCTCCCACCAAAATCCAATACGCACTCCCTCAACATATCCTCCAGAATCTGATTCGTCCTCTCAGTCTGACCATCGGTATGAGGATGATACGCTGAACTGAACGCTAAATTCATCCCCAAATCCTTATGCAGGCTACGCCAGAAGCGAGATACAAATCTAGGATCTCTGTCCAAAACAATCGTCGCTGGCACACCATGCAACCGGACAATCTCATCAATATAAAGCCGAGCAAGGCACTCAAGGCCAAAGGTCTTCCTCACAGGTAAGAAATGGGCTGATTTAGTCAAACGATCCATGATCACCCAAAGAGCATCGAAGCCAGAAGATGTCCTAGGAAGTCCCACAATGAAGTCCATCCATACGCTCTCCCACTTCCACTCAGGAACGGGAAGAGGTTGCAGAAGGCCAGCAGGCCACTGATGCTCAGCTTTCACCTACTGAGAGGTCTGGCAATGAGCTACGAAATCCAAAATCTCCTTCTTCATATTCTCCCACCCAAAGGACTCTCTAAGGTCCCGATACATCTTCACACCCCATGGGTGTGCTGAATAAGGAGCCCCATGAGCCTCCTGCATAATCTCACACCTCAGATCCCCACCACTGGGTACACATACTCTACCCCTAAACTGTAGACAACCGTCACTAGACACTGAGAAGTATGACTCCTAATCATCTGACAGTCTGTTGATGTTATTTTGATTGGCAAACTCAGTTTCATACTGACAAGGACAAAAAGACCAATACCGGAAGACGCGAGTCAGTCCTAAACCGAGAGAGCAAAGACAGAAGATATTAAGTAAGATTTTATCTATCTGTTAAAGATAAATAAAATCTTCGACTATGACTTGTAATTCAATAACTCGATATCTACACAACAAGTCGCAATTCTAGGGTTAGAAGTTGAGCTTTTCGAATGAGGAAAACCTAGTGAGAAACACGGGAAACAAAAGAAAGAGAGACGAATGTTAAGCGAATCATAGTATTGTTATATCAAACTGGGTTTCGTTATCTGAAGTTATCCATGGGGTAGAACTTCAGGTGTTAGGAGTTAAGGAATAGATTTCTCTTAACGTGTGCTGAGTAATTGTACTCGTAAGGATATTGAGAAGTGCAGGTTGTACGAGCTATACTTGTATCAAGTGTGATACGTGATTTATATTAAAGTCAATTGGGTTCTTCTGTTATTCCCGTTCTTTGTTCATCGTCAGTCTTATACTAAAGCACATTATTGAAAGAGGTAGGATTCTACAATTGGTATCAGAGCAAGGTTACCCTCAATTTCGAAGAAACTTCTTCAGGGTAAATCGAGATGAATTCCTACAGCGTTAAACCTCCAAAGTTGACGAAGTTCAACTACACCAGCTGGTGTGAACAGATGGAAGATCAACTGATATCCATCGATCTCTAATTATGGGATGTAGTTACTGATGGCGACCTAAAACCTAAGTTTGAGGAGAACGGAGTTACCAAGGAAAAACCTAAGGCTAGCTGGAGTGAGAGCGACAATAAGATGATCAGTAAGAACAGACAAGCACGGAGGATCATTATGTCATCATTGTCAGACTCAGACCAACAAAAGGTGTTAGGATTGCGCACTGCTAAAGAGGTATGGGAATTTCTCAAAACCGCTTATGCTGGAACTGATTCGGTTAAAAAGGCTAAAGGAAAGCAGCTTAAAAGACAGCTTGACAACTTCAAGATGTCGGACGGTGAGACCATATCTGAGACACTAGAGAGGTTTGATAAGATTTTATGCGAGCTCAAGGCTGTCGGGGTAGTTCTTGACAATGATGTGGTGAATGAGAGATTTCTAGATAGTCTCGATAAAGACTGGCTGAACTTCGCCACATTGTTGGAGACCACAAAGGATTTGCCAAAATTGTCCTTTGAGGAGATGGGTTCAGAACTGACCGTGTACGAGGGGAAGATGAGAGGGGAACTGGCAATTCCAGGTGTGAACAAGGACCTGGCACTGAAAGCCAAGAGAGTTTCAAATGAAAAAGAGAAGGAAAGTGAGAATACGGATGAGGATGAGGAGATTACCATGATAGCCAACGGAATTAGGAAAATTTTCAGAGGAAAGCGAGGGTCGGAATCTAGGTTTGATAAAACCAAATTCAAGAAAGACCAGATTATATGCTTTAGGTGTAATAAACCAGGACATGTGGTCAAGGATTGCACATTAAAACTGAAGGAAAATTTCCATGACAAAGTCAAGAAATTTACAGAAGCAGCAGCTGCAGCATGGGGGCAAGACGTCTCAGATAAAGACTCAGAAACAGAAGAAACAGCCGAGGTGTGTATGACGGCCGTGGTCGAAGAAGATGAAGACGTAAGCGCAGCATCAGACAAAGACTTTTGCATGATGGCTAGTGAAGACTGGAAAAAGGTTCTTGAGGCAGATGAGGTAAGTCCTGAACTCATCGAAAGTGCTTTTAATTCCTTGTCTAAGAAAGAGATCTTTAACTTGCTAACTACTGCTGTTGTTAAAATTAAACTGCTTGAATCTAAGTTGTCTAAATTAGAGGTGCCTAAGGAACCAATCATGGAAAATCAAGTTAAAAAAATCCCTCAAATAAAGTTCATAAAACCCTTGGTAGAAAGAATTGAGAGTTTACCTGAATGGGGACAAACTGAGTTTAGGTCTCTTCAGGAAGGTTGTGAAAATTCAGAGAGAAAGAGAGAAAATGAGACCTTGACAAACAAGTTGTCAGGAATTTTGAGAGAAAAAGAAATATATTCCCATCGGAATCCAGTCTGGTACACAGGAAAAGCCGATCTGACACAAATGTTGATTGGAAAGAAGAGGATAGGAACATCAGATTCATCAAACATATGCAAAACTTCTAGTCCTCAAAACACTAGGACTAAGTACTTATGTCAGTATTGTCATAGTCATGGTCATAGTATAGGCTTCTGTAGAGCTTTAAATTCTAGACGTATCACTCGTGCTTCTAGAATCTATTCTCAGTCTAGAACTGGCCAAATCAGAGACAATTCTTCGTATCAAAAGAAAACCATAATCAGACAAGTGTGGGTACCTAAGACTAACAAGTAACTGCTTGCTCGTAGGCACTAGCAGCTACACAATACGACAATTGGTGGCTGATGGATAGCGGCTGCTCAAGACATATGAGTGGTGATAGAGGGAAGTTCAACACTCTTGTTGAACAACAAGGAGGAAAAGTAACTTTCGGCAACAACGGGAAAGGTAGAATAATCGGAATTGGCACGATTGGAAAAGAACATTGCATTGATAAAGTTAGTCTCGTGGAAGGCCTCAGTCATGATCTACTTAGTGTTTCACAAGTTTGTGATAAGGGCCCATCCGAGGTTGTGTTTGATTCTAAAGGTTTTCAGATACGTAACAAGGCAACACAAGAAGTTTTGCTCCAAGGTTGTAGAGTAGGTAATCTCTACATGGTAGATGTTAGTGATTTATCATGTCTCACGGTCAACGAAGAGGATGCGTTGTTGTGGCATCGGAGGCTGGGGCATGCACATCATCGGTTAATCAATAAACTCAGGGTGAGAAGTTTAGTTAATGGACTACCAGAGAAGAGACTCGATCACAGCACGATTTGTCAAGATTGCGCTTTGAACAAGCTTACACACGTTTCACACACATCTAGGGGTGTGGTCAGTAGCACTAAAATCCTAGACCTACTACACATGGATTTAATGGGGCCTATGAGAGTACGAAGCAAGTCTGGAAAGAGATACGTTGTGGTGGTTGTCGATGATTACTCGAGATATACTTGGACTATTCTGCTTCATCATAAGGATCAGGCTTTTAATGAAATCAAAAACCTGATCTTACAACTTCAGACTCAAACTGAGAGTAAGGTAAAGTGCATACGCATTGACCAAGGAACGAAATTCCTTAATCAGAAAATGTCTCAGTTCTGTACTGATACTGGACTCACCCACACTTACTCTGCAGCCAGAACACCACAGCAAAATGGTGTTGTAGAACGTAAGAATAGGACTCTTCAGGAGATGGCCCGTACTATGCTGAACAGTAGTGGGCTTTCATCTAGCTTTTGGGGAGAAGCTATCAATACCGCTTGCTATATACTCAACAAAGCTCTTATTCGACCCATATTCCTCAAGACTCCTTACGAATTGTTCATAGGTCGTAAACCTTCTATTACACACCTTAGAGTGTTTGGCTGCACATGTTATATTCATAACAATGGGAAAAATCAATTGGGAAAGTTTGACAAGAGGAGTGACATTGGAGTTTTCCTTGGTTACGCTATTAAGAGCAAGGCATATCGGGTTTCAACAAACAACTCTTGTGGTAGAAGAATCCACAAATGTTAAGTTTGATGAGAACAATTTTGGAGGAAGGTCAAGTCAAGGTGTAATAGAGGATCGTTTCAGGCAAAGGATGGAGTTGTATCCCTTGATGATAGTTCGGGAGCGGACTCAGAGGAAGAATTGACTCTAACCGAGACACCACCTCCATCAGTTCAGAACTCAGAACAGCACCCGACAGTACCAACCGATTCTAATGCTTCTCAAAGACGGACAACAGAGACACTTCATCGCTTGACGGCTAGGAATGCTCCGGGTATAGAAATTACCAATATTCTGTCAGACTTGAACACAGGAGTGAGAACTTGATCTACCACGCAAAACTTCTGCGCCTTCTTTGGTTTTGTTTCCACAACAGAACCTAAAACTGTGAAGAAGCATTGGAGATGAGAGCTGGATTAATGCCATGCATGAGGAACTGAATGAGTTTGTACGAAATGATGTGTGGGAACTTGTCGTTAAACCAAAAGATCAAAACATTATTGGCACCAAGTGGGTCTATAGGAATAAGCTTGATTCAGAAGGACATATTTCCAGGAACAAAGCACGACTGGTAGCAAAAGGTTACAATCAACAAGAAGGTTTGGATTTTGATGAGACCTATGCTCCAGTTGCTCGTCTTGAGGCTATCCGACTTCTCATTGCCTTTGCTACATTACATAAATTCACTCTTTATCAAATGGATGTGAAGTGTGCGTTCTTAAATGGAAATCTCAAAGAAGAAGTATACGTCTCAGCCTCCCGGTTTTGTTGATCCAGAGAAACCTGATTATGTGTTTCGATTGAAGAAAGCCCTGTATGGTCTTAAGCAAGCACCAAGGGCCTGGTATGAGCGGCTCACATCCTTTCTTCTACAACAAAATTTTGTACGGGGAAAGGTGGATCGCACGTTGTTCATCAAAGAAAACGGGGCAGACAAGTTGTTAGTACAGATCTATGTAGATGATATTGTGTTTGGCTCTACCAGTTCCACTATGACACAAGATTTTGCCTCTATGATGACCAAAGAATTTCAAATGAGTAACATGGGTGAGCTCACCTTCTTTCTAGGACTCCAAATTAGGCAGACAGCAGATGGAACGTTCATTAGTCAGACAAAATACACACTTGAGCTTTTAACCAAATATAAATTCCATGAGAGCAAGTCGATGCTTATGCCAATGTCCACTATTCTCAGACATGGTCTGGAGCTGATGCAGAGTCTACGGATCCCACGGTTTATAGAGGAATGATTGGTTCACTGCTCTATCTTACGGCTAGTAGACCAGATATAATGCAAAGTGTCTGTTTTGTGCAAGGTTTCAGGCTCATCCAAAAGTACCACATGTCAAGGCCGTGAAACGCATCTTTCGTTATCTTCAAGGGACATCATCACTTGGCTTATTATACACTGCAGAATCACTGCCTACTCTTGCTGCATACAGGATGCTGACTTTGGAGGCTCTCTTACTGATAGGAGAGCACCACGGGTACTGCAGTTCTTTGGATAAATCTGATAGCATGGTCATCAAGGAAACAAGCGTCTGTTGCTCTGTCCACAACTGAGGCGAATATGTCGCTGCTGCTGGTGTTGCGCACAAATCTTGTGGCTTATAGACAACTTGAAGACTACGGCTTATCCTTTATACCGTCCCAATTTATTGTGACAACAAAGTACCATTGAGCTTACGAAGAACTGTTCATCACTCACGGTCTAAACATATAGACATTCGTCATCATTTTATTCGAGATCATGTAGAACACGGTACCGTCATTCTCCTTCACTGTTCAACAAAAAAGCAGTTAGCTGACATTTTCACAAAACCTTTACCAAGAGAAGTCTTCGAGAAACTTCGGTTTGAGATTGGCATGGTTGACACTAAGTGAGAGTTGTTGTTTTTTTTAGCTTAGCTTCAACAGTTTGACAATTTCAGTTTAAAACTATGGTTGTTTCATCTATTTGTGTTTAGTGTTGGGAATGGTTACATCTGTTACATAAATTTGTTATCACAGTTTTCAATGAGCCTTTACATAATCAATTACCATATTCTATGTTAATTAGTTTTGTGGTTGTCCAAGTAGCTATTCATTTTATGAGATCACAACTGGAATACACCTGATTACTTTGGGAACTCAATTTATGCTCCGATGTTTAACATGGATCATAAGTGTAACACCCCATCCAAAGCCAATCGTGGTTATCGCAAAACTGAACACTTAATTGATTTCGTCGCAGCGCAAATAACAACACCTGGGCCTTGCCACGGTCTGATCATTAGAATATACCGGCCTTAACAATTACTACACTTATCCAAAGTACATAACCAACCCAAAACATCACCATCCATAATACCAACAACCCACCGAGTACAAGTAACTAAGTCATAATCACAACCTTACATCAGTTTAAATATAAACAGACGGGTGCACAAGCGCGACCCGTACTCAAAATAAACATCCCATCCTAAGTCTAACCGCTCCTACTCTCGTGGTGCGTCCTCATGGGCCTCTTACCTGCAAGTGTAAAAACAGCCCCTAAAGGGGGTCAGCACGAATGCTGGTACTCCCTCACATGGCCCCCAAGCTAACGGGGCTACGACGACTAATTGTCGATAGCATGGAAATTGATTACATACACAAGCATGATATGAAGTGCAATAACAATAACCACAGATGAACATATATAGTTCACAACAATGAACGACTCAAGCGTTCCCTTATTGATAAGTGAGAAATACATAGACATTTAAGGGTTTAATTTACCCTAAACTTACTCACTTTCAGGATAATATTTCTCACTTATCGTATGTTTTTCCTAAGATTTATGTCTTGATATGGAATGATATATTTTATTATCAAATATAGGAAAAAGTGTTGGAATCAAATAGTTTATCTCACAAGCTTTCCAACGCAACAAACGGCGAGTAAAACGGACTTATAACGAAGAATCTGGAGCCGGTTGAAGATCGCGTGAAAATAGAAAACATTTTCATTCTGTCCGCATGAGGACGTCAGCTGCGTCCGCATGATTCTGGGCGGACGGAGGCGCGGACAGAAGACAGAGGCGCGGACACAACAGAGGCGTCCGCATGATTCTGGGCGGACAGAGGCGCGGACGGAAGACAGAGGCGCGGACATCAGCTGTGTCCGCGTGAGTTCTGGGCGGACGGAGGCGAGGACGACAGTGATGTCCGCGTGGGTTTAGGCGGACACACATGCGGACGAGACTGAATTCGACGCGAAACAGTTTTCTTCTTCGGTCTTCGTTGCGGCGCCTACAGACAACAAGATAAGGGCTGCCGACAGTCCTGAAAATCCTCACGCGTTCTGCAACTTATCCATCTACTCCATCAACTGGCACCTCCCTTATCTTGTTCATCCCACTAGCACGCGTGATCCAGCCTGTCTCTTCCTTCTCCTTCCTTCCTTCTTCTTCTCCTTCTCCTATAAAAACGCACGAGCCTTCTGCTCAAAAAGAATTACTCCCTTCCTCAAAATCCAAACACCACCGTTCAAACCATGACAGACCACAGTTCACCACAATCGTCCATCCAAAGTTCATTAAACTTACGCTGTTATTTTCCAGACAGCCAACGAAGAAGACGATCTGCACAAAACCAGTCCATATCCTGATCTGTATCCGCGTACCATCGTTCTTCTTCGTTCTGTCTGTCTATCTTATTTATTATGTTTGTTTTTATAATTATGTGTGATTAATAAATCTAGCTTCCCGGGTTAGGAAGCGAGCCTATTTTATATAATTTTGTTATATAAGCTTTCCAGTATAATTTATCTAAGCAGTATTTTGATTCCTCTCCTTAATGCGCTTTAATTCTCTTGTACAATTATTAAAGTGATATTTGTAGTTCTTTGTTAAAATGCAGTGCTGAGACAAGGTTCTAGACACAGGAAGTCAAATGGGTTAACGACTAGAAGCGATATTCCTCACCGTATAGGTTAATCTATCTCCAATAGGAATTGTTACTAATGCGATTAATTTATTTATGACTTGAACAAGGAATTGCGCTTGTTGTTTAAATTAATCAGGGTTTATTAGACAGGGAACGGTCAATAAACTAATTAAGATTCTTGAGTTTATTGTTAAAATAGGAGAGTTATATTAATATGATTAGATAAAATAGGTGAGCAGAACAACCCGGGATGCTTCTTTAAAACACAAAAAGATTTATTATTTCTATTTCTTTTCTGTTTTGTTTAATTGTTTTTATTATTGTTTTATCAGTTAGCTGTTAACTCTTTCCCTAAAAATGATAAGATCTGTTTATAGAAATCTCAGTCAATTTATTATACTATCAGTTATCCACAGCGAGGTCCCCAAGAGTACGACAACCCACATTTCCACTATTCCGCAAAACGATAGGTACACTGCCTAGGTTGAAGAAGTAGTCACATATTTCTCCAACAAGTTTTGGCGCCGTTGCCGGGGACCTCCGGCAAGGTTAATTGGTAGTTTTTAATTTTACTGAGTTTTCTGTTTATTAATTTGTGATATATTTTGCTTCTCTTTAATTTTTGTTTCTGTTATATTTTGTTTCTATTATTCTGCTAATATTTTAATTGTGTAAATTTTCTGTTATATCTATTTAATTTTCTTTTTATTTTTGTTTCATGTAATTTTACATACTTTTTTTTTATATATTGTATTTTAGCAGTTTTCTTTTATCTCTGTTTTGTTTAATATTTGTTTTTCTATTTAGTTAATTTTGTTTTTATGTTTATTTTCTATTTTTAGTTCTATTCTACTTGGTATTTTTTATTTTTGTTTTTTGTAGGATAGTTACTGATTATGGAGAGCGGCGACGATGAGGTGAAGAGATTGTTGATCAATTTGGAATGGACTCATATGCAAGAGGAGATATCCTCATATCAAAGGTTGGTCAAGGATTATCAATCACCTCAACAGTCAAATCGAGAGCGGTATTGGTGGGAAGTCGACCAGGCTAATACATAGTACAAAGAAGCTCAGTTGGGATACTGCTACTTTAATCAGAATGAACAGCAATCTACACAAGGGCTAGACGAATTCTTCCCGAGTCAGACCAAGCCGCTAGAAGAGATTCCAGTGGAGAGTCCAATGAGTGAAGATCGATTCGAGCCAGATATTATTGAAGCTACAAGTTCTGATGAGGAGATAAAGAAACTTATCAGGACATTTTTCTCCGACGCTGAGTTGGAGCAAATGTCTGAGAGTTACAATTCTCCTTCATCTCCATCCCCAGCACAAGAGGAGAAATTAAAAGCTGAAGGTATTTTGTGTGAGCCTCATCAACCAGAAGAGGATATTTATATTCTCGAATCTGAGGAGAAAGCACTACCACCAGTCTCTCATAAACTCTCACCCTGCCTCCATAAGCCTCAACAACAAGAGGAGGATGTTTACATCCTCCAATTTGAGGAAGAAAATTCATCACCACCTGGTCTCCTGTTACAACTACGTTACCGGCAGTACCTCCTCAAACACCAGGTTTTGTGGAGTATACATTTTCCTATTTTATTTGCCGACTTAACGTTCTGTTTTGATCCAGGTGGTTTGCTCTTAATTACTACTAACTTCGTTTTCCTGGCGAAGCTGTTGTCTACTTTTATTTTTGATCCAGGATAACGAAGCGGGAGTCTAGCCAAAGACTATAAATACGGGCAGCTTACTGGGAGGCAACCCAGTGGTTAAATATTATTTCCCTACTATTTTTTGTTTTATGTTTTATCTTTCTTATTATTCCTATAAATGTTTTTATAAATAAAAAAGAGAGGAGAGAGAACGAGGAGAATTAACTTGAGTTCTTCTGGCTGTTTAGAATAATTATTACAGGAACATCTTACACATTCCGACAGCTGAACTCAAGTGTGGGGGAGCTACACTACATACTCTGCCAAACTCTAGGGAGTACACTATCCATACCTTGCTCTTTAAATTTAAATATCTCTTATTACCATGCTTTTTGATCATTACCCAGGTAGTTTGCATGCCCTGTTATTTTAATTCTTTCTATGCAATGAGGGCATTGCTTTGGTTCAAGTGTGGGGGAGAGATAATAATCAAAAGCTTGCTCTTAAGTTTTCTTTTTCGGCACTGTGTTTAAATTTGTTAAGAGATTAATAATCAAAGAAGGAGCCATAGAGGGAGTAATGCTGGTATTAACAGGTTTAAAGGGTACACAAAAAAAAAACACTCTGCTCCTTACTCAAAAAAATTCTGAGGAAATTATCATTTGAATTTTGTTTTGACTTTGAGCCTGGATTTGATTTGTAAAGAAATGGTGGAAAAAGAACAAGGCAAGGTACTCCTCTGATCCAAACAGGCATATTCTGATCCTAAACGGGCCTCGTCCACTCGGTTATTAAGTTCTTAGGGGTGCTTCATCACCCGGCTACCTAAGGTACTCGGTATCTGGGATAGTAGACCCAAAACTGCTACAAGGGTGGAGAGAAAAGTCTGAGGTGAAAGAAAAATGAACTTCAAAATTGAAGTATCTGTGCATTATATACCAAAATGATAAAACTTCTACATTAGGATCATGAGTATGTGGCATTGAAGGTATAATGGAATAAGATTTTACTTCATGCAACCCGCAAGTGTGTTCAAGAATGGTGGATTGGCTCAGGGTTAAAAGCATAATTCTCATGGTATTATTTCTCTTTCTTTTGTAGGACTACAGAGTTATTCTCAGAAATAGATAATTATATCTAATAAAATTAATGTTATTAGTACCCTTTTAAAATCTGAAAAGATTGGCAATTACCTTTTCTGTGCTCTCCTTACTTGATTATTGTCTG
The DNA here is from genome assembly GCA_023374045.1 of Limonium bicolor. Lineage (NCBI taxonomy): Eukaryota > Viridiplantae > Streptophyta > Magnoliopsida > Caryophyllales > Plumbaginaceae > Limonium > Limonium bicolor. The sequence goes on along the minus strand of CM041780.1, from coordinate 64,704,714 downwards.
TTTAACTTGTTTAAACATTATGTTAGAGAGATTTGCTTGAGGACAAGCAAAAGATAAGTGTGGGGGAGTTTGATAAGTGAGAAATACATAGACATTTAAGGGTTTAATTTACCCTATACTTACTAACTTTCAGGATAATATTTCTCACTTATCGTATGTTTTTCCTAAGATTTATGTCTTGATATGGACTGATATATTTTATGTATCAAATATAGGAAAAAGTGTTGGAATCAAATAGTTTATCTCACAAGCTTTCCAACGCAACAAACGGCGAGTAAAACGGACTTATAACGAAGAATCTGGAGCCGGTTGAAGATCGCGTGAAAATAGAAAACATTTTCATTCTGTCCGCATGAGGACGTCAGCTGCGTCCGCATGATTCTGGGCGGACGGAGGCGCGGACAGAAGACAGAGGCGCGGACACAACAGAGGTGTCCGCATGATTCTGGGCGGACAGAGGCGCGGACGGAAGACAGAGGCGCGGACATCAGCTGTGTCCGCGTGAGTTCTGGGCGGACGGAGGCGAGGACGACAGTGATGTCCGCGTGGGTTTAGGCGGACGAGACTGAATTCGACGCGAAACAGTTTTCTTCTTCGGTCTTCGTTGCGGCGCCTACAGACAACAAGATAAGGGCTGCCGACAGTCCTGAAAATCCTCACGCGTTCTGCAACTTATCCATCTACTCCATCAACTGGCACCTCCCTTATCTTGTTCATCCCACTAGCACGTGTGATCCAGCCTGTCTCTTCCTTCTCCTTCCTTCCTTCTTCTTCTCCTTCTCCTATAAAAACGCACGAGCCTTCTGCTCAAAAGGAATTACTCCCTTCCTCAAAATCCAAACACCACCGTTCAAACCACGACAGACCACAGTTCACCACAATCGTCCATCCAAAGTTCATTAAACTTACGCTGTTATTTTCCAGACAGCCAACGAAGAAGACGATCTGCACAAAACCAGTCCATATCCTGATCTGTATCCGCGTACCATCGTTCTGTCTGTTTGTCTATCTTATTTATTATGTTTGTTTTTATAATTATGTGTGATTAATAAATCTAGCTTCCCGGGTTAGGAAGCGAGCCTATTTTATATAATTTTGTTATATAAGCTTTCCAGTATAATTTATATAAGCGGTATTTTGATTCCTCTCCTTAATGCGCTTTAATTCTCTTGTACAATTATTAAAGTGATATTTGTAGTTCTTTGTTAAAATGCAGTGCTGAGACAAGGTTCTAGACACAGGAAGTCAAATGGGTTAACGACTAGAAGCGATATTCCTCGCCGTATAGGTTAATCTATCTCCAATAGGAATTGTTACTAATGCGATTAATTTATTTATGACTTGAACAAGGAATTGCGCTTGTTGTTTAAATTAATCAGGGTTTATTAGACAGGGAACGGTCAATAAACTAATTAAGATTCTTGAGTTTATTGTTAAAATAGGAGAGTTATATTAATATGATTAGATAAAATAGGTGAGCAGAACAACCCGGGATGCTTCTTTAAAACACAAAAAGATTTATTATTTCTATTTCTTTTCTGTTTTGTTTAATTGTTTTTGTTATTGTTTTATCAGTTAGCTGTTAACTCTTTCCCTACAAATGATAAGATCTGTTTATAGAAATCTCAGTCAATTTATTATACTATCAGTTATCCACAGCGAGGTCCCCAAGAGTACGACAACCCACATTTCCACTATTCCGCAAAACGATAGGTACACTGCCTAGGTTGAAGAAGTAGTCACATATTTCTCCAACACTTATCAAGTGGGTTAGTAACCCCCTCCTTAGTCCTCATTTCCTTAATCTCAGTTCCTTACCTTACCTTAATCTTAATCTCAACTTATTCTCAGTATACAAACCGTTCCTGGAAGGGAATTGTTGTAGCTTAATTCAAACCTGGGATTTGGGTGATCCCACCACACCATCTTAATGCCATCTACCCTGGACGGGAGTCCAGCGTAGCTGAGCCGGCAACCGGCCCTAGGCTACAAGTCCGAAGACAAGTCCTTAAGCGGAGGGCGGATCTGATTCAGATACCGTCCCCCTTTCCTTAGCATGCATGACAGGAGTTCGGTCCCGGGTTTCCTCACTCAAGTTCCAGTTAGTAGAAATCTTAATCACCATGTGCTAGCTAAGCCTTAACGGGCATTAACCAACAACACCAAAACTTAACTCTTATTCTTAACTCAGTAAGTACTAAACTTGGTTAGTAACAATCTCAAGTCTCGCGGGTTAGTGTAAAGAAAACACATACACAACGAGACAAATATAACCGGTTGCATGCTTTATCTTGTATTAGTCATAGCAAGTAAACAGATAGCACACAAGCCGAGGGACACCTCGTTAGCAAGCAGGTCACAAGAAAGATTGTACCGTTCACCGTCGATCGTCATTTGTTTAACCTTCTCCGGGGTCCCAATTCACAAACCTAAAACATTGATTCATTTTTAGGCCATTAGTTATTTGCACCTCACTTAACTCACTTAATCCCTAAAGATTCCCGATGAATATCCTCTTAAGTCCTTACCACTTACCCTTTTAAACTTAATCTTTTTAAACATTAAGGTTCTTATTTAACTCAACTTAATCCCTTAGGTTCTTAGGGTCCTAATCATTACTACCCTACCAATGGCATACCTTATTACCAATTATCCTCAGAATTTAAAATTTTTTTTGTTTTAGGCTCGACCGAACTTACGACCGACCTTACCCAAGGTCGGTCCATTCCAGAACATATTACCGCTTGAAAATTCTACCCCGACCGACCTTGCAAGTCCGGTCCCCAAGGTCAGTCCATTCCCGAGAGTTCTTCCCCGTGGGAAATTTAAGTCCGACCGAACTTGCCAAGTCCGGTCCTATGTTCGGTCGATTCCAGAGACTAATTCCCGTACAAAATTCTAGGCATGACCGACCTTGCAAGTCCGGTCCCAAGGTCGGTCCATTCCAGAGACTTAATTCCTTCACAAAATACAAGCCCGACCGAACTTGTAAGTCCGGTCCCCAAGTTCGGTCGGTTCCAGAAACTTTCTCCGGCAGTGTAAACTGAGCTCGACCGACCTTGCAGGTCCGGTCCCTAAGGTCGGTCGGCTCCAGAACCTTGTTTCTAAATTCTCTTTTAACTCCAAACTTCTCCTCATATATCCTAATATGTTATAACCTCATTTGGGCACCTCAAATACACCTTAAGCCAACCACTAAACACTTCAAATCACTCACCAACATCCACTTTAATCATTATGCATATTTCCTTGGAACCATGCCAACACTTGTAACATTTCCCACTAGGTTTCTAGGTGGTGGTTCATACCTAATGTAACCACTATGCCAAATGTTTCCCCACCACTATAACATCATCTCCCAAGCATCTTCCACCAACCAAAACTCTTTTATGCATTCACTTAAAGTTCCTTAACAAGCTTATGCTTCCATCCATCAACACATTAATTCCTTCCTAGTTATTTACCAACATTTGCCTAAATCCTAAATACTCAAATACATTCTCTTGATTCCTAAACCCTTCATAGTAATGCCTAAGTCATTATAACTCATTAAAACACTTTATCTCACCCCTTTTTCATCAAGACAACCTCTAAAACTTCCTAGTACTTCCTTAGTCATTAAATCCCCTTAGAACATCTTAAACACTTAAGTTCTCCTTTAAATTTTGCCATGGATTCTCTAGTATATAGTGCATCCTAACACTTGGTTTTTCTCTATCAACCAACCAATATCACTCAAATTCTCATCACAACACCTTAACACATAACTTACACCAAAACTACACCACATCATCATATAGTGCATAAACTTAAATGCTTGGCACTTAGGCCCTTAAATGACAATAATCTTAACCACTGAATTTCCACATATATTTGCCTTTAACCTGCGAATACACACAACAAGGCTCCCATTGAAATAAAATGCTTCTTGTACTTCACCTTAATATTCTTAAATCTCTTTTTTCTCATTTGCTCCTCAGTCACAAGTTCACAATCATGATCATTGTTTCTCCTAGGTCATAAATAGCCCTTTTCTAATGTAAACTCTACACTAAACTCATCACATATCTTAATTCCATTCCCTTAATCAATAAAACACCTTAAGGTAAGTAATTTACCTTGTTCTTTTACAAGCTTTATAAACTTTCTTCCTTAGGTTTTCCTTGCCCAATCTCGGTCACCAATGTATATCTCTTTGCCAATGTTCTAACCAATATCCAATGACTCCAATGAGTACTAGATAATACATTAACCCTAAGGAACAAACCCTAGGTTAAAATGTGCTTTAAGGTATTAAGGTGATTGTTTTACCTTGGTTTCTCAAGACAAGCTTGGATATGAAGCAAGAAGGACCTCCTCAATCCTTTGAAGAGTAGAAAACAAGCTAGAACAAGGCATTAAAATGAAGCCTCATGAGCATACATTTTCGGTCAAGAAGAAAGGTGATGGAAACCTAGATTTTCTTACACTTTCTTTACCTTAAGAGAATGGAGAAGCCAATAGAGTCTCCAAACTTGAATTTCCTCCTCTAATGGTGGTTTGGCTTGGCACCAAATCAAAGCTCTTGAAGTTTTGAAAAGATAGAAAGAGAGAGCTTGAGCTAACTAAGAGGAATATGTAATTTGTTTTGGTTTTAGAGCTAAAATGAGCAAGATGTGTGCAAGGGAAGTTGGAGCTAGCATGAGGGTGCTCTTCACGTTAATGGAGAAGAAGAGAGGAGCAGCTCAACCGTGGGAACAAGAAAGAATGAAGAGGTGAGGAGAGAGGTGAGTAAAATGAGATATTTATCTTATAAAGTAAATAGTACTTTTGCTTTATAGTTATTTATTTACTTAATGACTAATGAAGGTGGTGACTCACCTTGTAAAAACCGGCCCTCATTAAGTAACAAGGGGTACTTAAGTCTTTGTTGACCAAATATCTCACTTATATTGACTTATGTTATAAACTAGCTTAATTAATTTACTATTCACAAAACAAGGCACATTGTTGTGAAATTTTTGATTTCCCATTGATATAGACTTCCAAATGTGATACTATATAGTACACATGTTAATTAAAGAGTAATGATGGACATTTAGCCATTCAAAACTCATATACAAGACAATTTTTCAAAAATGTGCTTTAAGACTCCTTAAAGCACATTTTGTGTTTTAACTTGTTTTCAAGCTTGGTTTTCTTTGGTAATTGATTTAAAATGACCATTAGGATATTACTAAGGTCTTAAAACCATATTTGGGTACTCACCCAAGTCTCTCCAAGCTTAGAGCACGTTTTTGCTTAAACTGCTCTTTTGGTGTTTCCTTATGTTTTCTTTGATTAGAAATGTTTCTAAGGCATTATTTAGCCTCCTTATAACTTAGTTTATCTTTTAAAAACCATATCTAAGTTTGGGGTATTTCAATAAGTATACATACCTTGTCACGCTTGTATTCAAGAAATGCACTTGGTTTGAAGGATAGAGTGGTGGTATGAACAAGGCAAGAGATTCCTCTACTCACAGTTTGATACTCAACGCTTTAATCAAAACAGAATAAAAAGGGAAACAAAATTGGCCTCTCTTATCTGGCCATTAAGTCTTTGAGGGTGCCTTATCACCTAACTTCCTAAGGGCAACTGCTTTGGGCAAGTTGACCCAACGCTGTTACAAAGATAAGGAGTAAAAGTCAAGTCCCCGTTTGCAACATGTACTAATCCAAATAGGGAAAGCCTTTTTGAACCCAGATTGTGAGTATGAATCTGTGGCGATAAAAGGTACAGTGGAATAAGATTGTACTTCTCGCCCCTTGTTGATTCAATGGGAAGTGAAAGAAAGAAGGAAGTCTTTCTGTCATACAAGTGTGCCACGGTATATGTGCATATATCCATGAATCAGGGAGTAAACTATCTCGATTTCGTCAGATGTACTATTTGATCTCCTTGGATACCACACTCAACTTCTTAACTTATAGTGGTACGCTGTATTGTGTGAAACTCAGTCTGAAAACTGAGGTAGTGTGTTTAGTAACGGTCTCCTCCATTAACCTCGCTTTATTCTTTTTAAATAAAAGAGAGGAAGAAAATGCTATCATCTCTCCCTGTTGCACAAAACGCTTGATATACCTTCTTCATTTTCTCTCACTTACTACTCTCTCTGATTTTCAAACACAATTCTCACTGCTGTCAACTCTCACTGTCTTGAACCAAACTCGGATTCTCGTATCCTCTGGCCATGGATTCTTTCGAACATCTGATTATTGATGAAAATGTTCGCCCACTTGCTATGGAGAAGCCAACCGATCAAGAAGTTTCGCAGCCTATTCCAGATTCTACCTCAAAACCCTCTCCCGATAATGATTCCCCAAACCCTAATGCTGAAGCAACGATTCTGAGCGACAGTGCATCCTCGGAAACCCCTACAGAAGAGGACCTACAATCTCCACCTACGACTACTACCAGACGAGGCCTATGAGATCGTTCCAAGAAAGTGTCGTCTGCAACTGAGCATACCAATGTGCCTTCTTCAAAGTGCAAGGTCGCTGATTCTCCTGCTCACCAGTCTCGTTCTTCGAAGCGCAAGAAGAGCGTGGGCAAATCTCTGTCTAGAGCTAAGGCACAAGATTGCAAACTTGAACGATCCCAAAATCCAAGTCGCGCTTACCCTCAGAAGCCTATCTTCGGTCGTGCCCTACTCAAATCGGACATTGTTTCTGGTAAGCTGATAGACTGTGACTGCCTGGAGAATAACTCTTTAGGGTCTTTAGGAGATGTCTTGTGCTTTCAAGGTTAGGATAAATTGTTTAATTCTGAGACTGTGTATTACCCCGAATTTCTGTTTCCGTTCATTCAAAACATGGAATTTGTATCTCCCTTTGAATTCAAGACTGAAGTTGCTGGCAAGAAAATGATTATCTCACCTGCATGGCTTGCTATGATATTAGAAGTTCCCCTAGATGGTCTGGCTGAATTCAATCCACAAAAAATTGATGTAGCGCCCCATACTGAGGTAGTCGATCATTTTGCCTTGTCTCGTGTGAGTTCTAGACTCAAGCACTATCCATAGAGGGATTTAGCACTCTTGCCCCGTCTGTTACACATGATCACCTATCAATGTCTTCTTCCACGGTCCGACATGAGGGACAAAGTTACACTAGTAGATCTTGCAGTTATGTGGTGCCTTGATAGGAAGATATAGCTGTCTCTGCCTAGGATAATCATTTCCCATCTGAGAACTGTCATTAACAGCTCCAAGCCATCAATTCCTTACCCGTTTTGGCTGACGAAGGTGCTCAAGCATCATGCTATTTCTCTGGAGGATGCTTACTCTATCCCAGCTCAACCAACGAGCTATCTCGTTATGGCTACTCTTTCCAAGATGGGGATGGAACTCTCCGAGTCTGGATGGCAACTCAAACAGATGGGTCCAAACACTGCCAAGACTGAGAAGCAGGTTGTTCAAGATCCAACGCTGCAACTTCTGATTCAGTCAGTTCTAGACTCAGTCCAGGCCTTGGAGAAGCGGGTAATGGCTCACTTGGCGAGACTGGAAGATAAGCTAGATACTCTTATGCCAGTGCCAGATTCTAAATCTTCTGAGAAAGTGTAATGGTTGTTTGTGACTGTAATTGATATTTCATTTCCCATATGAGATGGTGAAAACAATTGTCTCTTGAATTCTGTTTTTTTCTTGGTATTGCTCTTTTTGATGAGGCAAAAGGGGGAAGTGTCTGTGCATTGAAGTCCTTGAACTTCAACTGTTCTTGGTTTGTTTTTGTGTGTTGGCACATGAATAGTAGTGGATGGCCGAACTTCAAATCCTATGGTGATTAGCACGTTCTATAATTGTGATACTAGCTACATTTTGGATTTGCTAATACTACATGTTCATTTTCCGTTCAACCATATTCTTGAATATTGCTTCTACGAAGCTCTTCATTAATGCTTACTAATTTCTCCTCCATTATTACTACAATTATTGTCATGAACTACTTTATGCTTGAAAGGTTGTGAGTGTTATACTGAGTACAGGATTAACTGAAAGGCACAAGAAATTGAGGGGGAACGGTTTCATGCCAAGCTATCAGAGTACAAGACTCAGGGGGAATCAATTCAAGTTGTTCAAGACTTCAATGGTTTGCCGCATCAAAAAGGGGGAAACTGTTGATGTTATTTTGATCGGCAAACTCAGTTTTATACTGACAAGGACAAAAAGACCAATACCAGAAGACGCGAGTCAGTCCTAAACCGAGAGAGCAAAGACAGAAGATATTAAGTAAGATTTTATTTATCTGTTAAAGATAAATAAAATCTTCGACTATGACTTGTAATTCAAAAACTAGATATCTATATAGCAAGTCGCAATTCTAGGGTTAGAAGTTGAGCTTTTCGAATGAGGAAAACCTAGTGAGAAACACGGGAAACAAAAGAAAGAGAGACGAATGTTAAGCGAATCATAGTATTGTTATATCAAACTGGGTTTCGTTATCTGAAGTTATCCACGGGGTAGAACTTCAGGTGTTAGGAGTTAAGGAATAGATTTCTCTTAATGTGTGCTGAGTAATTGTACTCATAAGGATATTGAGAAGTGCAGGTTGTACGAGCTATACTTGTGTCAAGTGTGATACGTGATTTATATTAAAGTCAATTGGGTTCTTCTGTTATTCCCGTTCTTTGTTCATCGTCAGTCTTATACTAAAGCGTATTATTTAAAGAGGTAGGATTCTACACAGTCTCTCGCGACTCCTGCACAACTCACCATCTGCCAACTGACCAGCCCTGATACGATCTATCAAAGTTGACTGCACCAGGAGAGCAGCAATAACCTCAACAAAAACAGATCAAACGACCCAGACTCGCATACGCTGCAGCTCATAAGCAGACCTCTGAATCCCAGACATCGAGCAAACAAGCCCCAGAGCACCCCTACAACTCAGTGCATCGCCACCACATTCGCCCTACCAGGATGGGAGAGGATCTCCAAATCATAATCGTGCAGAAGCTCCAACCATCTCCGCTGTCACAAGTTTAGTTCCTTCTGCGTGAACAAATACTTAAGAATCTTATGATCCGTGTAGACCTTACACGTCGCCCGATACAAATAGTGCCGTCAGATCTTCAAAGCAAAGACCACAGCAGCCAACTCCAAATCGTGGTTAGGGTAATTCTTCTTGTACGGCTTCAGCTAACGTGAGCCATACGCCACCACCTTACCCTCCTGCATCAGAACACACCCTAACCCTCTATGAGAAACGTCATAGAACACCTCAAAGCCATTTGTCCCAGAAGGCAACACCAGAATCGAAGCAGAGGTCAACCTCCTTTTAAGCTTGGAAGCTCTCCCATACGCTCTCCTCCACTCAAACTTGACATCCTTCATAAGAAGACGAGTCAAGGGAGACACAATCTTGCAGAATCCCTCCACAAACTTCCTATAGTAGCCCGCAATACCTAAGAAGTTGCGCACCTCAAAAACACTAGTGGGCTTCGCCCACTCCATAACCGCCCCGATCTTCTCCGGATCTACCAAAATGGCGTCCTTCGAAACCACATGACCAAGGAAGACCACTCTATCTAGCCATAACTCACACTTCTTCAGCTTGGCATACAACTCCTTCTCCTTCAAAGTCTGTAGAACAACCCTCGGATGCTCCTCATGCTCTTCAGCACTCTTGAATACACCAAGATATCATCAATAAACACGACCACAAAAGAATCAAGAAAGGGTTTGAAGACTCTATCATATCCATGAAGAACGAAGGGGCATTTGTCAAACCAAAAGGCATGACCAAGAACTCATAGTGCCCATATCGGGTCCTGAAAGCGGATTTAGGCACATTCTTGGCCTTAATCCTCAGCTGATGGTACCCAGAACGCAAATCAATCTTTGAAAACACTATTGCTCCTGCCAGTTGGTCAAAGAGATCGTCAATGTGGGGAAGAGGATACCTATTCTTGATAGTAATCTAATTCAATTCCCTATAATCAATGCACAACCTGAAGGAGCCGTCCTTCTTCTTCACAAACAGAACTGGTGCTCCCCATGAAGACATACTAGGGCGTATGAAGCCTTTATCAAGAAGATCCTATAGTTGCACCATCAACTCCTTAAGCTCTGTCGGACTCATGCGATAGGGAGCCTTTGAAATAGGCTGATTCCCCGGCGCTAACTCTATCGAGAACTCCACCTCACGATCCAGTGGTAGTCCTGGCACATCGTCCTGGAACACCTCAGGAAACTCGCACACAACAGGGATATCCTCCAAACGGGATCCCTCTCGAACCTCTGGCACAAAGATGAGAAACCCCTAGCAGCCCTTCCTTGGGAAACTGACTGCCTGCATAGCAGACACTAACACTGGCGCACAAGAAACTGAGTTTCCCACAAAAGCAAAACAGGACTCACACGGCCTATAAAAAACGACTCTCTTAGCCGCACAATCTATATGGGCATGGTGCTCTGCTAGCCAGTCCATGCCTAAAATCACATCAAAGCATGACCACTACGGGACAAGACTTGCACACAGAAGTAAGCACACAAGCAGGCATACCACTCAATGGACTAGAAATGCACAAATCATCATCACGAGGCACATCAGACAACCCGAGACTACCCACCAAATCAGCAGACACAAAGGAGTGGGTAGCTCCTGAATCAAACAGATAGAAAACTGGCTGAGAAGAGATCTAAAGAATACCTGACATAACTCGGTCTGAGGCACGGTCACGCTCACCAACTAGTGTGTACACCAATGCTTGAGTCTGGGGATTCTTCTGGTCGGTCTTCTGCCTAGACCCTGAACTGGCGCCTCTACCCTCTGAACTGCCACTGCCACCTCTAGCCTGTGGACATTGGGTGATGCGGTGATCTAGCGAGCCACACGTGAAGCACGATCCAAACTTCCTATAGCACTTCTGACCCGGATTGAAGCGGTCACATTCAGGACACTTCGCCACAGCGGGCGACGCAGAAGATGAAGCTCCTCAGTCTCCTCTAAACTTCTTCTTCTGAGAAGAAGACTAATCTCGCTTCTCAGGCTCCTCCATGAGACCCTCCTTCTGACATTGCCCTTATTGGGCCTCTGCTCTTCTTCTTGAATCGTTGCCTAGCTTGCAGCTCAGCCTCCAAACTAACGTAACATCCACCACCTCTCTAACATTCTGTGGTGAAAGGGCGCCACTGCAGTCTGATGTCACCCCTAAAACCAGCCTCGAACTTTTCGTCCGTCCAGTTATCATACGGCTCAGGCAACAACGTAGATAGAGATAAACTTGCACACATAGTCATCGACTGGCATCTCCTTCGTCTGACGAAGCCTCTCATACTCGATGATATTCTGATCACGGAAAAGGGGGGTAGAACTGCTGATTAAAGCAGCCCCTAAACTGGCCACGTCCATGGGTGGGGGGTATTCCCCTCAACTGACTTCCACTACTCCTTAGCTTCAGACTGAAACATAAATGTGGCAAAACCCCACCTTCTGATATCCTCGAACCTATCACCCTCAGCAAGTCCTCAATAGCAGATCTAGTGGCTCACCTCCTGTGGTCACCACTGGCATAAAGGAAGGCGCTTTAGCCAGGAACTTGATGAGCGCCTTCATATTGCTTCCGAGATGTCAGCTCCAGCAGTGGCACAATAGTGATCCCTATAGACTGCAGAACCTGGGACACCACCTACTGAACTATAGTGGCGAGGTCTCCCTAATGAAGTCCCACTCTCTGGGGTGCTTCGCACTGAGCATCAGGGAGGCATACTAAAGAAATAAACACCAAAACTTATCAAATTCCATCAAACACCCACACAGCAAATATCTCTAACATTCAGACATGAAGATAGACCCCATAATCACCAGAGAAAGCCAAACCTGGCTCTGATACCACTAAATGTAACGACCCCAAAACCGGCCTAGGAGTTAGGGTCGTTACACGCTGCAGGTCTACTACCTAACGCCGGAAGGCTCTAACATATGCGTACTCAAACCAGAAAAATAACACTTGTATTAACGTTTAAAAGAGTTTACAATATCCAAATCGAATGCAAAAACCAAATATAAGATAAGGCCCGAAGGCTACATAAATCCGTAACAACAAATGCGCAAGTCATAACATAGTCAAAACATACCAAATCCTAGATAAATGCCCAGAGTAGAGAGAAGGTCTCCATGCTCAATCTGCATAATGTAAGAAAGAGGTGAGCTCAATAGCCCAGTAAGCAGAAGACTTCCTCAAGGAAGCCCACTCAAAACAGAAGTAAAAGATTACACAAATCAGAGGGAGCTCATGTCATTTAATAATCGGGCGAATCAGAAAGAGTCACAAATCAGAACGAAATGTCATATCAAATACCAGTCAGACCTTCAAAAATGGAAACATAAGGTGGGACGCTAGAAACCCGCTAACACATCAAAAGGACTCACACAATGTCCCATAGATCCAAAGATCCCACATCAGAAGTCATTGAGATGACTAACGGACCCGTCGTTCACTAATGTCCTAAGGGATACCCCTAAGGAACTTAAACAGAAGGAATTCCTGCACAACATACAGCCCGACCCGACTATCTAAGGCTCAGAATCTAAGCAGCTAGGTCCTAAAACATAAATTCATAAATATAGATCTTAAGTGCATAACAATGCATATAAACAGCATAGGGAGCTTGTACATGGGTAGGGGAACCCAACCCCACAAATGGTATTCAAAATGAAGCTGAAACAAAGAAGTTGTGTTAAAACAGGGGCTTGTCTGAACATGCGTCCAAACATGCATGTTCGGATAGAGCCGAGAGTTTAAAGATGCAGAAACCATAATGTCCGAACATACGTCTGAACATCAACGTTCGGACGCATGTCGAAAGTTGCAAACCAAAAATTCATCGTGTTCGAACTTGCGTCCGACCTTGCAAGTTCGGACACAAGTCGAAAGCCAAAAGTAGAAATTGTCCTCGCACTCTGCCCGAACATCAAATTTCAGACAGTTGTTCGGACACTTCAAAAACTCAGAAATCAAAGGTGTGCCAGACAACACGTCCGAACATACAATTTCCAGAGCAGCGACAGAGACAGAAAACTCATCAGATTCAATACCAACAACAGCAAAACATCCAGAAATGTAACACAGCGCCCACGGGGGTTTTGATGACTTGAAAACCAGCATAAATCAAGGAGGAATTCACCGGAAGAAACACAATTCACAAACAAAATCAGAATTCCAAACTGTACCCGAGGGTGAGCAAACATCCCCAATTCCATCCCCCACTTACATCGATAGGAGGCTTAGAACTACTCCCAACGATGACCGCAACTAACCGAGCAGAATACAGACAGAAGAGAGGCCAAACCACGCTGAATTGCACCATAATTCAACCATAAAATTAGAAAACACAAACACTGAAACCGAGCACAATCCGATATCAAATTACATCAACCACAAACCTGAAACGTAGAGAACCAAGGCCCGTACAACAGCAAAGAAACGGGGCATCACACAACCAAATTCGAGAGCAATTCAGATCCCAAGGAAGGGGAACTTGCAGAGCGCTACAAAGAACTGTCGAGAGGACAACGTTTGAAACTGATCGGTAAGGAAAGGCGATAAAACAAAATAAGAAATTTCTTTTCCTTATAACCCACTTACTAAAATAAAGAGAGGGAGAATGACCTCCTTGTCCCTCGTATTTTAGCCAAATGTCTCGGACATCCTAATAGCTAAATAAACCACACAGTAAATGTAACACCCTTACCGTTAATACATGCTTACCGTCCAATATCCTTACACGTCAGATACACGCAGCGGATACTTACTCATATACAATGGGTGATACAATGCCGTTAACCACCCACGTGGCTAACAAGGCTACTACTACTGCTTACAGCATCGGTCTGATGGACTGGAATCCCGAGTACTACACATCTATAATACATACTCCATTCATCAATCAAATACAACAATGCTCCGTTCAATACTTACTCCTCCTCATTCCATACAATACAATATACTTCACCGAGTCTACTAGGATCCTTATACATTTATAATGTCTCTTCCAAGTTCATACATACTTTCTAAGAGTCTACATCTACCCATTTTCTCACAACTACTTACTTTCTAAGTACAAGGGTGTGCCTCCGGTCTCTTCCTTGACCATATTCGCTTCGGGTACCTGCAGACTAAAAAAATGTCCCCGAAGGGGTCAGCTTTCGCCGAGCATGATAACCGCATACCCCGCGTACTAGTGAGGGTACGCCGACCACTTGGTCGAATACATGCGGTTCGTTTTCATACAAACATACATGCATACATGCTCTTATACACGATACAAGACTACTCACACAACGTACATACATACAATTCAGTTCATACAAGGGATACGATATAAACCAACCAATACATACTTACCTCTTCCCGAATTACACACACACATCTCATGCACAATATACAATATTGTTAGCTTCATTGGTCCACCCGGGTTAATCGGGTGGAGATTACTCTTTTACTCGTTACTTCATACACATACATACTCATACTCATACTTACTTACGGATCCATACTTACTTACTCTTCTTTACTCATGTGTTAAGTCGTCGGGACCTCCGGCCCTGGGGACTACTCCGTCCCACCTCGGGATTTACTTGACTCACCAATCCGGGATGCTACCCATTTAAGGATTTGGGCCGCGGACCAGTTAAGAGTCAGGAATTGCAGCCAACCTCTTGTGACTCCGCATCCTCACGCGTGGCCAAAGCTATATCGGACTTCTACTCATTCCGGTTTACTCACTTAAGTTAGGAGTTAGGTAGTTAGGAATTAGCAGAAGTCAACATTCAAGCCACAATAATACGATACAATATATACATACTCACGAAATACATTACAATATACAAGTACACTACAGAATACAATACACTTCATCATCATTCATACATTTCATGAATTATACAACAAATTGTTCGAGGCAAATATCAAGAACAATGTAAACAAGCACAAGTAGGTGCAATATAGTCCGATTCATGCATTTATCTTATTAGGTGATCAAATAAGCACACAAATCGGGGTAACCAGATTAGGATACAGGGCATGAAGAAATCATACCTTTGACCGTTGTACTTGTATCCCAACGTTCCTCCGGTGTTCACAAATCAAATCCTATTATATATACATACAGTGGAATGATTAATCTATCTATCCTTAACTTAACCCGATTACTCTTACGTTTACTAATCCATACTTACTAGGTCTTCACATTCTTATACTTACATTTTATTTACTTACTTTTAATTACTTAACAATGGTTTACTTACACATATATGCACATACGTATAGGTGGGTATACATATACATACATACATATACTAACCATAGTCTTGTAGTTTTTTTTTTGTAAGTTTTGACCGACCGAACTTGCGACCGACCTTGCAAGTTCGGTCCGAGTCAGTAGGTTACATCGGGTGAAAGTTCCTGGGCCGACCGACCTTACAAGTCCGGTCCCAAGGTCGGTCCATTTCAGTGAGTTACTTAACGAAAAATTTTAGCCCGACCGACCTTGCAAGTCCGGTCGCAAAGGTCGGTCCATTCCAGAAGGTTTCATCGGGGAATTTTTCTGGTCCGACCGAACTTGCAAGTCCGGTCCAAGTCCGGTCGATTCCAGTAGGTTTCAGACGGGAAAATTTCTGGTCCGACCGAACTTGCATGTCCGGTCGCAAGTCCGGTCGATTCCAGTAGGTTACAGACGGGAGAATTTTTCTGGTCCGACCGAACTTGCAAGTCCGGTCGCAAGTCCGGTCGATTCCAGAAGCTTTCCCGTCTTTGTAAATCTGGGCTCGACCGAACTTGCAAGTCCGGTCGCAAGTTCGGTCCGGCCCAGTATTTGCATTTTTACTTCTGTTTTCAGCCCCATACTTTACCCATTGTTTCTCCAATCTTCTTACATGTAATCTCACATGTTAAAACACTACCTAGGCCCTTCAAATGCCTTAGTCATCCACCAAATGCTTTACTAAATCCATCAATCACTTACTCAATTTCATCACTTCCCTTCCACACTTACAACAGTTTTTCATCCTCCAATGCTACAGATTTTTGCTCCTACTTCCCCCATGCATATTCTCTCTCCTAATGCCATTTCCAAAGCCTACAATGTATTATCTTACCCTCCAATTCATTCCCAAGCCACTACAATACCTATACCCAAGTTCAACACTCTTGTCACCAATTCTTCCACACTAATTCTTCCTAACTTCTCCAATGTATCTCTATACACTTTGTTACAGATTTGGGTTCTTATTTCCTCCATTACTTCCTCAACTAATGCTACTCCTAGTATCCCAAATACATCCATTCACTTCCTAGTTACATCCCATTAACAAATCATACCCAAATCTGTTACAAGCTACTAAACGCTCCCATTATACTCCACATACACCTAGTCACTACCTAGGTTGTTTTCTCATCTTGAACACTTAAGTCCTCAAATTCCTAGATAAAATTTGACATAGTTCCCCTATATTATTAACATTCTCCACATGGTTTCTCTCACACAAATCATCTCACCTGTTTATACACAACATCAATATACAAGCTCCCATACACATTTACCAATACTAAAACGCTACTAAAAATTCCTGCACTCAACAACCCAATACCTAACTAAGTTTCAATACATTTTACATGTTTTCAATAGTTTTAAGCACTTAGATTCTCCTGCACAAGACATTACTAACAATACCATTTCCATTATCATTTCAAAATCTAAAAATCTGTTACATCCATACATATACAAGGCTACACAAAGGTGAGTATCCTTACTTGTTTCTCTTCTAATTTCTTTTCTTCTCTTGCTTCTTTTCCTCTTTCCACCGGTTTAGCAAACAAAATTCTCTCTCTACAACCATATACACACATTCAATACCAAGACTAACCCTTAGATTACATTAATGTTTCGAAGTAGTAAGTAATTCTAGGGTTTAGAAACATGTTACCTTCCAAGGGTGTAGATGAAGCTTAGAGGAGCTAAGAACAATGTTCTACTCCTTCAGAAGCCAAAATCGGCTGGGTACAAAGGAACCAAAAAGGGTTTAGCTAAATTTTGTTTTGCCCATAAGGCTAGAAAAAGATGAAAGTTTTTAAGAATATTTTTACCTCATTAGAACAAGGAGAACAAGGTGGTTCTAGTGGTAGTCTTGAAGCTCCAAATGCTCCATACCCATGGAGATGAAAGTGCTCCTTTTCGAATTTGAAAAGATAGGAATGCTCTACTTGATGAGGGGATTCTAATGTGTGTTAGTTTTTATAATTTTGGAGCAAGTATGGGCACTCAACAAGAGGAGAGAAGTGAGGTTTTTGGTGGGTTTGTTATTTCCTCCATTGTTGTCCGATTGGAGAAGGAGGAGAATAGAGAGGAGGGAGATGGGGGTCTGTACGTGGAGAAGGGAAATGAGAGTAGGAGAGAGAGTGTGAGAGAGTGGGGTAATAAAGTAGATAAAGTAGTAGTTTTATTACTTTTGTTGTTTTGTGAATAAGAGTGAGTAAAGAGAGTGTGTGTGAGGGGGAATAAAATCGGACCACACAAGAACCCATGAGGGTTTTAAAATTCTATTTACAATATTGGACACATAAGTTTGGTCTATTTATGTTTCTACCCCACAACTTCCCGTTTTTGACGGTTCTTTACTAATTCCTCGTTTTATTGATTTTATTGGTTCTAAAGCTTCACTAATATTTATTAATGATTATTTAGTTGACTAAAATTGTTACGAGTCTATTTGACCCGCTTAAAGACACGTTTTCCCGGTTACCTCGAAAAACGCGCTTTAATGTTCATTAGTGTTTTTAATCCATTTTAAGGATCCGTTTTCTTCGGGGTTTGTTCCCTAATATTTATTTAGACTCAATTAAGCCTTTAGAATCCCTATAATACTCTAACCGAGGTCTCGTACCTCCTATGGTTATTTTAACGCTTATTTAGCGTTTTTGCTTTTTAATTTCTTTATTTCTTTTTAGATTTATTCTCCTTACCAATATTAATTAGGTACCATTAGGCCCTTAAATACGTATTAGATTAATTTTAATCCTTATGTTTAAGTTCGGGGTATTTCAATCTACCCCCCTTAGGAACTTTGTCCTCAAAGTTGTTCGAGGTTATGGGTTTACAATGCTTACTCATTCTTACGTGTCCAATACCCAAGCCATACGTTCTTCCTCCTTACTAATCCCCAATCAGTTACTCAAGGTTTCTCCTTTCCATACCATACCAATGTACAATAATTACTCTGATCCGCACTACTACCGACCATCCGGTTCCTCATTACCAAATTTATACATACATACAATGCAAGGCTATCCCCAAAGCGATGCAATACACATTCCAATCCCGCAGGCGCTCAGGTCCTCTAGACACGGGACTCCTCTATGTCCCGCTGCCCTTGGAATAATACAACGTAATATACTACTATCTTCTCCCGTACCAGCTTCCAACAAATACTTAGTCCCCAGTCTAAGGAAAATCCTTCCCCGCGGCTACATAGAAATCCTCCTAAAACATACAACTCCAGATTCCAATTTATGTTCATTACTTCTATCCTATGTGTGATTCTTGTGACCACTTGAGGGGAGCTTCAAGAATCATTCGACCCTGATGTGATCAGCATCAGTGTTGAACTATCTTTCACCCCCAATTTGTGTTCGGTTTCCCTTGATCTGATCAGGATCAAGTTCGACTTCCCACATCAGGTTCAACCAAACAAATAATTTAATTGTTTTCATTTTCTATCTTTTATTCTTTCTAGTCGTGATTACAATTCATACATCTCCAAAGGATGGAATCAGTCCATCAATCATCCACTCTATTTCCCAAATGCTTTACTCCATGGTTCAATCCTAATGCTCATTTCATCAACCTTCACTACTTCCATCCATTACTCACCATCATATCCTATATTCTAACTAGGAATACTACATTTATAAGATTTAGTTGACTTCAATTGTTTCAAATATTTTACTTACGATTCCACTACTCATGAATTTCATTCATCTACTATCCTCATTCATTTCGTACTACTTCTTCAAAGGTTATAATACTTGTGGAGCTCCGTCCACTACTCATTACTTTTCTTTTACTAATACTCTTACATTGGTGTTACAAGATGGGTATACTCCTCCTATGGTATTTGCATGTCTAATGCCTAATTACCATAGTTACAATGTGACTGAGTACTTATGTCTATTTAACATAGTATCAATCATCAATTTGGTTCTCATTTGTGCTATGCACATTATGGTTTATGTGTTTTATTCACAAAACTTACATTAAGCGGTTTTCGCTCTACCCCCCTTAAAAGGGATTACGCCCACGTAATCTACCATATGTTATTATTATTAAACATTGGTTTAATCAGTTTGGGCAAACTGAAGCGTTTAGCTTCACTACGGTATACTATATAATATGCTCTGGTCAAAGGGTCTTAACCATACCAATGGTTTAGTCTTTGTACCAAGAGTTTCTATATGAGTTTATTTAACTCATATGTAATTCGGTTCTAGCTTAATCGGCTTCAAGGCATTAATAGCTATTTTGCTATACTTACTAGGTATATTAATCTCCTAGCTAGGGCCCACTAGCTTCTGCTGCGCGACCCTGATAACTTGGGTTATTCACCCTTCTTGTTATCCTTAATGCGGTATACATCACCTTCTCATCCGTCTATTATGGGAATGAGGTTTACTAAACAACTGCGGTATTCTTTTACCATGTTTGAACTCAACGAGTTTAAGATTTATAACCAGCTCTCTGGTAATCTACTGCACATGCTATTTATGCTTCCACGATTATTCATTAAGCTCCTCCGACTTATTGTCGGGCGAGGTTAAGTTACTACTTAGTTGTAGTACTTCCTCTGTTGTCAATAGCTTCTGAATTATACCAGTTCTCCTGGTTCAGTACAAGTGTTCTTTACTTGTATGACCTTGCTTTGATATGCGTCGGTCCTAGTGACTTCCTTGTATCTCCTTTCACCTTATATTCCAATGGACTTCACATCTTGTGATTATTAGTGTGTTGCACACTCTTCGTGCTTCTTTGGCCTTAGGCCGCACTGTATGTTGCTAAGCTTGCTTGACTGACTTATGCCATGTTTGTGGTGAAAGGAAAGATTTACTACGGTTTACATTCTCCATATCCCAAGCCATCTCATTAGATCATTAGCTGAACAAGTGCAATGCCAAAACACTCAGTCATACAAAGTGCAGAGGCGTAAACGCTTGACAGTAAGTCACTTACGTGATGGAAGGAATATTTCTGCCTGTCATCTCATATTTATACGCCGTGTCATTGTCTGCTACTTCCTCATATCGGTCGCTTGTTGCGCACCGTATTCTTACTCATTATACAACATCATTCTTACTGTTTCTGTTACTGTGATAGTTTCTCTTTACTCATTGCCATTGTCATTGGCACCATTTCCTTATGGTGTAAATACACTAGGAGTTTCCTGTGTTTATGTGTATGACGGTTGTCGTAGCATACGGCAATCTTATTATCTTCCCAATGTGGAGATGTCTTATTCCACTTAAGTTTTATGTGTAGGTTAACTTACTTCACATTCTATCCTCACTTGTGATACAATTTACCAAGTATCTTGGTTGACCAAGGATAAAGCAATTTACCGGTTTACAAGCTCACTTGAGTGTTGGTCATTCATGGTGTGCAATGTGCACTCACATTGATTGTTTTTGACAATTACTGTCCTCCCAAGGCTGAGCATTGGTTATAGGCTCTAGCTGTGCGGTTTTATTCTTGTATGTACATCACCGGGACATCCCATGAAGCTTCAAGGGTTTTCTGGTCCCGTTCTCCAATTGAAGAGTACTTGTCATTGATAATGAAAGTTCTTGTTGAGGGGTTTGTCTCCACTCATAGGTCTAATGACAAGGTTTGCTATGCTGGTGTTTACGCAATGGTCCACTATATGTTTGGGTGTATATGGAGTATGCTTACTCCTTAAGTCGTGATGGTTTGGAGATCTCATTTCCTTATTCCATCACCCCTTGGCAATATCTATATGCGTGGGCTTTTCTGTTATAATAGATGGAAGCCTTTTCTAAGGGTTCACATCATCACCTCATTTGTGATCTTCGGTTGACGAGGGGTACCTTCCCTTGGGTTTCTCGTAGTGTCCCAGTGTGGACCAGGCCAATGTTGGCATTATCATGATTCTTATGCCTTTGTGCTACCATTGCTACAGAAGGCATGGCGGTAATTAAGAACTCCGTCAACTGTATACTAGGCTGATGCCCTAGTGACAGTGACATTGGGTTGGCCATTACTCCAAGCCACTCAGGATGTTGGGTTGAATTTATGGTCCAGTTGTTGATTTCTTGTCGTATGAGGCAATATTTCTTGCAAGTGTTGTTAGTAATGGTGTGGGTTTTGCAACCGTTTAAGGTTACACAACGCATCAGGTTTATGGCTTTAGAGCCATATTGCTGCAAGCTATGCTCTTTGCAAGCTGCTTATACATGTTTCCACTCCATGTATACCATCATAGGTTGGAGGTATTATTGGGCTCCATGGTAAGTCGTGGTATCACGCTTCCGTTCATAGGAGGCCCTTTTAAGGCAAATGGTATTAATAGGTGCCTCTCAGTATCTTAGGGCATTTCCTGTTAAGTGAAATCCCTTCGGTGTCCTAACCGAGTGTTCGTTTTAGCTCCCGTGCTCATATCATTACACTTGTTCAACTGTTGTTAACGCAGACACCCTTCAAGGATCGCTTCTGGGTGTTGGTAGCTGTGCCGTTACATCCGGCTAATGTTTATAACATGTGTTGTCCTCTATACCGTCTTATGGCATTACAATAAGCTATCTCCTTTCGGGTTATGACGTCTCCCGTCGTTGGGTAGACCGTTTATACTTGCTCCTAGTGCTTGATACTAGGTTTAAATATCCTCTCCGATGATGGGTTGTGTTTCGTAGTAATCTTGTGATTGCTCTTGGGAGTTCTGTCCCGTTTGCTGAGCATCTTTGTGTTCACATTAGGCTCTTGCCTTACTGTGCCCAGTCTGGGTATCCTTCCCAGCTGTCAGGTGATCGCTTGAATTATTTGTGACATATCCATTGTCTATACTTACTAGTATGTGCTCTTTGCACCTTCTAGTTCTTATTCCTCATCTTCAGATGGATTCTCTGAGTTCCTTGATACTTAGTCGTCTGAGGTGTCCAGCTGTTCTGGTTGAACTCCCTCATGGTCCGTAGAACGGAGTTGACTACTTCCCGTGTGTCACACACTACATGTATACATACGTGGGGTACCATATAGACACGTTACCACTTACCCAACTATATGTCGGGCCCGCAAGCTCCTTCGGAGTGCGGTTGTCCCACATCCCGTAACGGGTACACTCGTAGTGTTCGTCACACGCCTAGGTGAAGTATTCTATTGTCAACTCCTCTTGTATCATTCTTGATACTCACCGTAATGTGTTGGTCTGGTTTTAAAATCCAAGGTTTTAAAAGAAGGTTTGGTTTTGAAAGAAAATTTTGGGTTTTAAAATATCGGTGTTAAAAGAAATCTCTCATGGCATAGCCATGTTGAGGTCTTGACCAAGTCTAGCTTCTCGCTGACTGGTATGTTCTAAATACAGTGGTCGGCCGTTAGGCCTTCCAAGGTTTCATTCCTCTGTTTTAGGATGTTTATTCCTGTGTTGTTCATCGGTCACGTACATTACTATGTACTGTGGTGTTAGTGTTCCTTCACCTATTCATGTCTTACTGCACTTGCCTGGCAAGTGCGTGGTACTGGTGGTTTTTGAGTAATCCTATACCGATCACGGTATGGTTTCCATCGCATTTGTAGTCTTGTTGACTCTTCCCTTGATCTTATTGATCTATTGGTATACTCGCTCCTTTAGGTAGCTTCTTGGTGGTCTAGACATGGCTGTCGTAGATCTGGGTACTCCTCCACTCCTTGGAGGTTCCCGTTCTATTTGGTTTAGTGTCGTTCCTTGTGGCTCGTTCCCACACATTTGTGGTGGTTACTGAGCCTTCCTTGTTTAGGCACTACGCTTGTAGTCCTATTGGTTATATCTCATGGTTGTTCTTGTAGTTGTCTGAGCTATATTGGCCAGGTGTTGCAACCTTGATGGCATCGTAGTTTTGGAGTTAACCGCTTCCGACTATGTCCTTAGTCGGCTAGCATACCGTTGGTGGTATTATTCAAGTATTACTATCCCGTAGACTTGTGTCTCGGGTTCCGTTACTGCTCCCTTTTTATTCCGTTGCACGGTTAGTGCTTCTGTCCTGCTGTTGGTTGACTAGCTAGGTTTCGCGACTGCTAAGCAGTCGCCCCATGTTGTTGCAAGTTAGCCTCCTCGTGGTTGGAGTGCTCATTCTACCGCTATTACGTGCGGGTTTGTGGTTCAACCGGGACTATCTCCGGGACTTCCAGTTCTTGGAATCTACTACATGTCGGTTCTTGTTTACCGTGTGATTGCTTCACAACTGCCAGATCGGGTTTCCCCGAGTGAGAGGCTTTTCTTCTCTCTGGCGTCCTTTCCCAAGTTATACATAGGGTTTGGGGGCGGGCTGGTATTGTAGGTATCCGGTACTCACCGGTAGTTCCTAACTAGCATATCTCTAATAATGCTAACACTCAGCCCTTAGCCCTAAGCTTCTAATTCCTAACTCGGTATTCCTAAACTCGGTATTTCCAGTCATCAGAGCGATACTTCGCTCTGATACCACTTTTTGTAACACCCCTACCATTAATACATGCTTACCGTCCAATCTCCTTACACGTCAGATACACGCAGCGGATACTTACTCATATACAATGGGTGATACAATGCCGTTAACCACCCACGTGGCTAACAAGGCTACTACTACTGCTTACAGCATCGGTCTGATGGACCGGAATCCCGAGTACTACACATCTATAATACATACTCCATTCATCAATCAAATACAACAATGCTCCATTCAATACTTACTCCTCTCATCCATACAATACAATATACTTCACCGAGTCTACTAGGATCCTTATACATTTATAATGTCTCTTCCAAGTTCATACATACTTTCTAAGAGTCTACATCTACCCATTTTCTCACAACTACTTACTTTCTAAGTACAAGGGTGTGCCTCCGGTCTCTTCCTTGACCATATTCGCTTCGGGTACCTGCAGACTAAAAAAATGTCCCCCGAAGGGGTCAGCTTTCGCCGAGCATGATAACCGCATACCCCGCGTACTAGTGAGGGTACGCCGACCACTTGGTCGAATACATGCGGTTCGTTTTCATACAAACATACATGCATACATGCTCTTATACACATACAATACTACTACACAACTACATACATACAATTCATTCATACAAGGATACATATAACCAACCAATACATACTTACCTTCCCGAATTACACACACACATCTCACCAATATACAATTTGTTAGCTTCATTGGTCCACCCGGGTTAATCGGGTGGAGATTACTCTTTTACTCGTTACTTCATACACATACATACTCATACTCATACTACTTACGGATCCATACTTACTTACTCTTACTCTTACTCAAGTTAAGTCGTCGGGACCTCCGGCCCTGGGGACTACTCCGTCCCACCTCCGGGATTTACTTGACTCACCAATCCGGGATGCTACCCATTTAAGGGATTTGGGCCGCGGACCAGTTTAAGAGTCAGGAATTGCAGCCAACCTCTTGTGACTCCGCATCCTCACGCGTGGCCGAAGCTATATCGGACTTCTACTCATTCCGGTTTACTCACTTAAGTTAGGAGTTAGGTAGTTAGGAATTAGCAGAAGTCAACATTCAAGCCACAATAATACAATACACATATATACATCTACAAATACATTACAATATACAAGTACACTACAAATACAATACACTTCATCATCATTCATATTTCATGAATTATACAAACTATTGTTCGACAAATATCAAGAACAATGTAAACAAGCACAAGTAGGCAATATAGTCCGATTCATGCATTTATCTTATTAGGTGATCAAATAAGCACACAAATCGGGGTAACCAGATTAGGATACAGGGCATGAAGAAATCATACCTTTCACCGTTGTACTTGTATCCCAACGTTCCTCCGGTGTTCACAAATCAAATCCTATATATATACATACAGTGGAATGATTAATCTATCTATCCTTAACTTAACCCTTACTCTTACGTTTACTAATCCATACTTACTAGTCTTCACATTCTTATACTTACATTTTATTTACTTACTTTTAATTACTTAACAATGGTTTACTTACATATATGCACGTATGTATAGGTGGGTATACATATACATACATACATATACTAACCATAGTCTTATAGTTTTTTTTTTTTAAGTTTTGACCCGACCGAACTTGCGACCGACCTTGCAAGTTCGGTCCAGTCAGTAGGTACATCGGGTGAAAATTCCAGGGCCGACCGACCTTGCAAGTCCGGTCCCAAGGTCGGTCCATTCCAGTGAGTTACTTAACGGAAAATTTTAGCCCGACCGACCTTGCAAGTCCGGTCGCAAGGTCGGTCCATTCCAGAGGTTTCATCGGAATTTTTCTGGTCCGACCGAACTTGCAAGTCCGGTCGCAAGTCCGGTCGATTCCAGTAGGTTTCAGACGGGAAAATTTTCTGGTCCGACCGAACTTGCAAGTCCGGTCGCAAGTCCGGTCGATTCCAGTAGGTTACAGACGGGAGAATTTTTCTGGTCCGACCGAACTTGCAAGTCCGGTCGCAAGTCCGGTCGATTCCAGAAGCTTTCCCGTCTTTGTAAATCTGGGCTCGACCGAACTTGCAAGTCCGGTCGCAAGTTCGGTCCGGCCCAGTATTTGCATTTTTACTTCTGTTTTCAGCCCCATACTTTACCCATTGTTTCTCCAATCTTCTTACATGTAATCTCCATGTTTAAACACTACCTAGGCCCTTCAAATTGCCTTAGTTCATCCACCAAATGCTTTACTAAATCCATCAATCCACTTACTCAATTTCATCACTTCCCTTCCACACTTACAACAGTTTTTCATCCTCCAATGCTACAGATTTTTGCTCCTACTTCCCCCATGCATATTCTCATCTCCTAATGCCATTTCCAAAGCCTACAATGTATTATCTTACCCTCCAATTCATTCCCAAGCCACTACAATACCTATACCCAAGTTCAACACTCTTGTCACCAATTCTTCCACACTAATTCTTCCTAACTTCTCCAATGTATCTCTATACACTTTGTTACAGATTTTGGGTTCTTATTTCCTCCATTACTTCCTCAACTAATGCTACTCCTAGTATCCCAAAATACATCCATTCACTTCCTAGTTACATCCCATTAACAAATCATACCCAAATCTGTTACAAGCTACTAAACGCTCCCATTATACTCTCCACATACACCTAGTCACTACCTAGGTTGTTTTCTCATCTTGAACACTTAAGTCCTCAAATTCCTAGATAAAATTTGGCATAGTCTCCCCTATATTATTAACATTCTCCACATGGTTTCTCTCACACATTAACATCATCTCACCTGTTTATACACAACATCAATATACAAGCTCCCATACACATTTACCAATACTAAAACGCTACTAAAAATTCCTGCACTCAACAACCCAATACCTAACTAAGTTTCAATACATTTTACATGTTTTTCAACGGTTTTAAGCACTTAGATTCTCCTGCACATGACATTACTACACAATACCATTTCCATTACTCATTTCAAACTTCTAAAAATCTGTTACATCCATACATATACAAGGCTACACAAAGGTGAGTATCCTTACCTTGTTTCTCTTCTAATTTCTTTTCTTCCTCTTGCTTCTTCTTTTCCTCTTTCTCCACCGGTTTAGCAAACACAAATTCTCTACTCTACAACCCATATACATACACATTTCAATACCAAGACTAACCCTTAGATTACATTAATGTTTCGAAGTAATTTCTAGGGTTTAGAAACATGTTACCTTCCAAGGGTGTAGATGAAGCTTAGAGGAGCTTAAGAACAATGTTTCTACTCCTTCAAAGAAGCCAAAATCGGCTGGGTACAAAAGGAACCAAACAAGGGTTTAGCTAAATTTTCGTTTTGCCCATAAGGCTAGAAAAAGATGAAGTTTTTAAGAATATTTTTACCTCATTAGAACAAGGAGAACAAGGTGGTTCTAGTGGTAGTCTTGAAGCTCCAAATGCTCCATACCCATGGAGATGAAGTGCTCCTTTTCGAATTTTGAAAAGATAGGAATGCTCTACTTGATGAGGGATTCTAATGGTGTAGTTTTTATAATTTTTGGAGCAAGTATGGGCACTCAACAGAGGAGAGAAGTGAGGTTTTTGGTGGGTTTGTTATTCCTCCATTGTTGTCCGATTGTAGAAGGAGGAGAATAGAGAGGAGGGAGATGGGGGTCTGTACGTGGAGAAGGGAAATGAGAGTAGGAGAGAGAGTGTGAGAGAGTGGGGTAATAAAGTAGATAAAGTAGTTTATTAGTTTTGTTGTTTTGTGAATAAGAGTGAGTAAAGAGAGAGTGTGTGAGGGGGAATAAAATCGGACCACAAACAGAACCCATGAGGGTTTTAAAATTCTATTTACAATATTGGACACATAAGTTTGGTCTATTTATGTTTCTACCCCACAACTTCCCGTTTTTGACGGTTCTTTACTAATTCCTCGTTTTATTGATTTTATTGGTTCTAAAGCTTCACTAATATTTATTAATGATTATTTAGTTGACTAAAATTGTTACGAGTCTATTTGACCCGCTTAAAGACACGTTTTCCCGGTTACCTCGAAAAACGCGCTTTAATGTTCATTAGTGTTTTTAATCCATTTTAAGGATCCGTTTTCTTCGGGGTTTGTTCCCTAATATTTATTTAGACTCAATTAAGCCTTTAGAATCCCTATAATACTCTAACCGAGGTCTCGTACCTCTTATGGTTATTTTAACGCTTATTTAGCATTTTTTGCTTTTTAAGCGTTTCTTTATTTCTTTTTAGATTTATTCTCCTTACCAATATTAATTAGGTACTATTAGGCCCTTAAATACGTATTAGATTAATTTTAATCCTTATGTTTAAGTTCGGGGTATTTCAGTAAAAGATGACAAACCAAAACGACGTTAGAAAGTTCCGAAATAAAAACCGGGTTATTACATAAATTGCCCTTGGACTATGGTTTGAAATAGACAAAAAAAAAATGGGAATCCTTCCTATGTATCACACCAAGGTGCCAAGGCTAACTTACTCGGTGGAGCTCAGTGCTCATTTCTCCAGTGGATTTTACATCTTCGGTGGAGCTCACTTGTCCAGTGGAGTCGACTTCTGATAAGCAACGAATTTCTTTTCCTTGGCCATTATCTTCATGCACTCATACATTGATTTGACCCTGTTATCTATAATCTATAATACTTAACAAAACATTATAAATACTATTGAAGTGTGAAAATAAGAAAATAAAAATGATAACCTTCATGTGCATGAACTATGTTGTGTCGACCGCCATCGTGAAACTTGAAGAGGTGGCTCATTAAGATCAGAAGATAACAGGGTGAATCACAACATAGAACAGATAAAATATTAGGGAAGAGAGAAACTCCAGTTGGAAACTTCACTTTGGATCCCGCTTTGTCTTTATCCTGTGTGATCCTTGCTGCTGGTCCTGTCTCGGTCCTCAATCTAGTGTCGAAGGATGATGATGGTGAAGGATGATGATGGTGGTGGTGTCGTGGTGATGATGGTGATGAGCGTGTGGGGTGATGGTAATGGAGATCGGTTACTGGAGCTACAAAAGATTATGCTAGGATGTCGGTGGAGAATAGTGACGATGATGAATGTTGAGAGAATCAGATTGATGGAACAGTGCGGCTAGGGTATTCCCTTCTTCTCTGTATTGATCGATGGATTTATATATCTTTTTTTCTATCTTTTCCAAAATGGGGCTCTGTTCCTTGTCAATCTGCCACGTTCCAAGGCCGGACGTCTCTGTCCTTGACCGGCTGACACTGTTCGTGTGAGATTTCTTGGTGAGGCGTCCGGGCTTGTTCGTCCGGACATATGTCCGGACGTCGTCTTTTTATCATCAATCCGGATCACTCTTGTCCGGACACTCATACAGACAAAATTATGATATTGCCCAACTCTAAGTATGTTGGACACAAGTCCAGACAACTCTTCTTGCACTCTCGACCTTCGTCCAGCTCTGCACATCCAGACATAAGCCCGGACACCACTTAAACATGACCCGAATTCTCTGTTTTTGCTCTGATTTGCTCTACGTTTGTGGTGTTGCACTCCTTAAGAGCTAAACTTTGCACTTCTAGTGTTTTTCCTGCTTTTAACACATAAATATGCATCAACTCCCAATAAACATAAATCATAGGAAAAACATAAGATAAGTGTGAAATATAGCCCAAATCATCAAGAATATGAAGTCAAATATCCCTTAAAAGTATATATATTTCACGCTTATCAGCTGGATCTATGACTACTTTCCAGGTGATTGTCGTCGTTTGATGTAAACTACTGCCATTACAGTCCCATCTGAGGTTTGTCAGGATTGAGGGTCGTCATAGTTCAGACCACAACAGAATTTTTGAGTACCAACAATGTTTGGACGCCCTCAGACCCGACCAGATATTGTACCATGACTTTAGTAATTAACCCTTGCTTATAAACTTGTTAGAAGTAGCTCACAAATACAGTCAAATTTTGAAATTATAAGGTCGGCGGGACCCCATTCGGGCTGGACTCATGGTGCATCCAGCAGGGTCGGTCCTAATGGTTTGGGCATCTCCACATGATGGATATTGTCAAGCCTTATCATCCGAACTGGTGTCTGTGGCATTTTGACATAGTCAAACTATTCTCTTCACTCCACCTCTATGACCATTACAAGTTGTCCAGAAGAAGATCACCAGAGACTACTTGGTTGTGCACGTTGCATCCCCGACGATGTGGAAAAGCCACTTCATCATGTATGACACTGATTTCATCCACGCAAGATGAGCTTCCTTTAGAGATGACATCGATAATGACTACATGGAGTGACACCTTTCTAGGACGCATGCAACCGAGACTCATCCCTACTAGTGGAGCTGCAGCCTGGCCTTTTGATCCGAAAGTAAGTGGTTAAATGACTACTTGTGTACAATATAGAAAGCAATGGTAAGGGACTCATCTTCAACTATTTCTTATGTTTACATCCATAGGTTATGCTCATGACTATGGCAAAACCGCACAGACGATGGACTTGTACCTCCCAGTCCCACACCCTGATGGTTGGCTAGCGTAGTGACTCCAAAAGACTTTTCCCAGTTCTAGTTCTCGCTCGACCAGTTGAGGGGACAACTTCAACACTTCAGAGACACGACGCATACTCAGTGAGCGGGGACATCTAGTGGATATTCTACTGGGGGTTTCGTAGAGGAAGGGGTTCAAGAGTGGTGGCAGGATAGCTGGTAGTCATGCCACCATTACAGAGGGGGTGGTAGATAGCTAGATGTTATCTTTGATATTGTTAACTTCGGTTTGCTATGTTGCAACCGTTGGCTTTATTTACTCTTCCTTAATCATTGTTATAGTTTATTTTTATTTAACTTTTGTTATTGTTAACTTTTATTTAATCTTTTAAACTGTTAACATTGTTGTGCTCTTTCTTAACCATTGATATTATTTAGTCAAGATTAAGAATGATGGAACTCTATGAACTACACAAAAATGGTATGTGCACTTACAAAGAATGACTCATATGCAATAATATAATTTACAAAGCAAACTAACCTTTGTGACCTATATACTTGTATAAAACATGTGTATCCCAAGAATCTATCATCTTACAAGTAGGGCTGCCCAAAAAATTATGAAGCCGCGGTATCCGACCGAAACCAAAGTGAACCGTACCTGTTTTCAGGTTAACCATACCGGTGTTTGCGGTATGGTTAACCGAACCGTGTAAATTGACAGGTTTTGGTTTCGGTAACGGTATTGAATTTTCTAGAACGGTTAACCGAACCGTGGTTAACTGATTATATAAACAATCAAAAACTTTAAATATTAATGTTCTCCTTATATAATAATTAATGTTAGCTATTGAGGGAATATGCATATTATAATATTTTTTGTCACATATGTTTGATTTGTTACTCATGATTTAGCTGAATGATCGATGTTGTACTATATTATTAATGATATGAGTCTCGTCAATAAAAAAAATATACGGCTACAAGGTTAACTGATATAACTGAACCGAACTAAAGGTTAACCGGTCAAAACGGAATGGTAATGGAATCGGATTTTAGAAAACCGAATTAAACGGTTAACCGAATCAACCAATCTAAATGGAATGGTAATGGAATAAGGCGGTTAACCTACCATGGGCAGCCCTACATACAAGGAAACTAACTAAAAAAGACTCATACGAATCTATGTGCATGTGGCAAATACTTCTCCCTTCACGTTGCGAGCCGCTCAAGATAGGGCTGATCCTACCCTTCAACTGAGGAATATCTCACTTCCCCCACAAAAAATTCAAGGGTGATATTGGTGCATTATCAGGCATATCAATCCGTATGAAATGATTACTCATATGATAACAAGATTGTATGTGGACTGGAATAATTGTGGTGCAAAAGCATTTGTTCTTCTGCACAAATCCGCCCCCTATCCATACATTTGTGTCTGTCTCTTTATTAACACTGAAGAGACCACCTAGTATCTCTGCCCTCCAAATCTCCCTCTCTGGAAGAGTCCTCTCCTCATTTATAAAGGCGTGTACTTCTCTCCACTCATCCTCTAAGTGGTTTTCCAATCTGCAATAACTCTAAAATGACAGTTTCCATCACATAACACATTATTGTACGTGTAAATTGCTCGTGGACTGTGGTTTGAAACAGACAAAAAAAATGGGAATTCGTCCTTCATATCACACCAAGGTGTCAAGGATAACTTACTCGGTGGAGCTCACTTCTCCAGTGGATCTGACATCTTCGGTGGAGTTCACTTCTCTAGTGGAGTCGACTTCTCATAAGCAGCGAATTTCTTCGCTTTGGCCATTATCTTCATGCGCTCATACATTGATTTGACCTTGTTAACTATGATCTAGAATACTTAACAAAACATTATAAATATTATTGAAGTGTGAAAATAAGAATATACAAATGTTAACCTTTGTGTGGATGAACTATGTTACGTCGGCCGCCCTCGTGAAACTTGAAGAAGTGGCTCATTAAGATCGAAAGATAACCAGGGTGAATCACAGACTGTGTGAGCCTAACACAATGCTGGACAATCACAGGGTTGTCAAGAAGGAGAACTTCATCAATAAACACGTTCAATTTTGCCTTGTTCTCGTCATGTTCTGTTAGGGTTTCATTCTTCACTGGCTTCCCCACATCCAACTCCAGCGTCTTCCATAAGTCATGAATGATAACTAGTGTAAGTTTGTCAATCCTTTCCATCACTTTGTATAACAAGTGTGCACAAGGAAGCCCATGAGTATAAAGTAATACACAACCACACTGTTGCTCATCAATCTTGAATCCCTTTCCACGGATTAGTCGAGAGTTCACCTAAGCTTGTGTTGCTAATTCTTGCTTGATTGTCTACATTCTAGCCTTAAGTTCTCTTCTTGCAGGTTTATTTATGTTTTATTATTATATTTGTCTCCTATGATAGGTTTTATAATTTTTTTTCAGGTTAAAAAGCTCGGAATAGCACTTTCATATCAATCTAAGGATGTTTAGATGCTTAAATGAAGTCTTAATTAGAAGTTGAATCAAGCACTAGAAGTCAAACTAGGAGTCAAACGATGATTTTAAGCAGAAGATGATCAATTTATGTGTTGGTCTGGGTTTTTTTCTGGGTTTCCATTACCGGACCTTACGCTATTCTCAAATTTGGAGACTGGTCCAGGAATTTGATCGTGAATGTTTTCCGGACCAATCGTGTGAACGACTTACTGCCTATTTCGATGACTGGTCCGAGAATAATTCCAGGAGCATTTATGGACTCGAGATTTCAACGGCTACTTGAGGTTTTCGTCACAAGATCCAGAAATAACTCCAAGACGCATTTACGGACCTGGGTATTTTGAAAACCTAGAGGCGCCATGTTGTCTAGTCTAGGACTATTCCGTGACAAAGTCCCAGACCGGATGCGGAAGACAGAGACAGTTTTGCCTACTTAATTAAAGTTTTTATCTTTTATGTGATTATGTGTGATTATCGGTGTACGACGATAACATACATAGATACGTTACGGAGAGACGATCAGAGGCTACAAACAGAGAGAGTTTGAAGACACCATGATTGAAGTTAGAGTTTCTGGTAGATTCTTGGAGGTAGAGACAAGCAGATTGAGGACTAGAGATTGAAGCTTTCCAATGGAGTTTCTAATCAGAGTTTTTCTTTTGTTCTCTCTCTAATACTCTTTTTAATAGACTTCAAAACTGACATTATATCTATGGATGAGTAGTTAGTTTTAATTATGGTTTGTTATGTCTCCCTAGTTCAAGAATTACACTTTCTTTCGTGATTTATCAGATTAAATAGAGTGAAGTATTTATCTTTATTTAATTGTTAATATCTTGTGTTTGGCCAATTACTAGATTTTATTACTTTGTTTGTTTATAAGTGAGAACTGCAGAAAACAACAGACTACAGGAACAGTACTGGCTAGTTTAGACATGGGAATTTTTATCTATAGACAAACGGACTATTAAATTGATTCCTTGGATGTCTACTATCGACCAACCGATAGCTGCTATGCTTACGCAGCACCTCTAGAAGTTGCTTCTCTTGCACACCTGTAAATTCAGAAGATATAATAACAGGTAAGTCAGTAGGTTCCTTAAGAAAACATATTTAAGATGAGGGGGTAAAGGCTTCATCTCCACTTTAGGTGGTTTTTTCATCGAGGGTCTCGACCTATCCACACTTTTCTTTACTTTATCAAACTTCTTCTTGTAAGTGTGGATGTGAGACCGCCTCTTGTCTAGCTCCTCTGTCATGAGGGCGATGTTTGGATCTTCATCGTCAGCATCGCAAGATGCCATCAAACATCTCTCCAGACTCTCATCCTCTTCCTTGCTAAAAATTGTCTCCTGCACTAGAAAATCAATAGTGTATATGGCAAAACAAGACTGAGCACCTGTTGGACGTATCATATTACTGGTCATATAAAAAACAACCTGCTCATCATGAAACCGTAAAATAATCTTACCCCCCTCCTCGACATCAATGAGAGTACGAGCAGTACGTATAAATGGCCTCCCAAGAATTAATGGTGCGTCCTTATCTTCTTCCATGTCAATAACAATGAAATCAACAGGGAAAATTAATTTACCAACTTTAACCACTAAATCCTGGATCTTCCCCATCAGGTGAACTATTGAACGGTCAGCTAATTACAATTGCACAAAAGTGGGAGAACATTGACCAAGTCCCAATTTCTTAAAAATAGACAGAGGCATCAAATTAACACTAGCTCCCAAATCACACAACCCTTTACCACAATCTACCCCTTCAATGGAACAGGGAACAATAGGAAGTCCATGGTCTCCCAATTTCGGTGGTAACCACTAGTGGAAAAAAGTCTAATAACACGGACCATATAACATGGCTAATAGTAGAGTGTGTTATATAATAATTAAATAACACGGTAAGAGTAAAAGCGTGTTATAAAACACACTATATAACACGGCTAAAAAAAGAAGTGTTATAAAACTACCAAGAACTACACCGTTTATTTATCCGAAAGTTTGTGCTGACTTCTTGTAACCTTTTATAACATGGCTGGCGGAAGGCGTGTTATAAAAGTGATGGATTTTGGCGCCCGAATATTGGGTTTATAACACGGCTAGGCAAAACCGTGTGATAATAACTTTGTTTTTGTAATAACTTGTCAATAGAAAAAACAAGCAAAGGCCAAGGCAAATCGGAAGAAAAATATACATCAACATTATATGGGAAAGAAGGGATATATCAGGTCCATTCCCATATGGAAGGAGGCGAGTTTACTTAAAAACTACAATGAGGACGGCAAACGAGGAAACAATTCAGTCAATAGAAGAAGCGGACAGAACCGACTTTTATTTGTTGGGGCAAATGAGTTAAGGGAATCTGTAAAGAACATAGAATGGACCCTTGTTGGAGAGCATGACATACTGAATAGGGCGTTAGGGAGCAAAGATCACCCGGGTCAAGTTAGGGGGCTAGGAGGTTAGGTGCGCAAAAAAGATGTGTTCCCAAAGTAAAGAAATGTACGTATTGGGACGAATTACGTGGGATAGTTGTTGAAAAGAAGTTGGAAGAGAGGTTAGCTGAGGAACGGCATGCATCTAATCAAAGGTTCGAGGAGAAAATGCAAGCCTTTCTATTGCAGCATGCACTCATACAGTCTAACACTACACCACCGTCTATTGCTGGTCATACATAGACTCCTTCTCAACCTTCTTCGTCTAGTTCAATGGATCCATATCCATACCAAAACCTTAAGGTACGTAATAATTTCTAATGTAAAGTCACTAATACAATTAATTTTAAAACAGAATTATACCTTAATACTTTGTTAATTGTATAGGATCCACAAACGTGTCGTCTTTGTCTCTGGATTAATGGAGTCCTTATATATGTCACATTTAGGAAAGTCTTGAAATCTGCATGTAATTATACTGTCCAGCGTACTATGCACGAGT
Source organism: Limonium bicolor (assembly GCA_023374045.1). Classification (NCBI taxonomy): domain Eukaryota; kingdom Viridiplantae; phylum Streptophyta; class Magnoliopsida; order Caryophyllales; family Plumbaginaceae; genus Limonium; species Limonium bicolor. The sequence continues at coordinate 64,669,048 of CM041780.1, read as the reverse complement.
ATCTATTGACATCATCGTCGACGGTTTTGAGAGTTCAAACCTCCCGCTCTCAATCAACAAGTGGACAAGATTAGAATAAGCAATTTGTTCATGGGTGTGTTGGTCAGTTAACTGTTTGTTCCTGATATATGAGGTGCAATTCAATATTTCATGATATAATTATTGTTTTTATCAATAGTTGCATTGTTTGGTTAGTTATTAATTGTTTCTTTTTTAACTTAACAAAGGAGCAGTAGAGCAAAAATGAGATTGTGCCTACTACCGCTCAGCCATCGCCCCAGATGGATTGTGCCACGGGTTCTAATGTGGAGAAAAGAAAATCGTTTATGTCAAAACAAACTTTCATTAGGCTAAGTGCTAATATGAGAAAGATCCATGAGAAGGTCCTCCAGCTTCCCAAAATTGTGGTTAACATTCCTCTGAAATTGCTAAAATCTATACTTCATAATAAAGAAAATAATGAAACATCATTTGGGTTCGTTGAGATCGGAGAATTGATAAGGTGGGACTGGGTGATGTCATCCATAGTGCAAGCTTATGAACTGTAAGTGTTTGTTAACTTTTAGTTCATCACCGTACTTAGTTAATTTGATAATTTGTTGATTGTGTCTTAATATTTTACAAGGCATTTGTATTCAAAGTTGTATTCAAATTTGATAATTAACAGCTTGAAATTCTATTTTTTTTTTCTTTTTGGCAGAACATGAGATTAGAATTTACAAAGAAAAATAAAAACATCGAGACATACCCATGATATAGTACTAACATAGCTTAAGCGCTCTACTGTTCGTAGCATGTATATATCTGTCATTATTTTAGTGCCTTTTATTTCAATTCATTCACTTTTGAATTTAAAATTTTGAACTCCATGACATGTCCGATTTTATGCTTCCCCATCTCATCGTAGCTAGCCGTGTTTCATTTCATCATTGGATTCCCAATATTTCCGTGAGGAGAATAGAAGAGTATAGTATAATGCCGGGAGAAACGAATGAGCAGCTGGTAACTCTCGAAATTATGCGGCGGGCCCACTGAATTAGACGCCCACATATAGCCGTTACTCGATCTCTCCTCCCCCATTAAGATAATGAAAATAACATCGCCACCACCGTCTCCCCGTATTTCAAATTCAACTGATCGTTGAAGCACTACCTTCTTCTAAATTCTTTTGTCAAAATCACCTCCGTTTGCCCCCTAATACTCACTTCGGCAGCTTAGCCTTAATCCGGAAGAGAGAGAGAAGAGATTGAACTAGGGATAAAGCGAGCTTTCGCTCCTCCCAAGGGAATGTCGTCTCGGTATGGATTCGCGGATGATGATATGGTGGTCGAACCATCCGAGAGCTTATGCCAAGATCTGTAGGGATCGAAGCCTTAGCCCGTACAGCCACGGACCTCCTTTCACCTTATGTTCTTCAGCCTCAACCGGTAAGATTCTTGGCAGTTTTTCTCATAATTTTCCACTGTCATTTTTAGTAACCGGTGCATTGCTTTACACCGCTGTGTAACGAATAATATCCGAATTGCCTAGTTAAGTTTCCATTCTAAGGAGCGGACTGTGAAACTTCCTGATCTGAACTGAGCTGAAAATGATTGTGAAAAAAAAAAGAGTATTCAATAGGGATTGCCGACCCAGAAACGAGGAACTATGTGAAATATAGCGCCTTTATAAAAGGCATATAGTAGTGTAGCAATGAACCATGTCGGTTGGGTTCGAACCAAGTGGTGTGAGACTTCCTGATCCGAGCTAATGAACGTCAAAAAGAAGAAAATAACTTTAGATGTTGAGTTGGGTAATTCGGATTGCCAAGCCAGATACAGAGAACTGCGAGATAGGTTTTTTTACGAGGCATAGTGATGAATCATGTCGAATGGTTTGTAATCAAGTGGTTGAAACTATTTGGCTTCCTTTGAATCTTAACCGAACGATTCATCATCGCATTCCTCTTTATTTTTCATAAATGTTGTAGGTTCAGAGAGTAAGTGGTTGAAACTATTTGGCTTCCTTAGAATCTTAACCGAACGATTCATCATCGCATTCCTCCTTATTTTTCATAAATGCTATAGGTTCAGAGAGAAAGTGTTTGAAACTATTTGGCTTCTAGATTCTTAACCGAACGATTCATCATCGCATTCCTCTTATTTTTCATAAATGCTGTAGGTTCAGAGAGAAAGGGAGCTGGATGCGATGTTTCCCATTATTGACCCACAGGCAGCAAAACCAACAACAAAACCAAGAATCTTTCTCAGTCTGCTCTGGAAGCAGCTCAATCATCTTGGGTAGGTTTTTTCTTCAACTCATTCAAGGAAAGCTGACCTTCCCACAAAGAATATTCATATTCTTCAATCTGACCTTCATATGGGGTATGTCAATTTTCATAGGAACGCTGGATTTGATCCAGCAATGTTCAGAGTAGACCCATACGGAAACGTATTGTACTACCACGCAGATTCTGCTTCTCCACTGGCTGGGGAAATTGATCACTGGTTTCCTTGCTCCAGTAAGCGTCCAGCATCAATCTTATCATGTCTTAGATACCACCACCTAACATTTGAATGAGTCTGGACTGGAATAGCAAGGGATGATCATTTATGTAATGATAAACTTTGTAGGAGGAGGACTGACTATCCCCAGCAATCTGAGAATAATTCAATGGCAAGTCTACAGGAGAAAGCACAAGAAGCTTGAAATTTTAGTTCCATGGTGGGACCTACAACTGGGTATTTCCATAAACCAGTTCTTGTCCATCTTCGCTGCTACCAACTCTGATTTCAGGTCTGTAGCTAGCACTTCCTTACTACTCCAAATTAGTTTAAACAACAAGGCATGAATGAAGTCGTGCCTCGAAAAGAACAAGACGTGAAATGAAGTCGGTTAACCTTTTCCTTTCCTTGCCAGGAACAGAGCATTATCATTGCTATTTTGAGAAGGGGCAAATGAAGAAATAAACGATTATCAATCTATTGAATCGCACAATTTTCCTCATCCTTTTGTTGAGGCGAAAAAAAGACACGGTCTCGCTCCTGCTGCTGTTGTTCTGACACGCAAGGAAGCTTATGATGCTAATCCAGCTTTGAGAACAATTGATTTTAACAGAACACCAAGACCATGCACACCGCCCATCATAGGTTTAGGTTAGCACTCTCTTTTCCGAATTTGGCCGCTTTTGTTTATCCACTTGATTGCTTTTTCAATAACGTACAACCTGAAAGTCTCACAGCTGCTCGAAAAGCTAAGCACGACACTGACAGCTTGAAAGAGAATGAGAATCCAGGTCCTGTTACGAACCCACACCAGGCCATAGTCGGAAAATTTCCCGAGAGCGCGTCTTCCCCCTTTCTTTTCCTTCTCAAGGTTGCTTTTCCTTGTATTGCCCGAAAACGTGTTATTTTATTATTTGCAAAGAAGCCGATTTGCAAATCAAAAAATGACCGTTGAGACTTTGCACACAAGCCGATAATACCATTACTGTCTTCCCATTTTCTAAAATTCCCCCAAAGTTTCTCTCTATCTACATTTCCTTATCATGAAATACTCTCTTTTTTTTTCTGGAGCAAAATGAGCAGAGACGAATACCAGATTAGCCAACAAGGTCCACTAGAGTCGGAGCCTTTCAACTTGCAGACGACCCATATATCTGCAGCATATGCATCTGATGATCCGGTTAGTACATTTAGTAATTATAAACTTTTACATGTTATATTAACGTGTTAATATTAGTAATAGTTGTACAGTCCACGGTTAGGTTAGTTAGTATAGTTTTTGTACGAAACAATATAATAAATCTTAGTAATTATTATATTAAAAGTTTAGTCAATTGTAACTATTTATAATACATAGATTTGGTACATTACTTAGGTTATAGTCTAATTTATATTTTAGTTATGTACCACATAATATTTGTTAAACTAACCGTTAGTTTAATTATTAATCTGATGTAGTTTAATATAATCAACTTTAAAATTAATTCAATCTATAGTTTAATTAATTATATATTGTTTTGTTAAATAACACATACTATATGTATATTATGTATCTATGTAATAGTGGTTATTGTAATTTTAATTACTATTATTTTTTTATTTATATAACCAATTGCTTATTCAAGATGTAGATGATTGTACTGCGCTTAATTTATTATTAGAGCCATTTATATGTGATTGATACTTGTTACTTGTTGAATGGTTAATTTAATGGAACCAGTTTTAGCAATTACTTATTAAGATCCACCGATTGTTGTTATGATTATCCTATAGTCCTTGTCAACTTTGCAACCGTAACTTAATTAGTTATTTGTAGTAATATTGACTGTAACTTGTATGAAATGTAGGGATATGCACAGTACAGAAACATGACCTTGAAAACTAGGTCTTGTTGGAAGGGTTCCAGAGTCCCGCATGATTCTATCTTACCATATGTTGCTAGAGTTGGTTTCTTTGGGCCAGCGAATATGAGGCTGAACAACTGCACATGTATCATTAGTGCATTGATTGATAGATGACGTCCTGAGACGCATACCTTTTTGATGCCCTTTGGAGAGGTCAGCATTACCTTGGAGGATGTGAATGTGTTGTTTGGGCTCGCTACTAATGGGATCCCCATTTGTGCATCTACTAGTGTTGTGGACGTGGATGCTGTATGCATGCAGCTTCTGGGTGATGCCCCCCTTCTCACAAGGGGAACCAGATACCTCTGGCTTGGCTAGCTGAGAGATTCGTAGAGACCGATGCTGATTTTGGTCAACGTGATGATATCATTCATCAGCAGCATGCTAGAGCCTACATACTTAGACTCATTGGAGGGCTACTCTTCCCCAACTCTAATGGGGATAAAGTCGATGTCTGTTATTTGAGGCTGCTAGAGAACTTCGACTACAGCGGTACCCTGAGCTGGGGGTCTGCGCACATTTCTATAGGGAGATGTGCAATGCTACAAAATTTGATACGAAATATCTGAATGACTGTAGTAAGCTACTTACAGTCTGGGTGTATGAGCGTATTCCTGCGTTCAGACCACGACTCACCCCTGATCGAATAAATCTGTCATCTCACCTTTTTCTTGCCCACAGGTAACAAACTACGTGTCATATTCTTTATAATTTAAAGAATTGTGTTACAGATACAATGGTAAGTTGAATACCATTTCTGCTGCTATGGCTCGACAAACTCTGGAGTCATTTAGAGTTCCTCCCACTAAGGGAGAGGTAAGTTGCCACTAAACTTTATTACAATTTGGTTTTTCATAAGTTGTATTCTAAATTTTAATATTTTTTTAGACTATGTGTAGTGGATCTGGCAGCCATATAGTGATAAATAGATCACCACACTCTGAGCATTTTACTGTAGTGGTATTTCTAATCCACTTCAATGTCATCGAGGGTCATCAACCGGACCGGGTATTTCGCCAGTTCGGGGTCGATCAGCCCATTCTTGCCTCACCACTCGACTGTGACATCTTCATGTAGTCACAAGGATTTTTCGAGACCACATCCAGATGTGGAACAACAGACATCTGTACCGGATTCAAACCTCACAATTGCCAAGAAGTGTTCCCCTGGATATGAGGAGTGCATATATGGTATGGTACCTACAACATGTTGTGTCATGGTACACAGAGGAGAGCAGGAGGAATGTTATTGTGGTAAGCACATTTTTATTTCATTTTCTCTATTTGTTCGATATATAATATTTATTTAACTTTATTAAATCTCTTATTTTATTTGGTTTATCAGGCGTCTGCTATGGAGCAGCTTCAGCGGATTCCCGCTGATCAGGGTGTAAGAAAATATGTCACACTACTCTCTTAGACAATCGATGTAGATCACTACCATCGATATGGACATTTCTCCCAAGACTTCTCACAACAGGCTAGAGCTGTCAAAATTTGACCCAACCCAAAAACCCGTCCGTTTTTATCCGAACCCGAAACCCGACTGAACCCGAAAATATTTAAATATAATAAACTCGAAACCCGATTGGGTAAAACCCGAATGGGTAAAACCTGAAATGACCCGAACCCGAAATGACCCGAAAAATTTATAACCCGAAACCGACCCGAACCTGAAATGACCTGAAATAATAGTAATTAAAAATTAGCCAAACTCGAATAATATGAAATAATAGTGACTATAAATTGTCCCATACCTGAATGACCCAAATAAATATGACAAAAAATTGATTTAAACTTAGTATATCGAATGAAATTCAGAATAGACATTGTATTGAAAGTTCTGCAATCTATATGTTGTATACTTAGAGAAATTAGGTATATATTTATATTATAATTTTTTCAAAAAATATTTACCATGACCCGAAATAACCGAAACCCCATTCTATCTGACACTATTACAACCCGAACCCGAAAGACCCAAACCCGAAATGACCCAAAAGTTTAATGACCCGAACGGATATTGACCCGAAAAGATATGACCCAAAACCCGAACGGATAACCCGTTTGACAGGCCTACAGCAGGCGCCTGCAAGGGTAGAGTTGCAGTACCCTCAGTACGTAATCAACGACAACCCTGCTCCTAGAGTTGTCGGAAACCGATCATACAGTCAGAGATGAAGAGGGCCGCGTGACTGTGCACCACCACCCCCCAACAAATCAACCTTCATCACAAGTGAATTTTGTACTGGTTCCTGGTACTGTAGCTGACCATGGTGGTTCACAACCACCTGCTACATTTCCTGTGGTCCAGTACTCTACCATTAGTCAGGTACCACGTGATTTTGGAGCATAGTTCGATGTAGGTTCTGGTTCTTCAAACCCTATACCTGCTCCAGCTTCTTCACATAATCTGGAGCTACTCAGTTTATGCGATCAAATAGTATACAATGATGGTCTCCTTGGTGGGTTGAACTAGAGATTGCTAGCTGGTAGCTCCTCACAACAAGTACAAGCGGTTACTGCCCTATCAGCCGATCTATCGTCTTCGATCCAGGCTGCTCCTTCAGCTCCGTTGCAGCAGGCTACCCCCACACCATCTATTACAGTGGATCCTAGTACACCTGCTGCTGATCCACAGAATGATGAAGTGAGGAGGATATGGTTGAGGGGCTCAAACTCTCGACATAGGAACCCTAGGATTTACAACTCGGATTTCACTAGTCCTTAGTTTGTGAACTATTGTTATATTTCTGTAGTTGGTTTTATGTTATGTTTTTTTTGTTCTTGAACTAATCTTCTATGGTAAGTACTTTGATAGACAACGGATGTCATTTGGTAGTCCAAACTATACGCACAAAGTAGCACCCAAGTGTAGTTTTTAATTACACAGTTTTTTTCTTGTGTTGGCGACTTTGACCATTCTTTTGAATCGCTTGTTGTAGTGTGATGGCCATCATTTTTGCCACAATGCTGTGTGTATGTACTACTACATGCACACAAACTTGGAAGCCCAACGAATATCATTTAGTAGTCCAAACTATACGCGCAAAGTAGCACCCGAGTGCCGTTTTTAATTACCCAGTTAAGGTTTCTAGGGAGAAATCCATCCAACTTGAATGAAAGTGTATTGCACCAGCGAATAATAAAATATAATACCATGGTGGCAGTATGGTACGTAATTCTACTACCAAACAATGGTGACAGAGAAATCCTTATTGGTCTCCGTAGATAAGATTTCCCCACTTCCCTCCCCCCCCCCCCCCCCCCCCCACCCAAATCCACTGATTCCATAAATAAGATTTTCCCCCTTATCCACTAGTTTTGTAGATAAGATTTCGATGCCTTCCCAAGCCATGACTTATTGATTTCCCTTTCCCCTTATCCACTCCTTATCTGCTGCCTATAAATATAGCCTCCTTTTCCTTTCCATTTCACAAATAACTACACAAAAGAGCTTTGTTAGTTCTACATTGCATCGTAGTGCACTTCATCTACACCATTCACCAATGGAGATCCCTTGCACCATGTTCTTGACGTTGAGTCTACAACAACGATGCAAGTTTGTATTTTGCAAGAACCTATTCAACTGTTACTTTCGATTTCGAGATCGACATGTTAATAACATTTTATAGAGTTTGATAACCTTGTTGAGACTCAATTGAAAGAGAGCTACGGTTACTATTGTGTGGTTGAATCAGTACTTCATCGATTACTACTTTCCTCCCAGCCACGCCCAGTATGGGACCTCTGCAAAAACACGAGATGTTGACATTCAACGAATGATTGAATGTTTCGTGTTCAATCAGTATTATAATAGAGTAGAACTCTATGTCACCATTGTGTTCAAGGAAGATGACCCATCATAGTTACCACCAAGGGGCATAGCTTTGTCGGAAGAGTATAGTGAAGTTTACCGCTCAGATGATAGCGAAAATACTAATTAGTATGAAGATGGTTCCTATTGTGAGGGAGGGTCTTGCATATAGCAAGCACCTAATCGTTTAAAATAAATAACTGTTATTAAGTCGTTGTATAACGTGAAGATGTATTTTTTTCATCACTAATAAAACAATGATGGATGTCATTTATTGGAAGTGCAGTTCTATATAAATTAGTGGTTGTCTATGTTCCACATCGTGCATCTTTCTGTAACTCTTGTTTGAAATCCATGAGCACACGTAAATTTGGCACTTTGAAATCAATAAGCAATATACATCTAGCAAGCATTTGTAAAAAACAAATACAAAATGAAGATAATTCATTACAAACGACCATGTTTTGGTGTGCTTGCTAAAGGCACGACCTGTCCAAGCAGGAGCACAATTGAGAACCAACTAACAAAACATTGTACAAAGTTACAACAAAATTAATTATAACTTGCATTCAGGCATCCCGTCCTCACATGACTGCGTTGCCGACATAGCCCACAATGTCTTGTTTCACGCTCATAATTCTCATCCATTTCATTATGAATGCGGGAGAATGTTGGTCGGCCTCTAACATTACGCATCATAGCTGGGCCTGGAACAATAGCAAGTCTACCATATATAGGCCACTTCCCTAGATTTCCTAGTGGCACAAACTTGTTCTCGCTATAAGCCGTTATCATCATTTCAAGTCTGTAAACTTGATGAACATAATTCCTCCAATCTAGGGTGCTAGTAGAGCACACGGCCATGACATGTGAGCATGGATACTTAAACGCCTTCCATTCACCGCATTCACATTCCCTTGATTGATTTGGACAGTTTACTTACCTTTTTCTCGCCGTAGGTTTGCATCCCCATTATCAACCACCTCAAACACCAAATCCATAGCATCAATAACAACCACACGGTGGTAGTTGGCAAGGGTTTGGTTCTTAGCTACTTTGTCTAAGAGGTGCTTGGTAAAAAATAATCCACTATTCCTTTGTGCGGTATAGGTTTCTAAGTTATCTCAAAAGTAGTCAATTAACTTGTACAAAGTGCTTTCAACAATAGCCGTTACTGGTAGGAGATGGACCCTCTTTAGCACACCATTCATGCACTTCACCAGGTTAGTTGTCATATGACCCCACCTCTTTCCATCATCATGCGCACGTGACCATTTCTCGGGGGGTAGCTCATTGAAAAAAGGAGCAATAGAGGGGTGAAGAGCAAGTAAGTGATTTAATCTGTCTTGAACTATATCCCTTCTGAAATAGTAACCTGCACAAGTAATATCATCCGATTAGATACCTACCCAATATCATAAAAGATGACTACATACAAATCTCTAGTTGTTACATGTGTTGATGTGGTACTTTTTCCACTCCTTATTTCCAAATCTTGTCTAAAATTTTGAAGCAATATGACGCATACACAAGAAATGTTGGGCATAAGAAGGAAGCCAGTATGGTTCTTCCCTCATGATCAACATTATAGCTCCAGCCCGATCTGTAATCACTGCCACATCATTCCTAGCTCCAATGACTATGTTACAAACACAGTCAAGAAAATATTTCCAGTCATCCCTTGACTCGCTAGCAATGATACAAAAGGCCATTGGTATTATCTTGTGTTACCATCTTGGGCAACAGCAACCAATAATTTACCTTTGTACTTACCGTATAGGTCAGTAGCATCTATTTGTAGTAGATGCTTCATATACTTGAAGGCAGTAATGCAAGGCCCAAATTCCCAGAAATAAAGCTTAAACCGCCTAACTGAAGTGGTCTGTGTTTCATCTTGAAACACAACAGTCGAATCTTGGTCGATATACGAATTTGGTATAAAGTGTTTGATACTTATGAGATACCTGGGTAATTCAGTAAATGACTGTTCCCAATCACCGTAGACCCTTCTTATCGCTTTAGCACGACCTAACCAAGCTTTCTTGTAGCTGATCTTCCTTTTATATTTGAACGGATAAGTTGAATCACAGTCTTCAGTTGTAGTGCAGGGTTCTCTTTGACCCTTGGTATCATGACTTTAGCAATGAAATTGTAAGTCAAAAACGATCATTACTCTCATCTAGGACTGGAGCGCATGTGAAATACCCCTAATTAATTAAACATTGATTAACCATTTAATCAATTAAATTAAGGCCCAAACATGCTTAAAACCAATTTAAAAACAATAGTGGTCAACATAAAGCAAATATTGCACCCTTTGACCATTTAGGGTAAATTATACCCAAATGAACTCCTTAGGACCTAAAATTTTGTCTAAGCATATTATTACATAATGAACGTAATGAAGCTGTTGGACAGTACTCCAACATCAATAACTAGCATTAACAGGTTCAAAAGTCACTTAGAGAAAAATGTGCTCTAAACAAGTTTTAAAGGTCATATGACCTCCGTTTGATTCCAAATCAAATTCATAAGTTTAATAATGATGTATGGATGTAATTAATCAATTACCAAATAAAACCAATCTAAAACAAGTTTTAACACAAATGTGCACTAAGCTTCCTTAAAGCACATTTTTGTGAGATTGTCTCCAAAATGAGTTTTGGTTTGGTTTTAGGGTCTTGAATATCCTTAAATATACTAATTTGACATAATGTATCACATTATAATTCCTAATTCAAAGTTTGTTTTCAAAAAAAAAAATATGTGTCTTGATTATGATAGTACTTTTATAACATGTAATTCCTTAATCTAGTCAATGGTCAAATTTCTTTCTTTGACCTTGACCATCCATTTCACATTTAATTAAGGCTCTCTTCCTTGTCTAAACAGCCGTTATATACTAAGTCCAAGGCTCAAAAGTTACTTTTATTAAGTAACATTTTACTATTATTAAAATATTGCTAAACAACCTATTCTTCCCATGGTAACTACTTACTCCAGCCTGCTTTATGTGTCCGTTCTTATCCATCTGGAAACTTTGAACACCTGCCAAAGAAGTCATCAACTACCACACTAAAGTGATTGACATGTGTACACTATATATACTAAGCTAAATCAAATTGTCCAACCCACCGTTGTACTCCTTTCGCCTGCATTATGAGGCTTCTTCAGCTTTAATAAACCCACATAAATATCTAAGGATGATTCAGCATATCACTAGTCCTTATTGACTAAGTTATTCATTTATAATCAAAAACTTTCTTTCTTCATTCCCATACTTCCTAGCCGTAACCATCCATTTCATCTCTCTTTTGCTCCTCCATAACCGAACAACTGCTCCACTTCAAGGACCACACTTTGAATTATAGGTAAGCTTTTGGTACCTCCTTATGCTCATCTTCTTCACCTCCTTCTCCTCTTTCCAATGGTGTAACTTACTTCTATTTTTTCCAGCCACCAAGTGGAGAGTTCATGCTTAAAGGAAAGGGGGTGTTACGGTTCAAAAATCAGAAGAGGAAGAGCTCCTAACATAAGAAATATTTAAGGTAGAAAACATGCCTTGTGCATTTTCTCTCCACTTCCGGTTTTCTTCCCAGCTTTACAACTCATTTTCCTTTCTTTTTTTTTCATGGCTATTCGGTGCTAACAACCACACATGGAAGATCAATCGTGATCCATGCCGTACATGTCATCTATGGTAGTTAAATATGGTAAATAATGGTTTTTTCCCCATCCTTGTCCTACCGGTTATGTGTTGTGTGGAATGGTGTTTTAACACTCCTTTTGTGTGTATAAACAGGCGTAAAACAACACTAAACAGCCCCCATTTTTAAGGAGAAGTCTTGCGTAAATTAAGCTAATAATATACCTAAGTTAACTACCATATTATAAGACTAATGTTCATGTGTTTTCTTGGCATATGTATACTACCGCAAGGTGCTGGAACATGGAAAAGAATTCTGCCCAAAGGTGGAGAATAATCCAAGAGTAAACTTAGCAAAGTAAGCTAGTTACTCTTTAATGATATGTTTAACAAGCTCCTAAATGGATTCAAAGTTTGAAAACTAACTCAAATATATGTTAATGTCCAGCCGTGAGCATGGGAGTGTGCTTGGCTGATTTTAAAAGCTTGAAAAACAAGTAAGTATGCTAAACTATTATAAAATAAAGTTTTATACGATGTGGTTACATATTAATGACAGTCGTGAGAGAGAAGTGGTTCAAATGATTTAATTAAGTGTTAACATGTTAATTAACACTTTTGGTTAGCTTACTATATATTAAGATGGCTTATAATGCCATGAAAGTGATTTAAGTGGTTAAAATGCAATTATAAAAATATTTGGGCAAGTATAATGTAAACCGTGAGCTTATAAGGGTTTTTGTGATTAAACTACATATTATAATGTGGTATGACATTTTCAGTGAATTAACCTAATGTTTATATGACATGTAAGGTGATAGAAATAAATTAAAGGATTAAAACACAATTTATAAAATATTGTTACAATATATACCAAACCGTGAACTATAATGTCTTTTATGACATTATTAGGTGATTATATTATATATTAAGGTTTGTAGCAAAGCCATATATTTTAAGCTATTTAATTTATGTTTTATTAGGTTTGAATTAAGTTTATAACTAAATTAAATATTACTGTAATGAATTATGGGGTTAGTTTGCAAATAAACAAAATTTACGGGCTAAGTGTAAATTGCAGCCGAAAGTTACACCTTACAAGTTATTAAAATGAATTTTATAAAGTTTTATCAAAATATGGGGTAAAAATATAATTTCTAAAAAGTATTGGGTCAAATCTGAAATAAATCGAACTTGTGGTCAAACTGGTAGTTAATAGGTCAACATTGACCACATTAGGAGCCTTGACCAAGGTAAATTACATAAATAATGAAGTTATGATCATATAATCATATTATGAGTCATAAATGAAATTTATGAAACTTATGGGGTACAAAATATGATTACCGAAAGTTAAGGGTTGAAAACTGTGAATATAACACTTATTAACATTGGTATAAAGTTTGGAAATTTTTGGAGTTATATAAATGACTATATTAATAAAAGTGTATAATATATAGTTTTGTGACATATAGAAAGTATATTGTATAAGTGTGGTTAATTGTGCGAATATAGAAAGTATAGGGTGCTGGAAAGAATAAATCAAAACAACCTTGAGGTCTGTTCCGTATCTACAAAAAATTTAAACTATATGTTATAATGTATTAAGGGAATAAAATGATATAATATAAAGTTGTATAACATTATATAATATATAGGGCAAGATTGCAATTTATAAGGAAATAATAAGTGTGTACTAGTTATGCCTTGCGGAAATTATTTATGAGGTTTTCAAACTATATATATTATAATGTTAAATGAGATACAAAAATATCATATCATATAGTATATGATATAAGTGTGACATTGTATAAATTTTATGTGGTCAAAACATAGTTTATAAAACTATATACTATTACCGCATGCATATCATGCAAGAAATGAAATTATAAACTATGGTTTACAATGACATAATACCAAGGATATTATATAGTATTAACGTGATTAAATGAAATAACTATCATTAATAATAATATTCACATGAAAAAATGTGACAATTAATGGAGAAATAGAATTTATAAACTAAGGTTAATATTTAAATAAACCTTAGGAGATTATAATACATGTAATGGAATGTTACATAATATTAAGTTAAAGTTCTTAATATAAGTTGCATAACATAATGCAACAAATGAGAGTAATCATCTTACATAAGATGATAACCATGTGACATGTAACATAAGTGTATAATTCATGAAATATAAATATATAAGTGTATATAAGTATTCCGTAATCGTATATTGAGAATATATACATATTAGATTATATGGTATAGTTGAACTATATAATATAGTGCATGCATACATGCAACTATATGTTATATAAGTGGATCAAATAAAAACAACATATATAAATATATATGTGAAACCGAGAATATATGTATATATGTATAAGTATATACAATATGGTTTTAATGTCATGAAATGGTAAATGACAAGTGTTAGGACATTAGTATGAATATATATATTATAAGTCCTATAACTACATATTAAAGTATGGTTATTAAGATGAATAATGGGATGTATGATATATGGTACAATATTAAATGGTTAAATAATAATATCATATAACGTTAGTGCATGAGCATTAAATGCTGTGCGAAGTAACGTTGCATGCGCACATGCAACTATATAATATAAACGTATATTCGTATACCTAACCGGAACGGTTAAATCAATACATAAGTATAAACGTGAATATATATATATATATTCGTATACACGTAAGGATAAGGAATAAATCCTAATGTTGGAATGTGCTATAACTAAAGCGTCTTTTAACCGACTCATTTAAATAAACCCGAACGTTGATAATTAGATCGTACGAGGAGTAACGAGTCTCGTATAACTGTAACTTAACAGTAACTGTTGAAATCCGATGATGAAAGGTCGGGATTATTTGTGTTGTTCGGATTTACCGAGCTTAAAGAAGTCATGTGGATTGACTTATGTTATGTTTGATATCTAGACCGTATCACCGACGGAGACGCTTGGCGAGCTAGTGGTCTACTACGCAACCTAGGTCATTGGTGAACGGTACGTAAAGGGGTCTGATCTGAGATGTCCTGAGGACTTCCTCGAGCTCAGATATGTGTGCTGCATAACGAGTGTGATGTATGTATGGATGTGTGTTATGTGATGGTAATTGTTTAAATTCCCGCATCATTAATTGTGCGCGAACGTCCTTCGGGACTAATACTACGTCGACTATAGATCGACTTATATAAAACACATATACGTTTAACGTGATGTGATTGTGGTTAATTGATATAACACACCAAATATTATGATGGGATATAAATGTTTTAACCTAAGTAAATTACTTAGGTATGGGACACGACATTGTCGGTCTCTAGAGCACGGCTCTAACATGAACACTACCTAGATGACTTCTAGGTGTGCGTAAGACCCATAGGGCAGCCAACAAATAAATAATATTCTCCATACCTAAAATTGTAACTGGGTAACTGACTGACTAAGTCAAATGTTGGAGAGGGTATGAGTGAATGGTTTACCTTAATCTAGTTAGTCATTAGCTACTGGTCGCGCGGTGAGATCTCTTGAGTTAACCCGGATCGGGCTTACTCTGGTTTACCCTGTTCGAGCCTAGATAGATCGACGGGTATGGTGATAACATGGACGCCTTTAAAAAGGCAAAGGATGGATGCTTTTAAAAAGGCAAAGTGAATGGGCACCTCGTGTGCATATGGGACTACCGTCCAAGTGAGTTTATTTCGGGTTGTCCTAACTGACGCCCGACAGTGCTAACCAACTAAAGAATTATGTGGGGGCCCGGGGGGCCGACCGATGTGGTATAAGATAATTAATAACGTGCATGAATTAACGCCTTTGTTGAATTGTCTGTTGTATTGTTATGGTGCTTGTATAATTGAAATGACTGTTGGGTGTGGATTGTAGTGATTGCTATAATTGTTTAAATTACAGCCATTCACGAGTTACTACTTATCATACCTGTACACCGGTAAAGCATGTAACGAACTTAATAATGGCGACCATGACTATTAAGTGGCCAATAGGGTCCAGGCCTGGCGTACTCAGCGTTTATCGTTGAGCCTTTATGGCATTACGTGCAGGTGATGACTACCGTTGGAGCCGAAGAGCGAGACCGGGTAGTTAGGATTTTGATTACCGCACGAGACTTCGTTTTGTATAGGATGTAAATTTGTTGATGTATTAGTAATGATGTATACAGTCAGGATCACCTATATGCTCACTCGTCGTTAAAGTTACTTTTGGTTTAGAATGATGTATAGGTTAGCATCTCGTTATCACTGCGATTATGTACGTGTTACCAGCGTTATTTCTCATTTAATTTATTTCTGCTTCTTTACTCGTATGGGCGAGTAATGGCATGTGACACCCGAGTGAGGTTTATTAACGTGTGACTTCCATTGTGAGACGTTATTTAATTAAGTGCTACGTGAGTGATTATTATGTGATTACGAGTGGGGTGTTACAAAAACTGGTATCAGAGCGGAGTACCGCTCTGATGACGAGATAATAGGATTTAAGACAGTGAGTGTAACACCCCTACCGTTAATACAATGCTTACCGTCCAATCTCCTTACACATCAGATACACGCAGCGGATACATACTTACATACAGTGGGTATACAATGCGTTAGTCACCCACGTGACTAACAGGCTACTACTTCTACATACAACATCGGTCTGATGGACCGGAATCCCGAGTACTACACATCTATAATACATACTCCTTCATCAATCAAATACAAAAATGCTCCATTCAATACTTACTCCTCCATAATCCAAACAATACAATATACTTAACCGAGTCTACTAGGATCCTTATACAATTATAATATCTCTTCCAAGCTCACACATACTCCCTAAGAGTCTACATCTACCCATCCTCATGACTACTTACTTTCCAAGTACAAGGGTGTGCCGCCGGTCTCTTACCTCGACCACATCCGCTTCGGGTACCTGCACACTAAAAACGTTCCCCTAGGGGGTCAGCATTCGCTGCGCATGATAACCGCATACCCCGCGTACTAGTGGGACGCCGACCACTTGGTCGAATACATGCAGTTCATTTTCATTCAAACGTACATGCATACATGCTCTTATACACAGTACAATAATACTTACGCAAGCATACATACATTCATACACTTCATTACATACAAGGATACAATATACCATTCAATACATACTTACCTTCTTCCGAAATACACATACTCATTACATACACAAGTACAGTTCTTGTTAGCTTTATTGTCCACCCGGGTTAATCGGGTGGAGATTACTCTTTTACTCATTATCTCTATACATACGCATACATACTTATACTCATACTCATACTCATACATACTTACTTACTTACTCTTACTCTTGTTAAGTCGTCGGGACCTCGGGCAGGGACTACACGGTCCCACCACCGGGCTTTACTTGGTTCACTAATCCAGATGCTACCCACTTAAGGGATTTGGGCCGTGAACCAGCTTACGAACCAGGATCGGATCCAACCACTTGGTCTCCTCATCCTCACGCGTGACCGAAACTATATCGGACTTCTACTCATTCCATTTACTCACTTAAGTTAGGAGTTAGGTAGTTAGGAATTAGTAGAAGTCAACATCCAACCACATACACAAATACATTATTTCATATACAACATCCATACCAATACAATACAATATACAAGTACACTACAAGGTACAATTACACATCATCATCATTCATATATTTCATGAATTATACAAACTATTGTTCAAGACAAAAATCGAAACAATGTAAACAAGCACAAGTAAGTGCAATATAATCCGATTCATGCTTTTATCTTATTAGGTTGGTCAAATAAGCACACAATCGGGTAACCAGATTAGGATACAGGGCATGAAGAAATCATACCTTTTTCTGCAATTTACTTTACCGGTGCCTTCTTGTTCCATAGTCCTTATTTGTTCCTCGAGTTCTATTCTTGAACCCCCGCTACATGCCAAACGGTTCATCAATACTATGCATTACATACATACATGATTGCTACTCCCAGCACTTACCCCGTTGTCCCGTTGTTTCGGTTTCACTTAATGTTCTTATACTTACACATTGTTTACTTCCTTTAGTTGGTTTTCTTACTTAACACTCGGTACACTTACATGTATGTACATATGTCTATGTGGTATACATACTATATATTTCGTATACATGTTATTATTATTTAATTTTAATTTTTTTTTTGTATGACTCGACCGACCTTACCCAGGGTCGGTCCCCAAGGTCAGTCCGAAGTCAGTAGATAATACGCTGGAAAATTACAGGGCCGACTGACCTTGCAAGTCCGGTCCCAAGGTAGGTCCATTCCAGTGAGTTACTTAACGGAAAAGTTTTAGCCGCCCGACCTGCAAGTCCGGTCGCAAGGTCAGTCCATTCCAGAGCTTACAAGATGGAAAATTTTTGAGTCGACCGACCTTGCAAGTCCGGTCGCAAGGTCGGTCCATTCCAGTAGGTTACAGACGGGAGAATTTTTCTGGTCCGACCGAACTTGCAAGTCCGGTCGCAAGTTCGGTCCATTCCAGAAGCTTTCCCTCTTGTAGATCTGGGCTCGACCGACTTGCAAGTTCGGTCCTAGGTCGGTCCGGCCCAGTATTTTGCATTTTAATTCTGTTTTCAGTTCTATACTTTGGCCCATTGTTTCTCCAATCTTCCTACATGATCCCACATGTTTAAACCTACCTAGGCCCTCCAATTGCCTTAGTTCATCCACCAACTCCTTACAATCCTCAATCCACTACACAATTTTCCTCACTTCATTCCAGCACTTATACCTATTTTCTTTCTTCATTGCTACAGATTTTTAAAACCACTTCTACTCCAATACTTCCTCTACCAATGTCACTCCTAGCATCCCAAATACCTCCTTTACCATGCCAGTTCATTTCCAACAATTGTACCATCTATACCCAAGTCCAACATTCATTTTACCAATTCCTACACACTAATTTTCCTAACTTCTCCAAGGCATTTTTACACACTTTGCTACAGATTTTTACACTTCTTGTTTCTCATACTACAACTAACTCTTCATCACTACTAAATATATCTACCCAATCCAATATACACCTTGGTCCTCCCATTCACCAAGTCATTCTTAGATACATAATTCCTACCAAAATTTCGCCATAGTTCACCTACTTTCCTTACTTCTCCACACTCACATTTTTCATCAAATTCATTCCTAATCTAGCCACACCCATACAAGGGTCCTACCAGCACACAAAGCTATACAAACCATCACAATACATCAATACTCCATCATGCATCTATACCAATACTCATACACAATATACTTGGCTCTAAGGCCTACAATTTACTTACTAGTTCCCTAATACTCAAAACTTCATAAACTCCAATACTAATACCATAGTTTAGGTTCTTTTAAATTGGTTACCCATTCCCATTACTCTAATACATTAAATCTTAACCTTAGGAGAGAGCCCTTACCTTGAGCTTACAATCCCTTCATTCCTTTTCCACTTCTCCTCTTCTCTTCCTTGTACAATTCGATTTTGTGGGGAAGGGAGTTGCTAAACTCCATTCCCATCACCCAAAGCATACAAAACACTACAATTAATATACTAACCCTTAAATTAATGTCAATTCATTGAAGTGTTTGAAATGAAATTTCTAGGGTTTACCTTTGGAGAATTTTAGAAGGGGTTTTAGCCCTTGGTTCAAGAAGGTGAATCCACCACCATTGCTAGGTTGATATTTTGCTCAAAGGAGTGAGAGAAAACAAGGCATTACAAAAAGCCAAAAATCGGCTACCAAAGGAGATGAGAAAAACTTAAGGTTTTCATGGGGATTTTTACCTTGTTGGAAAGAGGAGACTCCAAGCTCCATAATGGTGAGCTTTTCTCTTCAAATGGGGAAAACCCATGGAGATGAAACTCATCCTTTTCGAATTTTGAAAAGAGGGAAATGTAGAGGAGAATGAGGGGATTACAAATATGTAATTATTTTTACATTTGGAGCTTACATGAGGATGGAGCATGTGGAGAAAGGGGAGAAGCCATTGTTATTGTTGGAGAAGCTCCAAAAATCGCACCCTGCAGAGAGAGGGAGGAGGGAGACGGTGAGAGAGGGGGAAATGGGAGAGAGAAGAGGGAAAGGTGGGAATGAGAGGTGAGAGAGAGTTGTTTTGCTTTTTGTACTTTTACTTTTTGCTTTATGATTTACTTATTTGTTAACTAGTTACATGTGTGTGTGTGAGGGGTTACTTAACCCTTTAAAAACCGGCCCCCTTACAGTATACTAGCTGGAGCGTTTTTTCGTCTTTTACAGAAAACGCTCGTTACTTTACCCGGTTTAGGTACTATTCACTAACCGGGCCCGTTTTCCGGAATTTTCTCATTTCTTTATTTTTATTGGTTATTAAGCTTCCATAAATGCTTAATAATATTTATTTAATGACTTATAATTTTTACGGGTTCGTTTGACCACTTAAAGTCACGTTTTCGGGTTTTCTTGAAAAACATGCTCTAAAGCTCTATTAGTGTTTTAATTCATTATTTGGATCCGTTTTCTTCGGGAGTTGTTCCCATATATTATTTAGGTCTTATTAAACCTTTGGAATCCATATAATACGCTAACTGAGGTCTCATACCTCCTATGGTTATTTAACGCTTATTTAGCGTTTTTCACCTTTAAGCATTTCTTTATTTCTTTTTGGGTTTATTTTTCCTTACCGATATTAATTAGGTACCATTAGGCCCTTAAATACGTATTAGATTAATTTTAATCCCTACATTTAAGTTCGGGGTATTTCAATCTACCCCCTTTAAGAACTTTGTCCTCAAAGTTGCTCGAGGTTATAGGTTTACAACGCTTACCCATTCTTACGTGTCTAATACCAAAGCCATACATTCCTCCTCCTTACAGTTCCCAAATTCGTTACTCAAGGTTTCTCCTTTCCACAGCATACTAATGTACAATAGTTACTCCGATCCCTATTACTATCAACCATCCGATTCCTCATTACAAAATTTATACATACATACATACAGTGCAAAGCTGTCCCCAAAGCAATGCAATACACATCACAATCCCGCAGGCACTCAGGTCATCTCGACACAGGACTCCTCTATGTCCCGCTGCCTTGGAATAATACAATATGCTACCTACCGTCATTCTCCGGTATAGGTTTCTAACAAACCCTTATTCTCATGTCTAAGACAATCTTTTCAATACTTCTAATTAGGAATTTCTAAAACACACAACTCCGAATTCCACTTTATATTCATTACTTCTATCCTATGTGTGATTCTTGTGACCACTTGAGGGGAGCTTCAAGAATCATTCGACCCTGGTGTGATCAGCGCCAGTGTTGAACTATCCTTCCACCCCCAATTTGTGTTTGGTTTCCCTTGATCTGATCAGGATCAAGTTCGACTTCCCACATCAGTTTCAAACAAGCAATTAATTAGTTGTTTTCATTTTCTATCTTTTTACTCTTTCTAGTCGTGATACGAATTCATACATCTCCAAAGGATGGAATCCGTCCATCAATCGTCCTCACTCTACTTCCCAAATGCTTTACTCAATGGTTCAATCCTACTGCTCATTTCATCAACCTTCACTACTTCCATCCATTACTCACCATCATCTCTATATTCTAACTAAGGAATACTACACTTATAAGATTTAGTTGACTTCAATTGTTTCAAATATTTTACTTACGATTCCACTACTCATTAACTTCATTCATCTACTATCCTCATTCATTTCGTACTACTTCTTCAAAGGCTACAATACTTGTGGAGCTCCGTCGACTACTCATTACTTTTCTTTTACTAATACTCTTACATTGGTGTTACAAGATAGATATATCCATCCCATGGTATTTGCATGTCTAATGCCTAATTACCATAATTACAATATGAATGAGTACTTATGTTTATTTAACATAGTATCAATCATCAATTTGGTTCTCATTTGTGCTATGCACATTATGGTTTATGTGTTTTATTCACAAAACTTACATTAAGCGGTTTTCGCTCTACCCCCCTTAAAAGGGATTATGCCCACGTAATCTACCATATGGTATTATTATTAAACATTGGTTTAATCGGTTTGGGCAAACTGAAGCGTTTAGCTTCACTACAGTATACTATATAATATGCTCTGGTTAAAGGGATCTTAACCATACCAATGGTTTAGTCTTTGCACCAAGAGTTCCTATATGAGTTTATTTAACTCATATTTCATTCGATTCTAGCCTAATCGGCTTCAAGGCATTAATAGCCATTGTATTATGCTCACTAGGTACATTAATCTAGCTAGGGCCCACTAGCTTCTGCTGCGCGACCCTAATAACTTGGGTTATTCACCCTTCTTGTTATCCTTAATGTGCTATACATCACCTTCTCATCCGTCTATTATGGGAATAAGGTTTACTAAACAACTGTGGTATTCTTTTACCGTGTTTGAACTCAACGAGTTTAAGATTTATAACCAGCTCTCTGGTAATCTATTGCACATGTTATTCGTGCTTCCCCGATTATTCGTTAAGTTCCTCCGACTTATTGTCAGGCGAGGTTAAGTCACCACTAACTGTAGTGCTTCCTGTTGTCACTAGCTTCTAAATCATACCAGTTCTTCTGGTTCAGTACAAGTGTTCTTACTGTATGACCTGCATTTCTATGCGTCGGTCTAGTGACTTTGATATGTCTTCTTTCACCTTATATTCCAATGGAATTCACATCTGTGATTACTGTGTGTTGTACACTCTTCGTGCTTCTTGGCCTTAGGCCGCACTGTATGTTGCTAGACTTGCTTGACTGGCTTATGCCATGTTTGTGGTGAAGGAAAGATTTACTACGGTTTACATCTCCATATCCCTAGCCATCTCATAGATCATTAGCTGAACAAGTGCAATGCCAAAACACTCAGTCATACAGAGTGCAGAGGCGTAAACGCTTGACAGTAAGTCACTTATGTGATAGGAAAGAATTTTCTGCCTGTTATCTCATACTTATACTCCGTGTCATTGCTTAACTAACTTCCTCGTAGCGGTCGCCTGTTGCGCACCGTATCTTACTCATTGTACAACATTGCTTTTACTGTTTCTGTTACTGTGGTAGTTCCTTTTTACTTAGTGACATTGTCATTGGCACCATTTCCTTATGGTGTAAATACACTGGGAGTTTCCTGTGTTTGTGTGTATGACGGTTGTCGTAGCATACGGACAATCTTATAATCTTCCCAATGTGGAGATGTCTTATTCCACTTAGGTTTTATGTGTAGGTTAACTTACTCACATTCTATCATCATTTGTGATACAATTTACCAAGTATCTTGGTTGACCAAGGATAAAGCAATTTACCGGGTTACAAGCTCTCTTGGGCGTTGGTCATTCATGGGGTGCAATGTGCACTCACATTGATTGTTTTTGACAATTACTATCCTCCAAAGCTGAGCATTGGTATAGCTCTAGCTGTGCGGTTTTATTCTTGTATGTACATCACCGGGACATCCCATGAAGCTTCAAGGGTTTTCTGGTCCCCTTCTCCAATTGAAGAGTACTCTGTCATCGATAAATGAAAGTTCTTGTTGAGGGGTTTGTCTCCACTCATAGGTCTAATGACAAGGTTTATCATGTTGGTGTTTATACAACGATTCACCACATGCTTGGGTGCATGCGGAGTATGCTTGCTCCTTAAATCGTGATGGTTTGGAAATCTCGTTTCCTTATTCCATCGTCTCTTGGCAACATCTACAAGCGTATGCTTTACTGTTATGATGGATGGAAGCCTTTCCAAGGGTTCACATCTTCACCACATTGGTGGTCTTTGGCTAACGAGGGATACCTTCCCTCGGGTTTCTCGTAGTGTTCAAGTGGGGACTAGGCCCATGTTGGCATTATCGCGATTCTTATGCCTCTGTGTACCATTGCTACAGAAGGCATGAAGGTAATTAATGGCTTGTCAACTGTATACTAGACTGATGCTCTAGTGACAGTGACACTGAGTTGGTCATTACTCCAAGCCACTCGTAAGGTTGGGTTTGGATTGATGGTCCAGTTGTTGATTTCTTGTCGTATGAGGCAATACCTCTTGCAAGTCTTGTTAACAAATGGTATAGGTTTTGCAACCGTTTAAGTTTATATAACGTATTTGGTTTACGGCTTCTGAGCCTTATTGCTGCGAGCTATGCTCCTTGCCAGCTGCTTGTACATGTCTCCACTCCATGTATACCCCATAGGTTGGAGGTATTGCTGCTTTCCGTGGTAAGTCGTGACATCGCACTTCCGTTCATAGGAGACTCTTAGGCAATCTGGTGCTGATCAGTGCCTTTTGTAGACTAGGGTATTTCCTGTCAAGTGAAATCCCTTCGGTGTCTTAACCGAGTGTTCGTTCTAGCTCATGTTCTTTTATCATGACGCTTGTTCAATTGTTGTTATCTCAGACACCCTTCAAGGATTGCTCCTGAGTGCTGTTGATTATGCCGTTACATCCGGCTAACGTTTATGATATGTTGTCCACTGTACCGTCTTGTGGTATTGTACTTGAGTTGTCCCTTTTTGGGTTATGACGTCTCCCGTCCTTGGGTAGACTGTTTATACTTGTTCCTAGTGCTTAAGACTAGGTTTGGTATCCCCTTCAATGATGGAGTATACTTGTGGTAATCTTAGGGTTGCTCTTGGGAATTCCGCCCCGTTTGTTGAACATCGTTAGGTTCCCGTTAGGCATTCGCCTTACTGTGTTTAGGCTGGGTATTCCATCCAGCTGTCAGGTAATTGTTTGGATTATTTGAGACATACCCACTGTCTATACTTACTAGTATGTGCTTTTTGCACTTCCTAGTTCTTATTCCTCATCTCCAGATGGGTTCTCTGAGTTCCTTGATACTTGATCGTCTGAGGTGTCGAGCTGTTCTGATTGAACTCACTCATGGTCCGTAGAACGGAGTTGACTACTTCCCGTGTGTCGCACACTACATGTATACATACGTGGGTACCTTGTTGATACGTTACCACTTACCCAACTATGTGTCAGGCCCGCAAGCTCCTTCGGAGTGCGGTTGTCCCACATCCCGTAACGGGTACACTCGTAGTGTTCGTCACACGCCTAGGTGAAGTATTCTGTTGCCAACTTCTCTTGTATCATTCTATGATACTCACCGTAATTATGTTGGTTCGGTTTTTAAAATCCAAGGTTTTAAAAGAAGGTTTGTGGTTTTGAAAGAAAAATTTTGAGTTTTAAAATTGCGGTTCGGTGTTAAAAGAAGTCTCTCATGGCATAGCCATGCTTGAGGTCCTGACCAAGTCTAGCTTCTCGCTGACTGGTATGTTCTAAATACTGTGGTCGGGCCGTTAGGCCTTTCCAAGGTTCCATACGTCTGGTTGTTAGGATGTGTGATCCTGTGGTTGTTTCGTTACGGTCACCGTACATTACTATGTACTTGTGACGTGTCAGTGTTCCTTTACATATCTCTGTCTTTACTGCACTTGCCTTGGCAAGTGCGTGGTATCGGTGGTTTTTGGATAATCCTATACCAATCTTGGTATGGTTTTGCTTGTATTTAATAGTCTTGTTGACTCTTCCCTGGATCTTATTGAGTCATGATTGGGATACTCGATCCCTTAGGTAGCTTCTTGGTGGTCTAGACGTGGCTGTCGTAAATCTGGGTACTTCTCCAATCCTTGGAGATTCCCACTCTATTTGGTTTAGTGTCGTTCCTTGTGGCTCGTTCCCACACATCTGTGGTGGTTACTGAGCCTTCCTTGTTTAGGCACTACTCTTGTAGTCCTATTGGATTATATCTCATGGTTGTTCTTGTAGTTGTCTGAGCTATATTGTCCAGGTACTGCAACCTTAATGGCGTCGTAGTTTTGGAGTTAACCGTTTTCGACTATGTCCTTAGTCAGCTAGCATACCGTTGGCAGTAGTATTCAAGTATTACTATCCCGTAGACTTGTGTCTCGGGTTCCGTTGCTACTCCCTTTTTCATTCCGTTGCACGGTTAGTGCTTCTTTCCTGCTGTTGGTTGACTAGCTAGGTTTCGCGACTGCTAAGCACGTCGCCCCATGCTGTTGTAAGTTGCAGCCTCCTCGTGGTTGGAGTGCTCATTCTACCACTATTAAGTGCGGGTGTTGTGGTCCAACCGGGATCTATCTCCGGGACTTCCAGTTCTTGGAATCTACTACGTGTCGGTTCTTGTTTACCGTGTGATTGCTTCGCAACTGCCAGATCGGGTTTCCCCAAGTATGAGAAGACTTTTCTTCTCTCTGGCGTCCTTTCCCAAGTTATACAATGGGCTTGTGGAGGGCGGGTCTGGCGTTGTAGGTATCCGGTACTCACCGGTAGTTCCTAACTGGCATCTCTCTAATGCTAACACTCAGCCCTTAGCCCTAAGCTTCTAATTCCTAACTCGATATTTCCTAAGCTCGGTATTTCCAGTCATCAGAGCGACACTTCGCTCTGATACCACTTTTTGTAACACCCCTACCATTAATACAATGCTTACCGTCCAATCTCCTTACACATCAGATACACGCAGCGGATACATACTTACATACAGTGGGTGATACAATGCCGTTAGTCACCCACGTGACTAACAAGGCTACTACTTCTACATACAGCATCGGTCTGATGGACCGGAATCCCGAGTACTACACATCTATAATACATACTCCTTCATCAATCAAATACAACAATGCTCCATTCAATACTTACTCCTCCATAATCCAAACAATACAATATACTTAACCGAGTCTACTAGGATCCTTATACAATTATAATATCTCTTCCAAGCTCACACATACTCCCTAAGAGTCTACATCTACCCATTCCTCACGACTACTTACTTTCCAAGTACAAGGGTGTGCCGCCGGTCTCTTACCTCGACCACATCCGCTTCGGGTACCTGCACACTAAAAACGTTCCCCCTAGGGGGTCAGCTTTCGCTGCGCATGATAACCACATACCCCGCGTACTAGTGAGGGTACGCCGACCACTTGGTCGAATACATGCAGTTCATTTTCATTCAAACGTACATGCATACATGCTCTTATACACAGTACAATAATACTTACGCAAGCATACATACATTCATACACTTCATTACATACAAGGAATACAATATACCATTCAATACATACTTACCTTCTTCCGAAATACACATACTCATTACATACACAAGTACAGTTCTTGTTAGCTTTATTGGTCCACCCGGGTTAATCGGGTGGAGATTACTCTTTTACTCATTACTCCATACATACGCATACATACTCATACTCATATCATACTCATACTCATACATACTTACTTACTTACACTTACTCATGTTAAGTCGTCGGGACCTCCGGGCAGGGACTACACGGTCCCACCACCGGGCTTTACTTGGTTCACTAATCCAGGATGCTACCCACTTAAGGGATTTGGGCCGTGGACCAGCTTACGAACCAGGAATCGGATCCAACCTCTTATGTCTCCTCATCCTCACGCGTGGCCGAAACTATATCAGACTTCTGCTCATTCCAATTTACTCACTTAAGTTAGGAGTTAGGTAGTTAGGAATTAGTAGAAGTCAACATCCAACCACATACACAAATACATTATTCATATACACATCCATACCAATACAATACAATATACAAGTACACTACAAGGTACAATTACACATCATCATCATTCATATATTCATGAATTATACAAACTATTGTTCAAGACAAATATCGAGAACAATGTAAACAAGCACAAGTAAGTGCAATATAATCCGATTCATGCTTTTATCTTATTAGGTGGTCAAATAAGCACACAAATCGGGGTAACCAGATTAGGATACAGGGCATGAAGAAATCATACCTTTTTCTGCAATTTACTTTACCGGTGCCTTCTTGTTCCTTAGTCCTTATTTGTTCCTCGAGTTCTATTCTTGAACCCCCGGCTACATGCCAAACGGTTCAATCAATACTATGCATTACATTACATACATGATTGCTACTCCCGCACTTACCCCGTTGTCCCGTTGTTTCGGTTTCACTTAATGTTCTTATACTTACACATTGTTTACTTCCTTTAAGTTGGTTTTCTTACTTAACATCGGTACACTTACATGTATGTACATATGTCTATGTGGGTATACATACATATATATTCGTATACATGTTATTATTATTTAATTTAATTTTTTTTTGTATGACTCGACCGACCTTACCCAGGGTCGGTCCCAAGGTCGGTCGAAGTCAGTAGGATAATACGCTGGAAAATTATAGGGCCGACCGACCTTGCAAGTCCGGTCCCAAGGTCGGTCCATTCCAGTAAGTTACTTAACGGAAAATTTTAGCCCGACCGACCTTGCAAGTCCGGTCGCAAGGTCGGTCCATTCCAGTAGGTTACAGACGGAAATTTTTTGGTCGACCGACCTTGCAAGTCCGGTCGCAAGTCGGTCCATTCCAGAAGCTTTCCCGTCTTTGTAGATCTGGGCTCGACCGACCTTGCAAGTTCGGTCCTAAGGTCGGTCCGGCCCAGTATTTGCATTTTAATTTCTGTTTTCAGTTCTATACTTTGCCCATTGTTTCTCCAATCTTCCTACATGTAATCCCACATGTTTAAAAACTACCTAGGCCCTCCAAATTGCCTTAGTTCATCCACCAAACTCCTTACCAATCCATCAATCCACTTACACAAGTTTCCTCACTTCATTCCAGCACTTATACCTATTTCTTTCTTCATTGCTACCGATTTTTAAACCAACTTCTACCATCCAATACTTCCTCTACCAATGTCACTCCTAGCATCCCAAATACCTTCTCTTACCATGCCAATTCATTTCCAAGCAATTGTACCATCTATACCCAAGTCCAACATTCATTTTACCAATTCCTACACACAATTTTTCCTAACTCTCCAAGGCATTTTTACACACTTTGCTACAGATTTTACACTTCTTGTTTCTCATACTACAACTACCTCTTCATCACTACTAAACATATCTACCAATCCAATATACACCTTGGTCCTCCCATTCACCAAGTCATTCTTAGATACATAATTCCTACCAAAATTTCGCCATAGTTCACCTACTTTCCTTACTTCTCCACACTCACATTTTTCATCAAATTCATTCCTAATCTAGCCACACCCATACAAGGGTCCTACCAGCACACAAAGCTATACAAACCATCACAATAATCAATACTCCATCATGCATCAATCAATACTCTCATACACAATATACTTGGCTCTAAGGCCTACAATTTACTTACTAGTTCCCTAATACTCAAAACTTCATAAACTCCAATACTAATACCATAGTTTAGGTTCTTTTAAATTGGTTACCCATTCCCATTACTCTATACATTAAATCTTAACCTTAGGAGAGAGCCCTTACCTTGAGCTTACAATCCCTCATTCCTTTCCACTTCTTTCACCCACTTCCTCCTCTTCCTTCCTTTGTACAATTCAATTTTTGGGAAGGGAGTTTCTAAACTCCATTCCCATCACCCAAAGCATACGAAACACTACAATTAATATACTAACCCTTAAATTAATGTCAATTCATTGAAGTGTTTGAAATGAATTTCTAGGGTTTACTTTGGAGAGTTTTAGAAGAGGTTTTAGCCCTTGGTTCAAGAAGGTGAATCCACCACCATTGCTGTAGGTTGATATTTTTCTCAAAGGAGAGAGAGAAAAACAGGCATTACAAAGAGCTAAAAATCGGCTACCAAAGGAGATGAGGAAAACTTAAGGTTTTCATGGGGATTTTTACCTTGTTGGAAAAAGAGACTCCAAGCGCTCCTAATGGTGTGCTTTTCTATTCAAATGGGGAAACCCATGGAGATGAAAACTCATCCTTTTCGAATTTGAAAGAGGGAAATGTAGAGGAGAATGATGGGATTACAAATATGTAATTATTTTTACATTTGGAGCTTACATGAGGAGGAGCATGTGGAAGAGAAGGGAGAGGAGAAGCCATTGTTGTTGTGGAGAAGCTCCAAAAATCGCACCCAGCAGAGAGAGGGAGGAGAGAGACGGTTGGTGAGAGGGGGAGAATGGGAGGAGAGAAGAGGGACAAAGGGGGAATGAGAGGTGAGAGAGAGTTGTTTTGCTTTTTGTACTTTTACTTTTGCTTTATGATTTACTTATTTGTTAAACTAGTTACATGTGTGTGTGAGGGGTACTTACCCCTTTAAAAACCGGCCCCCTTACAGTATACTAGCTGGAGCGTTTTTTCATCTTTACAGAAAACGCTCGTTTACTTACCCGGTTTAGGTACTATTCACTAACCAGGCCCGTTTTCCGGAATTTCTCATTTCTTTTTTTATTGGTTTTAAGCTTCCATAAATGCTTAATAATATTATTAATGACTTATAATTTTTACGGGTTCGTATGACCACGTAAAGTCCACACTTTCGGGTTTCTCGAAAAACATGCTCAAAGCTCTATTAGTGTTTTAATTCATTTGGATCCGTTTTCTTCGGGAGTTGTTCCCATATATTATTTAGGTCTTATTAAACCTTTGGAATCCATATAATACGCTAACCGAGGTCTCATACCTCCTATGGTTATTTAACGCTTATTTAGCGTTTTTCGCCTTTTAAGCGTTTCTTTATTTCTTTTTGGGTTTATTTTTCCTTACCGATATTAATTAGGTACCATTAGGCCCTTAAATACGTATTAGATTAATTTTAATCCCTACATTTAAGTTCGGGGTATTTCAGTGAGCCTAGGACTTGGGAATACGGGAAACGTTTGTGAGGTACAAAATGTCTTCATTTAAGTGAAATTATGTGTTAGCAAAGCCTTTGGCTTGCAAGTGTTAGCCCTTGAGGCGCGCAACGAGTTGACTGTAATATGATGAGTTATAGAGTAACAAGATGACGAACGGTTATACCGATGTCTAGTGGTGGTGTGGGCCAAGAAGCTGGCCAAGGGCATAAAGGCCCGGGAACACTACCCCCGTTATGGACCAGCTGAGAGCTCAGTCAGGAGGAGACAAACGAACGTCGTGAGTACATTGGCGACAGTCCACTTTCATGTGGAAGTCCAGCATGGACTACCGCCGACAGTACCCCTCCCGCCACAACCCAATGTGTATCATACTACTGAAAAACATAACTCCCTGAATAACGGGAAGAGGCTAGCAAGCCTAATAGTCCGTCTAAGCGACTTCATCCTGAAAGTATAAAATCTTACTCTTATAACGGTAATATAAAATCAATACACTACCTTCCTTACAAATGAACACACGTTAGTGATAGGCATCGCCGGGGGCGAGCGCCATTGCTACGGTAAACGTCGTGGAAAGGAATCTTCCAAGACATCAGGGCAAGCGGATCGGGAGCATCCTGAGCCCCGCGAGACCGTCGCCCGTAGTGGGGACCTTTAACTACCATACGATTTTATTGTAATACCAACTGTAAACTGAGACTGTATTGTAAATGTGGAGAATTCTATGAATTCACTAGTCCTGTCATATTCAAATTCTAGTCCTAATCTTTGTACACACAACACTATAATGCCAGGACCTTGTCATGATGACACCTATGGAGAAACAAAAATTCCAAGCGTTATGCTACCATAAATCTAATGTGAGGTAGAACCTGGATATTCTAATGACAATGTGGTCAAGGAAAATTTTTCTATCCAAATACCGTCCTTTCTATGAACAATCGTTCTAACGGTACTTTAGCAACCAATGCGGTAGTAAGACGAACGAGTCTGAAACCGACAACTCTACTTACATGGCGCGCTTGCCACTGTAAGCACAAAGTAAGCAATATACTGATGATTCCGTCTACCCCTGCACTTGCTACTGCAAGTGCCGCAAACAACTACGACTGTAGTTACCATCGCTATTATCGTTACCAACGAATTCTGTAAACTGTGTAGACCAGTGGTACAACACCATGGCTACCAATAACCGCTAAACAATCGTACGGTTCAAATACAAATAACATGACTACCAATCTATAACCTCGGAATGACCCCATGAGTCCGACTTATCACAACAAAAGGGGCATACATCAGCCCGTAACAACTACCTTCATTAAACAGTGATGAATCAATAATAATGGCTTATGAGCCCAGTACCATAATGTAATTTATATGATAAACATTTTAACGGATGAAATGGACGTGGGAGGTGGAACTTGATCCGGTACAGGTCAAGGGAAGCTAAACACAAATTGGGGTGAAGGATAATCTGACACTGGTGCTGATCACATCAGGGTCGGATGACTCCTGAGACTCTTCACAAGTTGCCACAATTGGTTACGGTAAGAATAAACGGAAATTGCAATGTTCTAGCTATAAACAGCTAGCGACAATTCAACCATAAATATTAAATGAGTATACCTGTGAGTAACAACTCACTTCTGTACATCATGTACAAAAAATTATGAAGGAAGTATGAACACTTAACGAACCATACCAATATTAACCGTAACGGCTGACGCCAGCTTGTGATAAACACCAGGAAAATGGTAAAACATGCCAGTCCACAGTTGGACCAAAAAAAATGAAAGAACAATTATACCGTAACACGGTTACTACAAATACCATTCACGACAATAAACGCGGATTTATGTATAACGCAGGAATAATTGTCACCCCTGGGCACTACCTTTACCAAGGAGTGCTATGTATTCTTATGTACAATTATGAACAAACAAACGTCCAGATTAAATCTTGTGTGTATTATCACGATCATACTGATCATTGGACAAGTTCCAAGTAAAGGAGTGACTACCGCCATTGGCGATCCACCATGTGAAAAGTAATAATTATGTGGATATACAAAAAGGCATGTCGTCTACTATTAGTACGACTGTTAGTGAAAATGAAAATGTGAATTAAGCAGTGGTAAATCGCCTAAACAATAATACAAATATACAAGTTTAACCAATGATACAAGACAACCAGACTAGACCCTAAATAGCGTAAGTCAAAGTAAGTTCTGAATGTACTAGTAAGTGGGCATAAGCTCGGGAGGACGGGGAAACCGCCTCCGGTTACCTTTAAATGTGGGTTACCCAGAAAACGATGTCTAAATTAATATAACAACTGACAAGAAATGTTTAGAACCAAAATACCATAAGGACTTCCATAAAGGAAGGATACACACATCCTCGCCACGGAGTCCGGTATCACGTTAAATGATATGATTCGGGAAATACAATGAAGTAATAAGAGCTACGGTACATACTGTAAGCAATGTGTATAATATGCTAATAAATTAATAAGCGCTATGAATCTGAGAAAACAACAGTCGACCCAGCATATGAGTAACCCCAATAAACGGTTTACTAAACAATAACCAATAACAAACCTACAATAGGAGAATTCAAAGATTCTCTTTAAGATATTAACCAACAGTTTCCAACAATATACTCAACAACAAGGAGGAGAAAACCATCTTCCATTATTACAGTACGACTCATACCTTTAGGATAAAAAAATAACGAACACCTACTAATATAAATACACGAACCTATACCCATTGGGCAGGAAACCCAGGGAACCGAACATTCCCGCGGGAGACCCCCAATATTAACAAGAAAGGATTGACAATAGAATACTTCACGAATGTGTGACGGACACTACGAGTCTATAAACGAGTTATGGGACGACCACACTCCACGGGAGCTTGTGGGCTCGACAGACTCATTTCTGAGTTAGTCGAGTAAGTAGCAATGTATCAGTATGGTACCCCATACACGTAGACATGTAGTGAAAGGAACACTGGGAGTAGTCAACTCCACACGAAGGTCAGAAATGTAAACCCAGACCAGTGTAAGGAACCGCCTAGAATAAATTAACGAATAAAACCAGTTGAATTAATGAAGTGAATGGAACCAACAACCTTGAATATAATGTGACCAAGCCACAACTCCGCGAAGGAATGGCCAACACACACAGTAACCTTTAAAAGGAAAACCTCCCGACTGTGGAGAAAAATTGATAGTAAATTAGGTGACAAGCAAGAAGACCCAATAAATGGGCGAATAAGAATATACTATACAAGAAGGCTCAATAACCGTTTAAATCAACAATATGCAGTACTCAAAAGCAACCATATAATGATTATAATCATTACCCATAAAAGGGACAACCAAATATAAATATTTACAACAATGCTAAATGGTACGACAATCACAGATGTCCAATTTAAGGACAGTGGTACGTTTAACCAACAAGAGGTTGGATACAAATACACAACTATCTGAGATTCAATAAAGGCGAAGCTAGTACACTAGCGGAGGCCCTGAACTTTAAAGAGAATACCACAATAAATATACACCCGTCAAATTGACTGAAATATGGTGTGCGCGGAAGCAACCATCACAATCTACTATGTGAATGAATATATTCCCAAACACAAACGGGCAAAGCTCGCACAGAAAACAATGATGAGAAATAAAAATGCAAGAAAGGCTACACAATAGCCTGAACAGTTAAAGGACACATTCCTAGATAAATGCAGGGCTCAAACCATAACTCAAATATGAACTCACAAATATACAAGGATATTCCTTATGAAAGGCGTGTGAATACAAGATATATAATGTAACTGAGGAAAATACCTCAACTGCCAAGAACATACCCGCACGGATGTCAAACAGTGCAGGACACAATGTGATTATGACAATCGACTTCCCAGATACGAGGTGAACTATACAATAAAGTTTGCAAAACCGCCACACGGGAAGCAACATATATATATCAATGAGAAATACATAATAAATACTAAAAATAAATACATTACTCCGGGACAAAACACCGGGAGACATGGGATTACAAGAATCATCCCCGTGCATTGTTAACGATATGTTTTAAAGAAATTATTACAACTAGTGCGAAATGGCACTGAATACAAATGATTATTAACCTCATATTTCACCTCAACATTATACCAACGAGTGAAGATGATAGCAAATTCAATCATATTGCGCACTAGCGATCCAAAATATCGATATACGATTTCGACCCAGTCATGTGCACATACAACTAATGTTACCGCACCGACTAAGAGACCTCTGTTCCGGTTACAAAGACCATGAATGACACCGTCATAATGGAACGACGTCAGCAATAAACTGCTTCAAATAAACCATCTAAGATAACAATAGAACAAAGGGCATATTAGCCCATATCTGTGGGTCTGCACCTCAATACGGAGCGAGTGGGCCCAATAGTACGTGGTTGAGACAGCGCACCAAGTACTCCATGCCTTTGGCCGGAAATGTACGTGACTCACTTTTCACATAACCTCTTTTAGAATCGAATACCTAAGATCAACCCGTCTCTCAATATGGGAAAGCTCCACTCTGAAGTCTAAAAGACAAGAACGAGGAAAATCCCATGAGAGCCAAGTATCCAGCGCTTTTTAAATAATGACTGTTGTATACTTGTGGGGTACGGGGGCGTAACCCTTTTTAAGGGGGGTAGAGCCTCTTGGCTGTGCACAGTGTGTGCACTAATTTTAATGAATCGTATGTGGGGCATACAATAAATTGTTGTTTGTTATGGTTTTCGGTTGTTTGTTGGTCATGCGGGGCATGCATTGTTTGATTATTTGTGCATTGCACACTTGTGAATGTATGTGCTTTTACGTATCCTATGAGATACTGGTATGAGTATGTGATGAAGTATCTGTATATATATATATGTTTATGTTATGTTTTTACAATCCTTCGTATAATACGCCTAGATACTGAATGGATCATGGCTATGGAACAATGGAATGTGGAATATGGAATTTAATGGACACCTCGGGGAGGTTGTCAAGATGATTAGAATTGATAGGAAACGATGGTGCTGATGGATCAACTATATCCATATATTTGAATTAACGCCACACTTGAGGGCTATGTTCAATATGAGCACAACACTTATGCGTGAATGCTACATCACATAGATGTACATTATGGGGATCATGGGTAGACATATATAATATACCTATTTATGAAAGACGACTTCAGGACGAAGTCTTTTTTAAGGGGGGTAGACTGAAATACCCCTAATTAATTAAACATTTATTAACCATTTAATCAATTAAATTAAGGCCCAAACATGCTTAAAACCAATTTAAAAACAATAGTGGTCAACATAAAGCAAATATTGCACCCTTTGACCATTTAGGGTAAATATATACCCAAATGAACTCCTTAGGACCTAAAATTTTGTCCTAAGAATATTATTACATTAATGAACGTAATGAAGCTGTTGGACAGTACTCCAACATCAATAACTAGCATTAACAGGTTCAAAAGTCACTTAGAGCAAAATGTGCTCTAAACAAGTTTTAAAGGTCATATGACCTCCGTTTAATTCCAAATCAAATTCATAAGTTTAATAATGATGTATGGATGTAATTAATCAATTACCAAATAAAACCAATCTCAAAACAAGTTTTAACACAAAATGTGCACTAAGCTTCCTTAAAGCACATTTTTGTGAGATTGTCTCCAAAATGAGTATTGTTTGGTTTTAGGGTCTTGAATACCCTTAAATATACTAATGTGACATAATGTATCACATTATAATTCCTAATTCAAAGTTTGTTTTCAAAAAAATCAAAAATATGTGTCTTGATTATGAATAGTACTTTTATAACATGTAATTCCTTAATCTAGTCAATGGTCAAATTTCTTTCTTTGACCTTGACCATCCATTTCACGTTTAATTAAGGTTCTCTTCCTTGTCTAAACAACCGGTAATACTTAAGTATATCTGAAATACCCCAAACCTAAGTATGTGGTTTAAACATTAAAACATGATTTACTAAGACAAGAAAATGTCTTAGAAACATTAGTAAACAAATTCAAACAAAAGAAAACACAAAATGTGCTTTAAAGTCAATAAGAGCTAAAATGTGCTCTAAGCTTGGAATAAGCTTGGGTAAGACCTAATGAACTTACCAAGACCTTATTTATA
This sequence comes from Limonium bicolor, assembly GCA_023374045.1. Taxonomy (NCBI): domain Eukaryota; kingdom Viridiplantae; phylum Streptophyta; class Magnoliopsida; order Caryophyllales; family Plumbaginaceae; genus Limonium; species Limonium bicolor. The sequence continues at coordinate 64,632,274 of CM041780.1, read as the reverse complement.
TATTAATGAACATATTAAATCAATTACCAAAGAAAACCAAGCTTGAAAACAAGTTAAAACACAAAATGTGCTTTAAGAAGTCTTAAAGCACATTTTTGAAAAATTGTCTTGTAAATGAGTTTTGAGTGGCTAAATGTCCATCATTACTCTTAAATATATATGTTTACTATATAGTATCACATTTGGGTGGCTATATTAATGGGAAATCAAAATTTTCACTTCTAAGTGCCTTGTTTAGGTGAATAGTGCTTTTTATAAGCTAGTTTATAACATATGTTGTATTAAGTAATTAAATTGACAAACAAAGACTAAAGTACCCTCATATTAATAAAGGGGGCCGGTTTCTTAAGTGTGGTGACTCACCACCCACTTGTTATTTTGTTAAACAAATAAAGATGACTAATATAACTACTTTTTACTTTATAAGAACAAATATCTTCTTAAAAGCAATCTTATCTCATTCTCTCTTCTCCTTCCTTCATTTCACACGGTTCCAACTTCTTCTTCCTCCCTTCTTGCTGTTCTCTCACGGTAATATCACCACCACCATTAAAACTCAAACTTTGACCTCTTGTAAATCCAAGCTCACTTAACCAAATCAAAAACAAACACCACCATTATCTTCCTCTCATCAAGCTCTTCATTTCTATCTTCTCAAAACTTCAAGAGCCCCATTTCGGTGCCATGGAGTTCCACCATTGAAGGAGCTTGAGCTTGTATTTTTACATATTGTTACTCTCCTTTGCTTCTAGGTAAGGAATCTCAAAGAAAAATCATGTTTCCTCCATGTTTTGTTGTTGACCGAAAATACACATTGATGTAGCTCTTTGTGTGACTTTGTTCTAGCTTCATTCCAACCTTTCATGGACTAGGTGGAGTCCTCTCTTGTTATATATTCAAGCTCTCTTCAAAGATCAAGGTAAAACAACTACATTAATGTTTTTGAAACAATGTAAACCTAGGGTTTACAATGAGAAGGAGCTTAAGGCTTGAATACTCATTATGTTGTTTGTATAATGTTTAGAACTTGACAAGGAATCAAATACCTTACCGGTTTTATAAGGAAACAAGAAAGAAGTTTGTTTGGAAAAGATGTAAATATACTAACCTAATGTTGTTTAATGCCTTAGGAGAAATGAGCTTATAATGCTTGTTAAAACTACCTAAAGAGCAAATGGTGAATGACTTAGTAAAGTGTTCTCAAGGAGACTAGTAAAAGAAATATATGTTGTTGTATGTATTTGCAGGTCAAAGGCATATACATTGTGGAAATTCAGTGTTTATGATTTTAAGCACTTTAAGGGCCTAAGTGCCAAGCAATTTAAATTATGCATTATATTGTAATATAGTGTAATGTGAGTGAGGTTTTGTGTGTGAGGATGTTCTTGTGATCTTAGGTGTTCTTGTGTGATTAATGAGGGAAAACAATGTGTTTTGGTTTAGTAATTTCTAGGAGAACCTATGTCAAAGTTTAGGAGATATCCAAGGAGTTCTAGGTGTTAGTGTAAGGCTTGGTGAACTAGAAAATGTTAGAAAATGACTAAGTGTTGTACAAGAAAGAAACTAGGTCTTAAGGTGTTCTAGGTAAACAAGAAGGACTTAGACATCAACTAGGGTTTAGGTTGGTAAGAAATGGTGCTTAAGATGATGTTAAGATGAGGAGAAAGCATTTTGGGATAGTAGTTTTCTTAGGTAAGAAACATCATTTAGAAACCTAATGTAAAGTGTTATAAGTGTTAGTGAATTTATAAGGAAAAAAATGAGTAACAAGTGAAACATGGATTTAGGTGTGTTTAAGATGATATCTAGACATTAGAATATACCTAGGAACACTTGGTAAAGTTATACAATTAATGGAGGTGGAGAACTAAGGTAACAACATTTGAAAAATGACATTTTATCAATTCTGTAGGTTTGGTCCGGGACCTAGGTGCTGGTTAAAGTCCCGGACCAGGGGTGTAAAATAGGCCGAGGGTCACATAACAATGTGGTCCGGGACTTGAGTCTTGTACAAGGACCCGGACCACCCCCTGAATTACCCCCGAGAGCTGAGTTAGCATATGGTCCGGGACCTAAGCTAGGGACTAAGTCCCAGACCACTATAAAACTTGGTTTTTAGGTATTTAAATGATGTCTAATGATAGGGATAAGTTAGGAATGATAATATAAGGTTACATAAGACATGTTAGGAGTGTTATAATGACATTTTAAAAGATGGGAAGTTAAAACAAAATGTGGAAATGTGATAACTAGAAATGTGAAGTAGTTAATGTGACAGTGGACTAGTGCGTTAATTATCGACGTTACTAAATGTGTTTAGGAATCTCTCAAGGTGGAAACCAGTCGAGGCAAGGACCAAGGTATGGTTTTCTTGCAGTCTGTTGTCTACCGGTTTACACCGGCTTGGGTGTTGTTTGCTTTTCTGTGTGTTACGACCTTATAAGATTAAGGCATGAAAAGAGTTTACAGTTGTTATACATTAAGATGTTGAAATGTTGTGACTCCTTTCCCTTGGTTGTCTAACAAGACCTAAATATTTGCTTGTATGTGACTTAACAAAATATTGTGTGATCACTAACAAGTGCTAATCGGGGGAGTGAGGAGTCCGGTATGTTCCGGCCACGCGTGTGATGGACGGGAGTCGTTATCATATCCGGTTCGGCTCTCTTGGTGTATGTATAGGTGGTATTCCAATTTGGTTTCTACCTTCCCTTAGCTTATCCAAAGCTAGTTACTGACTCACGTCGGGCCACAGGGGCATACGTTTGTTATTTCGGTGTGCTTGGGATTACTATATCCGACACACCTTGGGCATAAGTTAACCATCCTATATAACTGGACGGTAACGAGGTTGGTAACGAGCTTAACATGGGATTGGCAATAATCTCTAGGCTCACTATGTATACTAACTATGGTGGAAGGTTCCTTGTGAGAACCGATTTTATGATGTTATGTATTGATGTTGTGCTATGCAAATTCCCTTGCTATGCTATGGTATATATATATATATATGTTGGTTGTTTTAAAATGAATGCCATGTTATCATGACAATTGGTTGCGCGTATCCCGGTAGCCGATGGGCTGCGCGTTAACCATACCAGCAAAGGTTGCTGACCCCCTCGGGGGCTCCATATTTTATTGCAGGATGAGGATCGAAGAAGCGGAGTGGCTCTAGATCCTAGGTCGATGATGTACTTTTGGTTGTTTTGGTTGTTGAGCCCGGGAAGCGCCTGTGCTCCCGAGGCATTACATTTTGGTACCGTTCGTTAAACAGTGGTGGATGTTACAGTTGGAAGTTGTGATGTAAATTAAATACTCGGTATGGTTGGTTATGTATATATATTGGAGGGTAGGTTCTATGCTCGGGAGTCTGATCATCAGACCGATACACTTGTATTTATTCTGCCTAGTTAACCACGTGGGTGGTTAACGGCGTTGTAACACCAAAGCGTTTAGTTATTGTTTGGTTGGTTATTTCCGCTGCGATTTCGGTAGTTGGTAGGGGCGTTGTAGGGGTGTTACAAAAAGTGGTATCAGAGCGAAGTATCGCTCTGATGACTAGAATACCGAGCTTAGGGATATACCGAGTTAGGAAACCTAACTACAGATACCTAAGTGAACAGATTTGGAAAGGATAACCACTAAGTAAGTGTGGAATTACCCGGTTGTCGGGAAGATGTTATAACCATTGGACCGATAGTGTGCAAGCATAATGCTAATGAGATGTTCATATGAATTCAGATGGCAGGTGGACCACGAGGTAGAGGCCGCGGGCGCGGTACTGGAGGTATGGGTGACCAGGGCGATGATACTACGGCACAGACCATGGCTGAGGTAGTTGCAGCCGCCGTAGCCCAGTTGGTACCCGATTTGGTTGCTGCTATACAGCAAGGGCAACAGCCCGGAGTTCAGCCACCACCACCACCGCCACGAGAGACCAATTGGGTCAAGGCGTTGGCTGATCTGAGACCACCGTCATTCAATGGGGAGACCGACCCTCGAAAGCTGGAGGCGTACATCTCCGAGCTGGAGACCGCCTACGAGACCTTGGCAGTACCTGCTGAAGCTAAGGTCCGTCTTGCCGCTTACTACTTGAAGGGTACGGCACAGAGTTGGTGGAAGATGGTGAAAGAGGATAGGATGCCTGATCCTAAGTTTGGTTGGAGGGAGTACACAGCTCTACTGCGAGCCAAGTATTACCCTGTTCATGTGCAGGAGGCCAAGCGCCTCGAACTGGATAGTCTGAGGCAGGGGGATAAGATGTCGGTTGATGACTACTACACCGCATTCACCGGCCTTATCCACCTGTTACCAGACCTTGGGTATTCGAACCGAGTGTTGGTGAACGGTTCTACAATGGTCTTAGCCACCGTCTCCGCTATGGGATGGGGCCAGCTGAGTATACAACCTTGCAGGTAATTAGAGTACCTTGTTGTGAATCAATTAGTACCATGAGTGAATGTTAATATGAGATGGTAAGTTTTTTGCGGGGCATGACTGACATCCTAAAATTCAGGAGTGCTATCATGCCGCTGCTAAGGTTGAAATTACCGTCCGTCTGAGGGACGAGGAGAATGCGCACAAGCGCAAGGCCACCAACGAGGGCCAGAGTCAGCAAGGGTATGGGGGAGGAAAGAAAAAAAACCCTACCCTCAGCCCCAGAAGGGTCAGTACCAGGGTGACAAGGGCCAAGCCCAGACCACCACAGCTGATGAGCCACTGAAGCTCACATATGCGTATGCGGCGAAGCCTCTACGCTCCTACCCGCCTAAGGGTAACTACTTAATTATGTGTATCTAGTTGAGGTGTATGTTGTTAAGATGTGAAGTGAGTATTGATTGTGTGTTGTTGTAGCAGCTAGCGCGGGTTCTGGACCGGAGCCACTTTTACTGTAAGTGGTGTAACGGAGACCACCCCGGCAAAGACTGCAAGGGGAATGACGTGAAGTGTCATTACTGCCAGAAGATGGGGCACCGTGAGTTTGAGTGCTGGCAGAACCCCAATGGTAGGGACTACAAGCCAAAGGGGCAGTGGAAGGGTAAGACTACCACGACCACTGACACCCCGAGGGCGATCACCCAGCAAACTTCTGACAAGAAGTACACTGAATCCCAGAAGGGGAAGGGTACGGGGTCCGGCAAGGCCACCCTGAATGTGGTAGACCGGTCTGAGGCACCAGGATCCTCTTCGAGACCAGGTACCGCCTAAACTGTTAAATGAAAAAGTGATTGCTTACCGCATTTCATGAATGAGTGTTGTATTAGTGAGTCTAATGTACAGCCACCTAAGTAATGAGTTAAATACGATGTGAGAGACACCTAAATTAGACAATGTGGAAAACCTAGGAACCTTCAATATCTGTTATCCAATCCCGCCCACACCAAACCCTGAAAAGACCACCATCAGCATCACCGAATTCCCACTGGAGCAATGTCAGGTTATCCAACCAGGTATGATACTCTTAAGTGGATACCTGACACCGGAAGCACAGGTCCACATCATCAGACGTTGCAACGAACTAGGAGCAGCACCAGGAGGTTTCTACACACCCGAATACCCGAGCGGTTCGAAGATGAAGCTGAAGATGATGTGCATGGGTAAGGACTGGAATCCCTACACCAAGTCATATCAGGATGTGCGAGCTGAAGACGGAGAAACTGTACCAGGTATACCTGAGGAGTTCCTTGCGGTTGTTAACCACACCGTGGGAATTGCTCAGCAACTTGAATCGGAACCGATTCCGAACGTGAAAGCAGACTTATGCATTGTGAACTTCTACCAGAAAGGTGGACGGTTAGGGTTACACCAAGACAAGGACGAGTCACCCGAGTCTCTAAGTAAGGGAGTACCCGTGGTGTCTTGGTCCATTGGTGATACCGCTGTGTTCGCGTACGGCGAGCAGAAGCGTGGTGATCTTGCAAAGAAGCTAGTGTTGAAGTCAGGTGATGTATTAATCATGGGAGGACAATCAAGGATGTTGTACCACGGTATCAAGAAGATTAAATTGAATACCGCACCATCGACAGTGGTCAATGCCACTCATCTGAAACCCGGACGTTTGAATTTGACTTTCAGGCAGTTTTAGCCTTGTGTAATCATGTGATGTATTAAGCCAGTGTGTGCTAAAGATGCTATATTTAGCCATGTCTACAATGTAACCAACTTATGGTGTAAAGACTGTGTTAATGAATAAAGGGATGTTGTTTTGGAGTGTATCAACGTGTTACTACCGTATACTTATGAGTTTGCCAATGAATTAGGCTGTGCACTCGGAACGGGAGGTATACTGAGTGTCTGCAATAAGGCAGAAGCCGGCAAGAGCGGCACAATCCTCACCGGTACCTTTCCAGTGAATGGCGTGGATGCATCGATCTTGTTCGACTCTGGAGCCTCACACACTTTCATTTCGCTATCATTTGCGAAGAGGCTGGGGTTAGACGGTGAAGAGATGCCAGACTTCGTGGTCACTCTCCCGTCGAAAGAGCGGATCAGGTGTACCCGCTACTACCGAGATGCTGTTGTTCGGATCATGGATGAGGAGTTTCCGATCGACTTGATAGAGTTCGACGGACTAGGTTTTGATGTGATTGTCGGGATGAACTGGTTGGAGCGGTACAAGGGTAGAATCCTATGTGCCGAGCATCGACTGCTTCTTCGGAGTCCATCTGGGGTTACTATATCATACCGCTAGAGGCCCAGGGAGCCTTCGACGCAGATCATCACCGCCATGGCCATGTATCGTGAGTTACGACGAGGAAATGATGTATACCTCTGCTATGTCCAGGACATAGAGAGAGACCCTGAGTTTAGCCCAGATGTGCCGGTAGTGTCGGAGTTTCCTGATGTATTTCCTAAGGAACTGCCGGGCATGCCGCCAGCACGAGAGGTTGAGTTTGAGATTGATCTAGTTCCGGGCACCGGACCCATTGCGAAAGCGCCTTATCGTATGGCTCCAGCAGAGATGACAGAGCTCAAGGAGCAGCTGAGAGACCTACTCGACAAGGGCTTTATCCGCCCTAGTGTTTCACCATGAGGAGCGCCGGTCCTCTTCGTGAAGAAGAAGGACAGTAGCCTCCGCCTGTGTATTGATTATCGGGAGCTGAATGCTGTTACGGTGAAGAACCGTTACCCCTTACCACGCATCGACGATCTATTTGATCAGCTGAGGGGAGCATCAGTATTCTCCAAGATAGACCTACGTTCCGGATACCACCAGATTGCCATCCGTGACAGTGATATCGAAACGACAACATTCAGAACTAGGTATGGGCATTATGAGTTCACAGTTATGCCGCTTGGCTTGTCAAATGCACCAGCAAAGTTCATGGACTTAATGAACCGTTTGTTCCAAGATCAGTTGGACAAATCAGTGGTAGTCTTCATCGATGACATACTTGTGTATTCGAAATCGAGAGGTGAGCATGAAAGCCACCTGAGAGATGTATTGCAGACATTGAGAAAGAATCAGCTGTATGCTAAATTTTCTAAGTGTGAATTTTGGTTGAACCAAGTATCCTTCCTTGGACATGTGATTTCTGAGGCCGGGATCGCTGTTGATCCGGCAAAGATAGATGCAGTGCGCACCTGGCCTAGGCCGAAGACAGTTACCGACATCAGGAGCTTCCTCGGTCTGGCAGGTTATTATAGGAGGTTTGTGAAGGACTTCTCCAGTGTCTCGAAGCCGATGACTTCCTTGATGAAAAAGGATGCACCATTCGAGTGGACAGTCGACTGTGAGAGTGCTTTCACGAGTCTCAAGGATGCTCTGACATTTGCACCGGTTCTGACATTGCCAGACGGTCCATATGGTTTTGAGGTCTATTGCGACGCATCAGGCAGGGGTATGGGTTGTGTGTTGATGCAACACGGGAAGGTCGTAGCTTACGCCTCCCGACAGCTGAAGAAGCATGAGGAGAACTACCCTACCCACGACTTAGAATTGGGTGCCATCGTCTTCGCATTGAAGATATGGCGACATCATTTGTATGGGGTAAGCGTGACAATCTATTCCGACCATAAGAGTTTGAAATACTTGTTCACTCAGAAAGAGTTGAACATGAGGCAAAGGAGGTGGGTCGAGTTCTTAAATGATTATGACATCAATTTACAGTATAAGGAGGGTAAGGCAAATGTGGTAGCTGACGCATTGAGTCGCCGAGCACACTCTCTCCATTCGCTAGTCTCTCATACTGGCTTAGTTGAAGAGGTGCGGAGTGCTCAGATGACGGATCAGTATATGGTGGAGATTAGACAGAAGCTTATTGATGGCACATTCGAGGGTCAGAAGTACGACTTCAGACTCCACGATGATGACCTGATTAGGCTTAATGGCCGATTGTGTATACCGAGGAGTAGCGCTGAGCTGAAGGAGCGCATACTGGGTGAATCCCATTGTTCTACGACATCGATTCACCCCGGAGCTTCAAAGATGTATAAGGGTATGAAACGTTATTTTTGGTGGACTGGAATGAAAAGAGATATAAATGATTATGTGTTAAGGTGTCTCACTTGTCAGAAGGTCAAGTTTGAGCACCGACGGCCTGGTGGTATGGTGCAGCCAATGCCAGTGCCGGAGTGGAAGTTCCATGACATATCTATGGACTTCGTGGTAGGGCTTCCGCCTACAAGGGGAGGTCTAAATATGATTTGGGTTGTGGTAGACCGACTGACCAAGGTGGCTCGATTCATACCGATGAAGGACACCTGGAAAGTGGCTAAGCTTGCAGAGCTCTTCGACAAAGAGATTGTAAGACATCATGGGGTTCCGAAAACGATTGTATCTGACAGAGATACCAGATTCTTATCCAGATATTGGAAGTCTACACGAGAGGCACTAGGTACTGAACTTAAATTGAGCACAGCGTTTCACCCACAGACAGATGGTCAGAGTGAGCGCACCATCCAGACACTTGAGGATATGTTACGTGCATGTGCACTTGACTTTCAGACCAGCTGGATTGATAAGTTACATCTGATCGAGTTTAGTTACAACAACAGTTACCATGCTTCGATCAAGATGTCTCCCTTCCAGGCATTGTACGGTAGACCATGCCGCACGCCTTTATGCTGGGATGAGTCGAGTGAGACGGTCATTATAGGACCAGAGTATCTGGAACAGGTTCAGGCAGAAGTTCGCCAGATCCGGGCTAACATGAAAGCAGCTCAGGATAGACAGAAGTCGTACGCTGATGTGCGCAGACGTGACCTGGAGTTCACCGTAGGCGATCAGGTATTTCTTAGGGTATCCCCCATGAAGGGAGTATTTCGTTTTGGCCAGAAGGGCAAGTTGAGCCCGAAGTATGTGGGTCCTTATGTTGTGACGGAGCGGATCGGCCCGGTAGCTTATAGACTTGATTTACCCGCCGAGCTGGGCAAGGTACATGATGTATTTCATGTGTCCCAGTTGAAGAAGTATATGTCTCATCCGTCTCATGTGCTTCAGCCTGAAAGGCTAACCTTAGAGCCGACCATGCGATCAGTGGAGACTCCCGTACGGATTCTGGATACTAAGACTCGAGACACTCGCCATAAGTCTGTGAGACTGGTGAAGGTCCTCTGGTCTAACCAGGACGTTGAGGAGGCCACTTGGGAGCTGGAAGATAAGATGAAGGCGAAGCACCCGTCATTGTTTGCTTCTTAGTGTTTATATGTATAGGGTACGGGGCGTACCCCTTTTAAGGGGGGTAGAGCCGTTTCGGTTATGGTTGTGTACGACATGTATATGTATACATTGTCTATGTTAGGTTACAGACCGTTGAGTCTGAATGGTATTATGTGGTTTGGACCTTGAGTCCGTTGTGGTGTAAGTATGATGGTAATGTTGGTAATGATGTTTTGGAAGTATTGTGTTATAAGATTTTCCCCGTGTTCTAATAGTAAGATATGTGGGAAGTGTGAACTTTGGGGACAAAGTTCTTTTAAGGGGGGTAGATTGAAATACCCCAAACCTAAGTATGTTGTTTAAACATTAAAACATGATTTACTAAGACAAGAAAATGTCTTAGAAACATTAGTAAACAAATTCAAACAAAAGAAAACACAAAATGTGCTTTAAAGTCAATAAGAGCTAAAATGTGCTCTAAGCTTGGAATAAGCTTGGGTAAGACCTAATGAACTTACCAAGACCTTATTATATATTAATGAACATATTAAATCAATTACCAAAGAAAACCAAGCTTGAAAACAAGTTAAAACACAAAATGTGCTTTAAGAAGTCTTAAAGCACATTTTTGAAAAATTGTCTTGTAAATGAGTTTTGAGTGGCTAAATGTCCATCATTACTCTTAAATATATATGTTTACTATATAGTATCACATTTGGGTGGCTATATTAATGGGAAATCAAAAATTTCACTTCTAAGTGCCTTGTTTAGGTGAATAGTGCTTTTTATAAGCTAGTTTATAACATATGTTGTATTAAGTAATTAAATTGACAAACAAAGACTAAAGTACCCTCATATTAATAAAGGGGGCCGGTTTTTTAAGTGTGGTGACTCACCACCCACTTGTTATTTTGTTAAACAAATAAAGATGACTAATATAACTACTTTTTACTTTATAAGAACAAATATCTTCTTAAAAGCAATCTTGTCTCATTCTCTCTTTCCTTCTTCATTTCACACGGTTCCAACTTCTTCTTCCTCCTTCTTGCTGTTCTCTCATGGTAATATCACCACCACCATGAAAACTCAAGCTTTGACCTCTTGTTAAATCTAGCTCACTTAACCAAATTAAATTCTAAGACCACCAATCTCTTCCTCTCATCAAGCTCTTCATTTCTATCTTCTCAAAACTTCAAGAGCCCCATTTCGGTGCCATGGAGTTCCACCATTGAAGGAGCTTGAGCTTGTCTTTTTACATATTGTTGATCTCCTTTGCTTCTAGGTAAGGAATCTCAAAGAAAAATCATGTTTCCTCCATGTTTTGTTGTTGACCGAAAATACACATTGATGTAGCTCTTTATGTGGCTTTGTTTTAGCTTCATTCCAACCCTTCAAGGACTAGGTGGAGTCCTCTCTTTTATATATTCAAACTCCCTTCAAAGACCAAGGTAAAACAACTACATTAATGTTTTTGAAACAATGTAAAATTAGGGTTTGCAATGAGATGAAGCTTATAGCTTGAATACTCATTATAATGTTTGTATATTGTTTAGAACTTGACAAGGAATCAAATACCCTACCGGTTTTTATAAGGAAACAAGAAAGAAGTTGTTTGGAAAAGAGGTAAATCTACTAACCTAATGTTGTTTAATGCCTTAGGAGAAATGAGCTTATAATGCTTGTTAAAACTACCTAAAGAGCAAATGGTGAATGACTTAGTAAAGTGTTCTCAAGGAGACTAGTAAAAGAACATATATGTTGTTGTATGTATTTGCAGGTCAAAGGCATATATATTGTGGAAATTCAGTGTTTATGATTAAAGCACTTTAAGGGCCTAAGTGCCAAGCAATTTAAATTATGCATTATATTGTAATGTAGTGGAATGTGAGTGAGGTTTTGTGTGTGAGAATGTTCTTGTGATCTTAGGTGTTCTTGTGTGATTAATGAGGGAAAACAATGTGTTTTGGTTTAGTAATATTCTAGGAGAACCTATGTCAAAATTTAGGAGATATCCAAGGAGTTCTAGGTGTTAGTGTAAGGCTTGGTGAACTAGAAAATGTTAGAAAATGACTAAGTGTTGTACAAGAGAAGAAACTAGGTCTTAAGGTGTTCTAGGTAAACAAGAAGGACTTAGACATCAACTAGGGTTTAGGATGGTAAGAAATGGTGCTTAAGAGATGATGTTAAGATGAGGAGAAAGCATTTTGGGATAGTAGTTTTCTTAGGTGAGAAACATCATTTAGAAACCTAATGTAAAGTGTTATAAGTGTTAGTGAATTTATAAGGAAAAAAAAATGAGTAACAAGTGAAACATGGATTTAGGTGTGTTTAAGATGATATCTAGACATTAGAATATACCTAGGAACACTTGGTAAAGTTATACAATTAATGGAGGTGGAGAACTAAGGTAACAACATTTGAAAAATGACATTTTATCAATTCTGTAGGTTTGGTCCGGGACCTAGGTGCTGGTTAAAGTCCCGGACCAGGGGTGTAAAATAGGCCGAGGGTCACATAACAATGTGGTCCGGGACTTGGGTCTTGTACAAGGACCCGGACCACCCCCTGAATTACCCCGAGAGCTGAGTTAGCATATGGTCCGGGACCTAAGCTAGGGACCAAGTCCCGGACCACTATAAAACTTGGTTTTTAGGTATTTAAATGATGTCTAATGATAGGGATAAGTTAGGAATGATATTATAAGGTTACATAAGACATGTTAGGAGTGTTATAATGACATTTTAAAAGATGGGAAGTTAAAACAAAATGTAGAAATGTGATAACTAGAAATGTGAAGTAGTTAATGTGACAGTGGACTAGTGCGTTAATTAACCGACGTTACTAAATGTTTTAGGAATCTCTCAAGGTGGAAACCAGTCGAGGCAAGGACCAAGGTATGGTTTTCTTGCAGTCTGTTGTCTACCGGTTTACACCGGCTTGGGTGTTGTTTGCCTTTCTGTGTGTTACGACCTTATAAGATTAAGGCATGAAAAGAGTTTACAGTTGTTATACATTAAGATGTTGAAATGTTGTGACTCCTTTCCCTTGGTTGTCTAACAAGACCTAAATATTTGCTTGTATGTGACTTAACAAAATATTGTGTGATCACTAACAAGTGCTAATCGGGGGGAGTGAGGAGTCCGGTATGTTCCGGCCACGCGTGTGATGGACGGGAGTCGTTATCATATCCGGTTCGGCTCTCTTGGTGTATGTATAGGTGGTATTCCAATTTGGTTTCTACCTTCCCTTAGCTTATCCAAAGCTAGTTACTGACTCACGTCGGGCCACAGGGGCATACGTATGTTATTTCGGTGTGCTTGGGATTACTATATCCGACACACCTTGGGTATAAGTTAACCGTTCTATATAACTGGACGGTAACGAGGTTGGTAACGAGCTTAACATGGGATTGGCAAAAATCTCTAGGCTCACATGGTATACTAACTATGGTGGAAGGTTCCTTGTGAGAACCGATTTTATGGTGTTATGTATTGATGTTGTGCTATGCAAATTCCCTTGCTATGCTATGGTATATATATATATATATATGTTGGTTGTTTTAAAATGAATGCCATGTTATCATGACAATTGGTTGCGCGTATCCCGGTAGCCGATGGGCTGCGCGTTAGCCATACCAGCAAAGGTTGCTGACCCCCTCGGGGGCTCCATATTTTATTGCAGGATGAGGATCGAAGAAGCGGAGTGGCTCTAGATCCTAGGTCGATGATGTACTTTTGGTTGTTTTGGATGTTGAGCCCGGGATGCGCCTGTGCTCCCGTGGCGTTACATTTTGGTACCGTTCGTTAAACAGTGGGGGAGGTTTACAGTTGGTAGTGGTGATGTAAATTAAATACTCGGTATGGTTGGTTATGTTTATATATGGATGTTAGGTTCTATGCTCGGGAGTCTGATCATCAGACCGATACACTTGTATTTATTCTGCCTAGTTAACCACGTGGGTGGTTAACGGCGTTGTAACACCAAAGCATTTAGTTATTGTTTGGTTGGTTATTCCCGCTGCGATTTCGGTAGTTGGTAGGGGCGTTGTAGGGGTGTTACAAAAAAGTGGTATCAGAGCGAAGTATCGCTCTGATGACTAGAATACCGAGCTTAGGGATATACCGAGTTAGGAAACCTAACTACAGATACCTAATTGAACAGATTTGGAAAGGTTAACCACTAACTAAGTGTGGAATTACCTGGTTGTCGGGAAGATGCTATAACCATTGGACCGATAAGTGTGCAAGCATAATGCTAATGAAATGTTCATATGAATACAGATGGCAGGTAGACCACGAGGTAGAGGCCGCGGGCGCGGTACTGGAGGTATGGGTGACCAGGGCGATGATACTACGGCACAGACTATGGCTGAGGCAGTAGCAGCCGCCGTAGCCCAGATGGTACCCCAGATGGTTGCTGCGTTACAGCAAGGGCAACAGCCCGGAGTTCAGCCACCACCACCACCGCCACGAGAGACCAATTGGGTCAAGGCGTTGGCTGATCTGAGACCGCCATCATTCAATGGGGAGACTGATCCTCGAAAGCTGGAGGCGTACATCTCCGAACTGGAGACCGCCTACGAGACCTTGGCAGTACCTGCTGAAGCTAAGGTCCGTCTTGCCGCTTACTACTTGAAGGGTACGGCACAGAGTTGGTGGAAGTTGGTGAAAGAGGACAGGATGGCTGATCCTGAGTTTGGTTGGAGGGAGTACACGGCTCTACTGCGAGCCAAGTATTACCCTGTACATGTGCAGGAGGCCAAGCTCCTCGAGCTGGATAGTCTGAGGCAGGGGGATAAGATGTCGGTTGATGACTACTACACCGCATTCACCGGCCTTATCCACCTGTTACCAGACCTTGGGTATTCGAACCGAGTGTTGGTGAACCGGTTCTACAATGGTCTTAGCCACCGTCTCCGCTATGGGATGGGGCCAGCTGAGTATACAACCTTGCAGGTAATTAGAGTACCTTGTTGTGAATCAATTAGTACCATGAGTGAATGTTAATATGAGATGGTAAGTTGTTTTTGCGGGGCATGACTGACATCCTAAAATTCAGGAGTGCTATCATGCCGCTGCTAAGGTTGAAATTACCGTCCGTCTGAGGGACGAGGAGAATGCGCACAAGCGCAAGGCCACCAACGAGGGCCAGAGTCAGCAAGGGTATGGGGGAGGAAAGAAAAATAAACCCTACCCTCAGCCCCAGAAGGGTCAGTACCAGGGTGACAAGGGCCAAGCCCAGACCACCACAGCTGATGAGCCACTGAAGCTCACATATGCGTATGCGGCGAAGCCTCTACGCTCCTACCCGCCTAAGGGTAACTACTTAATTATGTGTATCTAGTTGAGGTGTATGTTGTTAAGATGTGAAGTGAGTATTGATTGTGTGTTGTTGTAGCAGCTAGCGCGGGTTCTGGACCGGAGCACCACTTTTACTGTAAGTGGTGTAACGGAGACCACCCCGGCAAAGACTGCAAGGGGAATGACGTGAAGTGTCATTACTGCCAGAAGATGGGGCACCGTGTTTGAGTGCTGGCAGAACCCCAATGGTAGGGACTACAAGCCAAAGGGGCAGTGGAAGGGTAAGACTACCACGACCACTGACACCCCGAGGGCGATCACCCAGCAAACTTCTGACAAGAAGTACACTGAATCCCAGAAGGGGAAGGGTACGGGGTCCGGCAAGGCCACCCTGAATGTGGTAGACCGGTCTGAGGCACCAGGATCCTCTTCGAGACCAGGTACCGCCTAAACTGTTAAATGAAAAAGTGATTGCTTACCGCATTTCATGAATGAGTGTTGTATTAGTGAGTCTAATGTACAGCCACCTAAGTAATGAGTTAAATACGATGTGAGAGACACCTAAATTAGACAATGTGGAAAACCTAGGAACCTTCAATATCTGTTATCCAATCCCGCCCACACCAAACCCTGAAAAGACCGCCATCAGCATCACCGAATTCCCACTGGAGCAATGTCAGGTTATCCAAGCAGGTATGATACTCTTAAGTGGATACCTGACACCGGAAGCACAGGTCCACATCATCAGACGTTGCAACGAACTGGAGCAGCACCAGGAGGTTTCTACACACCCGAATACCCGAGCGGTTCGAAGATGAAGCTGAAGATGATGTGCATGGGTAAGGACTGGAATCCCTACACCAAGTCATATCAGGATGTGCGAGCTGAAGACGGAGAAACTGTACCAGGTATACCTGAGGAGTTCCTTGCGGTTGTTAACCACACCGTGGGAATTGCTTAGCAACTTGAATCGGAACCGATTCCGAACGTGAAAGCAGACTTATGCATTGTGAACTTCTACCAGAAAGGTGGACGGTTAGGGTTACACCAAGACAAGGACGAGTCACCCGAGTCTCTAAGTAAGGGAGTACCCGTGGTGTCTTGGTCCATTGGTGATACCGCTGTGTTCGCGTACGGCGAGCAGAAGCGTGGTGATCTCGCAAAGAAGCTAGTGTTGAAGTCAGGTGATGTATTAATCATGGGAGGACAATCAAGGATGTTGTACCACGGTATCAAGAAGATTAAATTGAATACCGCACCATCGACAGTGGTCAATGCCACTCATCTGAAACCCGGACGTTTGAATTTGACTTTCAGGCAGTTTTAGCCTTGTGTAATCATGTGATGTATTAAGCCAGTGTATGCTAAAGATGCTATATTAGCCATGTCTACAATGTAACCAACTTATGGTGTAAAGACTGTGTTAATGAATAAAGGGATGTTGTTTTGGAGTGTATCAACGTGTTACTACCGTATACTTATGAGTTTGCCAATGAATTAGGCTGTGCACTCGGAACGGGAGGTATACTGAGTGTCTGCAATAAGGCAGAAGCCGGCAAGAGCGGCACAATCCTCACCGGTACCTTTCCAGTGAATGGCGTGGATGCATCGATCTTGTTCGACTCTGGAGCCTCACACACTTCATTTCGCTATCATTTGCGAAGAGGCTGGGGTTAGACGGTGAAGAGATGCCAGACTTCGTGGTCACTCTCCCGTCGAAAGAGCGGATCAGGTGTACCCGCTACTACCGAGATGCTGTTGTTCGGATCATGGATGAGGAGTTTCCGATCGACTTGATAGAGTTCGACGGACTAGGTTTTGATGTGATTGTCGGGATGAACTGGTTGGAGCGGTACAAGGGTAGAATCCTATGTGCCGAGCATCGACTGCTTCTTCGGAGTCCATCTGGGGTTACTATATCATACCGCTAGAGGCCCAGGGAGCCTTCGACAGATCATCACCGCCATGGCCATGTATCGTGAGTTACGACGACGAGGAAATGATGTATACCTCTGCTATGTCCAGGACATAGAGAGAGACCCTGAGTTTAGCCCAGATGTGCCGGTAGTGTCGGAGTTTCCTGATGTATTTCCTAAGGAACTGCCGGGCATGCCGCCAGCACGAGAGGTTGAGTTTGAGATTGATCTAGTTCCGGGCACCGGACCCATTGCGAAAGCGCCTTATCGTATGGCTCCAGCAGAGATGACAGAGCTCAAGGAGCAGCTGAGAGACCTACTCGACAAGGGCTTTATCCGCCCTAGTGTTTCACCATGAGGAGCGCCGGTCCTCTTCGTGAAGAAGAAGGACGGTAGCCTCCGCCTGTGTATTGATTATCGGGAGCTGAATGCTGTTACGGTGAAGAACCGTTACCCTTACCACGCATCGACGATCTATTTGATCAGCTGAGGGGAGCATCAGTATTCTCCAAGATAGACCTACGTTCCGGATACCACCAGATTGCCATCCGTGACAGTGATATCGAAACGAAACATTCAGAACTAGGTATGGGCATTATGAGTTCACAGTTATGCCGCTTGGCTTGTCAAATGCACCAGCAAAGTTCATGGACTTAATGAACCGTTTGTTCCAAGATCAGTTGGACAAATCAGTGGTAGTCTTCATCGATGACATACTTGTGTATTCGAAATCGAGAGGTGAGCATGAAAGCCACCTGAGAGATGTATTGCAGACATTGAGAAAGAATCAGCTGTATGCTAAATTTCTAAGTGTGAATTTTGGTTGAACCAAGTATCCTTCCTTGGACATGTGATTTCTGAGGCCGGGATCGCTGTTGATCCGGCAAAGATAGATGCAGTGCGCACCTGGCCTAGGCCGAAGACAGTTACCGACATCAGGAGCTTCCTCGGTCTGGCAGGTTATTATAGGAGGTTTGTGAAGGACTTCTCCAGTGTCTCGAAGCCGATGACTTCCTTGATGAAAAAGGATGCACCATTCGAGTGGACAGTCGACTGTGAGAGTGCTTTCACGAGTCTCAAGGATGCTCTGACATCTGCACCGGTTCTGACATTGCCAGACGGTCCAGATGGTTTTGAGGTCTATTGCGACGCATCAGGCAGGGGTATGGGTTGTGTGTTGATGCAACACGGGAAGGTCGTAGCTTACGCCTCCCGACAGCTGAAGAAGCATGAGGAGAACTACCCTACCCACGACTTAGAATTGGGTGCCATCGTCTTCGCATTGAAGATATGGCGACATCATTTGTATGGGGTAAGCGTGACAATCTATTCCGACCATAAGAGTTTGAAATACTTGTTCACTCAGAAAGAGTTGAACATGAGGCAAAGGAGGTGGGTCGAGTTCTTAAATGATTATGACATCAATTTACAGTATAAGGAGGGTAAGGCAAATGTGGTAGCTGACGCATTGAGTCGCCGAGCACACTCTCTCCATTCGCTAGTCTCTCATACTGGCTTAGTTGAAGAGGTGCGGAGTGCTCAGATGACGGATCAGTATATGGTGGAGATTAGACAGAAGCTTATTGATGGCACATTCGAGGGTCAGAAGTACGACTTCAGACTCCACGATGATGACCTGATTAGGCTTAATGGCCGATTGTGTATACCGAGGAGTAGCGCTGAGCTGAAGGAGCGCATACTGGGTGAATCCCATTGTTCTACGACATCGATTCACCCCAGAGCTTCAAAGATGTATAAGGGTATGAAACGTTATTTTTGGTGGGCTGGAATGAAAAGAGATGTTAATGATTATGTGTTAAGGTGTCTCACTTGTCAGAAGGTCAAGTTCGAGCACCGACGGCCTGGTGGTATGGTGCAGCCAATGCCAGTGCCGGAGTGGAAGTTCCATGACATATCTATGGACTTCGTGGTAGGGCTTCCGCCTACAAGGGGAGGTCTAAATATGATTTGGGTTGTGGTAGACCGACTGACCAAGGTGGCTCGATTCATACCGATGAAGGACACCTGGAAAGTGGCTAAGCTTGCAGAGCTCTTCGACAAAGAGATTGTAAGACATCATGGGGTTCCGAAAACGATTGTATCTGACAGAGATACCAGATTCTTATCCAGATATTGGAAGTCTACACGAGAGGCACTAGGTACTGAACTTAAATTGAGCACAGCGTTTCACCCACAGACAGATGGTCAGAGTGAGCGCACCATCCAGACACTTGAGGATATGTTACGTGCATGTGCACTTGACTTTCAGACCAGCTGGATTGATAAGTTACATCTGATCGAGTTTAGTTACAACAACAGTTACCATGCTTCGATCAAGATGTCTCCCTTCCAGGCATTGTACGGTAGACCATGCCGCACGCCTTTATGCTGGGATGAGTCGAGTGAGACGGTCATTATAGGACCAGAGTATCTGGAACAGGTTCAGGCAGAAGTTCGCCAGATCCGGGCTAACATGAAAGCAGCTCAGGATAGACAGAAGTCGTACGCTGATGTGCGCAGACGTGACCTGGAGTTCGCCGTAGGCGATCAGGTATTTCTTAGGGTATCCCCCATGAAGGGAGTATTTCGTTTTGGCCAGAAGGGCAAGTTGAGCCCGAAGTATGTAGGTCCTTATGTTGTGACGGAGCGGATCGGCCCGGTAGCTTATAGACTTGATTTACCCGCCGAGCTGGGCAAGGTACATGATGTATTTCATGTGTCCCAGTTGAAGCAGTATATGTCTCATCCGTCTCATGTGCTTCAGCCTGAAAGGCTAACCTTAGAGCCGACCATGCGATCAGTGGAGACTCCCGTACAAATTCTGGATACTAAGACTCGAGACACTCGCCATAAGTCTGTGAGACTGGTGAAGGTCCTCTGGTCGAACCAGGACGTTGAGGAGGCCACTTGGGAGCTGGAAGATAAGATGAAGGCGAAGCACCCGTCAGTGTTTGCTTCTTAGTGTTTATATGTATAGGGTACGGGGCGTACCCCTTTTAAGGGGGGTAGAGCCGTTTCGGTTATGGTGTGTACGACATGTATATGTATACATTGTCTATGTTAGGTTACAGACCGTTGAGTCTGAATGGTATTATGTGGTTTGGACCTTGAGTCCGTTGTGGTGTAAGTATGATGGTAATGTTGGTAATGATGTTTTGGAAGTATTGTGTATAAGATTTTCCCCGTGTTCTAATAGTAAGATATGTGGGAAGTGTGAACTTTGGGGACAAAGTTCTTTTAAGGGGGGTAGATTGAAATACCCCCCTAAGTATGTTGTTTAAACATTAAAACATGATTTACTAAGACAAGAAAATGTCTTAGAAACATTAGTAAACAAATTCAAACAAAAGAAAACAAAAATGTGCTTTAAAGTCAATAAGAGCTAAAATGTGCTCTAAGCTTGGAATAAGCTTGGGTAAGACCTAATGAACTTACCAAGACCTTATTTATATATTAATGAACATATTAAATCAATTACCAAGAAAACCAAGCTTGAAAACAAGTTAAAACACAAAATGTGCTTTAAGAAGTCTTAAAGCACATTTTTGAAAAATTGTCTTGTAAATGAGTTTTGAGTGGCTAAATGTCCATCATTACTCTTAAATATATGTTTACTATATAGTATCACATTTGGGTGGCTATATTAATGGGAAATCAAAAATTTCACTTCTAAGTGCCTTGTTTAGGTGAATAGTGCTTTTTATAAGCTAGTTTATAACATATGTTGTATTAAGTAATTAAATTGACAAACAAAGACTAAAGTACCCTCATATTAATAAAGGGGGCCGGTTTTTAAGTGTGGTGACTCACCACCCACTTGTTTTTTGTTAAACAAATAAAGATGACTAATAACTACTTTTTACTTTATAAGAACAAATATCTTCTTAAAAGCAATCTATCTCATTCTCTCTTCTCTTCTTCATTTCACACGGTTCCAATCTTCTTCTCCCTTCTTGCTGTTCTCTCACGGTAATATCACACCACCATAAAACTCAAGCTTTGACCTCTTGTTAAATCTAGCTCACTTAACCAAATAAACAAAGACCACCAATCTCTTCCTCTCATCAAGCTCTTCATTTCTATCTTCTCAAACTTCAAGAGCCCCATTTCGGTGCCATGGAGTTCCACCATTGAAGGAGCTTGAGTCTTTTTACATATTGTTGATCTCCTTTGCTTCTAGGTAAGGAATCTCAAAGAAAAATCATGTTTCCTCCATGTTTTTGTTGACCGAAAATACACATTGATATAGCTCTATGTGGCTTTGTTTAGCTTCATTTCCAACCCTTCAGGACTAGGTGGAGTCCTCTCTGTTATATATTCAAACTCCTTCAAAGACCAAGGTAAAACAACTACATAATGTTTTTGAAACAATGTAAATTAGGGTTTACAATGAGATGAAGCTTATAGCTTGAATACTCATTATTGTTTGTATATTGTTTAGAACTTGACAAGGAATCAAATACCTTACCGGTTTTATAAGGAAACAAGAAAGAAGTTGTTTGGAAAAGAGGTAAATCTACTAACCTAATGTTGTTTAATGCCTTAGGAGAAATGAGCTTATAATGCTTGTTAAAACTACCTAAAGAGCAAATGGTGAATGACTTAGTAAAGTGTTCTCAAGGAGACTAGTAAAAGAACATATATGTTGTTGTATGTATTTGCAGGTCAAAGGCATATACATTGTGGAAATTCAGTGTTTATGATTTTAAGCACTTTAAGGGCCTAAGTGCCAAGCAATTTAAATTATGCATTATATTGTAAGTGTAATGTGAGTGAGGTTTTGTGTGTGAGAATGTTCTTGTGATCTTAGGTGTTTTGTGTGATTAATGAGGGAAAACAATGTGTTTTGGTTTAGTAATATTCTAGGAGAACCTATGTCAAAATTTAGGAGATATCCAAGGAGTTCTAGGTGTTAGTGTAAGGCTTGGTGAACTAGAAAATGTTAGAAAATGACTAAGTGTTGTACAAGAGAAGAAACTAGGTCTTAAGGGTTCTAGGTAAACAAGAAGGACTTAGACATCAACTAGGGTTTAGGTTGGTAAGAAATGGTGCTTAAGAGATGATGTTAAGATGAGGAGAAAGCATTTTGGGATAGTAGTTTTCTTAGTAAGAAACATCATTTAGAAACCTAATGTAAAGTGTTATAAGTGTTAGTGAATTTATAAGGAAAAAAATGAGTAACAAGTGAAACATGGATTTAGGTGTGTTTAAGATGAATCTAGACATTAGAATATACCTAGGAACACTTGGTAAAGTTATACAATTAATGGAGGTGGAGAACTAAGGTAACACATTTGAAAAATGACATTTTATCAATTCTGTAGGTTTGGTCCGGGACCTAGGTGTGGTTAAAGTCCCGGACCAGGGGTGTAAAATAGGCCGAGGGTCACATAACAATGTGGTCCGGGACTTGGGTCTTGTACAAGGACCCGGACCACCCCCTGAATTACCCCCGAGAGCTGAGTTAGCATATGGTCCGGGACCTAAGCTAGGGACCAAGTCCCGGACCACTATAAAACTTGGTTTTTAGGTATTTAAATGATGTCTAATGATAGGGATAAGTTAGGAATGATATTATAAGGTTACATAAGACATGTTAGGAGTGTTATAATGACATTTAAAAGAGGGAAGTTAAAACAAAATGTGGAAATGTGATAACTAGAAATGTGAAGTAGTTAATGTGACAGTGGACTAGTGCGTTAATTAACCGACGTTACTAAATGTGTTTAGGAATCTCTCAAGGTGGAAACCAGTCGAGGCAAGGACCAAGGTATGGTTTTCTTGCAGTCTGTTGTCTACCGGTTTACACCGGCTTGGGTGTTGTTTGCTTTTCTGTGTGTTACGACCTTATAAGATTAAGGCATGAAAAGAGTTTACAGTTGTATACATTAAGATGTTGAAATGTGTGACTCCTTTCCCTTGGTGTCTAACAAGACCTAAATATTTGCTTGTATGTGACTTAACAAAATATTGTGTGATCATACTAACAAGTGCTAATCGGGGGGAGTGAGGAGTCCGGTATGTTCCGGCCACGCGTGTGATGGACGGGAGTCGTTATCATATCCGGTTCGGCTCTTGGTGTATGTATAGGTGGTATTCCAATTTGGTTTCTACTTCCCTTAGCTTATCCAAAGCTAGTTACTGACTCACGTCGGGCCACAGGGGCATTACGTATGTTATTTCGGTGTGCTTGGGATTACTATATCCGACACACCTTGGGTATAAGTTAACCGTTCTATATAACTGGACGGTAACGAGGTTGGTAACGAGCTTAACATGGGATTGGCAAAATCTCTAGGCTCACTATGTATACTAACTATGGTGGAAGGTTCCTTGTGAGAACGATTTTATGGTGATGTATTGATGTGTGCTATGCAAATTCCCTTGCTATGCTATGGTATATATATATATATAGGTTGGTGTTTTAAAATGAATGCCAGTTATCATGACAATTGGTTGCGCGTATCCGGTAGCCCGAGGGGCTGCGCGTTACCATACCAGCAAAGGTTGCTGACCCCTCGGGGCTCCATATTTATTGCAGGATGAGGACGAAGAAGCGGAGTGGCTCTAGATCCTAGGTCGATGATGTACTTTGGTTGTTTTGGTTGTTGAGCCCGGGAAGCGCCTGGCTCCCGAGGCATTACATTTGGTACCGTTCGTTAAACAGTGGTGGAGGTTACAGTTGGAAGTTGTGATGTAAATTAAATACTCGGTATGGTTGGTTATGTATATATATGGAGGTTAGGTTCTATGCTCGGGAGTCTGATCATCAGACAGATACACTTGTATTTATTCTGCCTAGTTAACCACGTGGGTGGTTAACGGCGTTGTAACACCAAAGCGTTTAGTTATTGTTGGTTGGTTATTTCCGCTGCGATTTCGGTAGTTGGTAGGGGCGTTGTAGGGGTGTTACAAAAAGTGGTATCAGAGCGAAGTATCGCTCTGATGACTAGAATACCGAGCTTAGGGATATACCGAGTTAGGAAACCTAGCTACAGATACCTAAGTGAACAGATTAGGAAAGGTTAACCACTAACTAAGTGTGGAATTACCTGGTTGTCGGGAAGATGTTATAACCATTGGACCGATAAGTGTGCAAGCATAATGCTAATGAGATGTTCATATGAATTCAGATGGCAGGTAGACCACGAGGTAGAGGCCGCGGGCGCGGTACTGGAGGTATGGGGACCAGGGCGATGATACTACGGCACAGACCATGGCTGAGGCAGTTGCAGCCGCCGTAGCCCAGTTGGTACCCGATTTGGTTGCTGCTATACAGCAAGGGCAACAGCCCGGAGTTCGGACGCCCACGGACGGCGGCGGAATTTTGAAATTTTAAAAATTTAGGTTTTCTAATAATGTCCGGGCCCACGGACAGCCTGTCCGTGGCCCCGGACTTTACAATTTTCTGTTTTATGTTTAATTCGACTTTTATTTTCATATAGGTTGACTGAGGTCTGTGGCCTCGGACATTAGGTCCGTGGCTACGGACGGAAACAAAATTTGACTAATTCTGCCTCCGAAACCCTAGTTTAGGTAATTTTAATTTCCACTTTAATTTTCTGTCAAAAAACGTTAAAAAATAAAAAAAACAGAAGCGCGCACCTAGGTTAAAAACAACTTTGTAGAAAGCCGTAATTGAACCAAGTAGAGGAAAAACGACCTAGGAAGGGTAATGAAAGTAATTGAACCCTAATTAAGTCGAATATCAAGCCCCGAACCCAAACTCTCCTTTCCTAATTTGATCTAGGTTAAAATTAGGTGGCGACTCGTAATAGGTTCCAGTGAGCTAGCTTAGGTTTTAATAATTATTTTATATGACATAGTTATTAATCTTAGGCTATAAGTGGACCTAAAACCCGATTAGATCCCAATCAAGTTAATCCACATATGATAGGGTTTAAAATCGAGGCTCACAGGTAGCCACTGGAACAACACTCAGTGCTTCTTGCAAACTCCAGTGTAGACCTCCAATAAAACGTTAGACTTTAGGAGCTTCATTAGGAACCATATTTGATGCAAATCTCACTAGCTCCATGAACTTAGAGTGATACGTCTTTACATCATCTTGTAATTGTTTCAGCTCTATAAACTCATGAAATTTCTGCATGCGAACATGCTCCAGATAAAATCTTTTTCTCATGGTAGCCTTGAGTGTTTCCCATCCAAAATTCGGTTCTTCCTTCAGCCTATCCTACTCTACAGTCCACCACAAATCAAATTCACCTTTAAAATAGTATACAACTCCACTTACCCTCTTGTCTTCAGGACAATCAACAATATCAAAAATTTAATCGAACTCCCTTATCCAATCTTCCACAATTTTCCTGGACACATCCTTTGAAGCTTCTGCCCTTTCCTCCTGTTTCTCAAGAATTCTACCCATGCTAAGAGCTAAGTCTCTCAGGGTTTCGAGTTGCCCTCTATCAGCAACTCCTCTGGATGCCTCTCCATTCTGTACACACATCAATTAGAAAATCCATAACAGACAAGTATTCAAACATTCACATGTTATGTTAGTCAAACAACACACAAGAATCCCTTCCCCCGGCTTATCATTTCCATTGTTGTGACGTATATTTAATCCCCGTCCTGTAGCATTGAGCTGATGGAAGATCGGAGCCAATCTCTGACTCAAGGCAACAAATATTTAACCACATCCTAGAAATATGTGGTGGGCGATCGAAGTCAATCACTGACTCAAGGATGACTATGTCTGAAGACAACAGTCCAATAGAAGCGGATATGATATAGATACCATCCTCTAATACAAATATGCGCGCGGCCGGAACCTTCCCGGACTCCTCTCTTCTCCAATAATCCAAGTTCGTTAGAAGTATATTGGAATGTTTGTCCTACTTCTAGTATGTTAATTCGACCATCTCTGTTTCGGATGTCGACTAGATATTGAAGGGAAATTAGTGAGAAGTTCTCATGTATTTTTCACTATTAGATAAGTTCGTATTCTTACTCATCTTCGTTCTTCTAACCGTTATCGTATGATCCTCATGTGTGATTTATGTCTACTCTAATGTGTAGTTAGTAGCGCGTCACATAGTAGGTCAAGGTTAGAGAAATACAACAACACAAAACAACACAATAAACCATATTCCATGCAATTATCTTATTGGTCATTTCACACAACAGATAGCACACAAGCTGAGGTAACCTCAATAACACGCAGGTCATAAGAAACCATACCTTAGCCTAATTCGACACTCGCTTATTCCGGCTTACGTCCTGGCTATCCCGATCCTATAATCCATTTAATTCATTGAGTTGACTTCTTACTATATATAACATGTTTCTCCTTTGTACATATCTTCTTAGTTCAACGTATTAGCTATGTAAATTCTATTAATTAGTATTTAATTTCTTCTTTGTACATTTCTTCTTACTATAAATTCTATTAATTAATATTTAATTTCTAATCGGTTTGTGTTTTGCCATTTTAGGTGAAAATGTGATGTCTTTTATTCCAATTGTTTAACCAATTTTCCAATGCTTCTAAAATTAACCAAATAACTTTAGAAGGTATTTTGGACCTCGTTTCCACTTCTAAAATATTTGTGACCTATTTTTCGATGTAAAAATGATTAATTTTATTTTCGTTTATATTTCTTTTCTAAATCCTCCCCAAGGTCGTTTTAGGGTTCGTTAATGTTTCCTAACAACTTAAGGTTTATTTTTAAATTGAAAAAATTCACGATATACCCCTGTTTTCTTTCATAATTCATAATATACCCCTGTTGGTTTTCGTAATTCAACTTTAAACATACTTAAATGTTGTCCAAAATTGATGAAACTTTACATGGACGATGCTATAGTGTTATATTTTGGTCCAATATCAAATTTGAAGTTTTTTAAGCTCATATGTGACATGTGGGACCCAATGAGCATGTCACAATTTTCATTGGGCCCCACAGGTCACATGTGAGCTTAAAAAACTTCAAATTTGATATTGGACCAAAATATAACACTTAGAAAAGTCCATGTAAAGTTTCATCAATTTTGGACAACATTTAAGCATGTTCAAAGTTGAATTACGAAAACCAACAGGGATATATTGTGAATTACGAAAGAAAACAGGGGTATATCGTGAATTTTCCCTTTTATATTATTCCTCTTTACTTATTTATGGATATTTAATTTCTTAATCTTTCATTAATTAATTTTATTTAATTAATTCGTTATTAATTAGAGTAATTAATATTTATGATATTTTTGCCCTAGAGCCAAATGTGCTATATTGGAATAAACAAGGGGAAATTCCATTTATATCAAACAAAAATACTAAAAAAAAAGCCACATAATTGCCAGAAAGGATCAGGGGCGTTTGTGAAATTTCCAAAAATTGACGAAACATTGTTAGTATCTATATTACTCCGAAATATTCAGGAGGAAAAAATGGGTGAAGGAAGTGAGTGAGATCGTGAGAGAGCTTGAAAACTTACCAGCGTGAGCCCGAACCTGAACCTGAATACGAGGAAGGAAAGTTGCGAAAAAAATTCTGAAATAACACAATTGGACAAAACATATACCTATATTAACCTCTGTCCCAAACTATTTCCTTAAATAATAGTCCCGGGAGAAATCGTCTCTTGAAGAGACGATTTCATTAATTATCAAAGTTGAAATCGTCTCTTCAAGAGACGATTTCAACGTTTTCCCACGCCACGTTGGCGCTGACTCATCGGGGAAACGGAAGAAGGGGAAATCGTCTGTTGAAGAGACGATTTCCCCGTTTCTACGATGCGCGCGAGAAAACACTTCGAAAGTTTCAGAATTACTAATGAAATCGTCATTTCCAAAGACGATTTCTCTATTAAGCCAGAAATCGTCTTTTGTAAAGACGAGTTTACGGGTTACACTTACTTAACCGATTTTTTCCTCTCCCTTCCTTATTCTTTCTTTCCTCCTCTCCTCTGTCGAGCTCGAACATCCCTCTCTGTCGACAAGAAATCGCCACCCCCTGCAGCCGCCTCTCTTCGCCGGAAACCGCCCCCGCCTCCGCCAAGCTCCGGCGCCACCAGCCTGCAACAACATCCCTTGTTAGTTTCAACACTTACATCAAGATTTAAGGTAATTTCTAACCCTAAAAAAATTAGGGATTATGGAAAAATTAGGGATTCTTAAATAATTGTTAAATTAGTAACTTATTATATGTGGTTATGTGTTAAATTGAAGTGGTGATTGATTATTGATGAAATTCTAGTGATAATTGATGTTTGATTTGTGAAATGTTGGTGAATATGGATTGTTTGTGAAATTTTGAAATTTTACAATTTTGTGAAATTTGTGAATGTTGGGAAATTGTGGATGTTTGTTGAATTTTGTGAGATTGTGAATGTTGGGAAATTAATTGTTTGAAGTGTTTAAATAATTATATGCAATTGATAAGGTTGAATTGTAGAATTAGTTGTTGAATGGTAGTGTATTACAACATTATAGTGTTTGTTTTTTATTTTCGGTTTTGTTTGTTTCCAATCAGCCAAATGGTGGGACGGTTGATTAAATTTGTGAATTATGAATGGTGTTTGCAAATAGGTGGATATGTCCGCCGTTATCCAGTTCTTATGTCGTATTAGTGGCAAAATTGTTTATGGGGCAAACGGAGCTGATTACGAGGGTGGGAAGAAGAAGCTCCTCATGGTTAGTGGCGACACCAATTATGAGCAGCTTATTGCTGAGATTGGTAGTCGTTTCGGTATCGACTTGTGCACCCATGAAGTGACGGTGTCACAAAGGATGGGTCAGACAAAGAATGACGGAACCACAAAGTGGACAGTGATACCCATCGATGACGATGGGGATCTTAAAAATGCCATGTTCTACTGTCAGTGTGATGGGCACGAGATATTCTATGAATTGTACGCTGAAGTACATGAAAACCGACAACCACAAACACTTCTCATTTCCTCATCTTATCAACACCAAGCCCCTCCAAGCTTCACACCACCTGAAAACCTAACCCCTTTGCCTTCTTCATATCCCATACATCAAACACAAAAACATCACAAACACTTCTCTTATACTTAATGCTCCTCCTCAAGATGAAACCTACTTACATACACAAGAACATTCATCATACCCAACACCCGTTGTAGTCCTCTCGAACATGATGGTGGTGATGAACTGGACACTTTGATGATGATGGCGACTTGCGGGAATACTTCGAGGAGGATGAGATGGAAGGGTTTGGAGGTGGCTCATCCAATGATGATGATGATGGTGATGACAATGATGGTGCCGATGATGCCACACCGACTGATGTGGCTATGCTGTGGTCACTACCTCCACCGGGGAGGGCGATGCTTCTCTCGTCCATCTCGTGTGCGAGGAAAGGGAGACCAAGATCAACCCGTATTGTAATGAGATGGATTTGAAGGAGCCCAAGAAAAAGACTAGATGCACTAGGTGTGCGCAAGAGGGTCATAATAAGAGGAGATGTCCTAGTAGTAGTTCTACTTAGTGTTTGTTGTGTTGTACTATTCGATTACGTTTGTACTTGAATTTGTGTTATTCGTAGAATATTAATGCAATGTTTCTTATGTTTTAACAAATTGCATATTCTTTTCTAAGATACGAGCTTTTGATATGGATGAATCTCTGTTGTTGTGTTGTACTATTTAATATTCAGTTACACTGTAACACCCCAACCGTTAATCTCGTCATTACCTCTTAATTTAACACCAATACTCTTACTCACGCAGCGGAACTCTAACTACAACGAGGGGTGAAACAACGCCGTTAGCCACCCATATGGCTAACCAGGCCTATCTCACATACAAGTAACGGTCTGATGGACTGGATCAACCGAGTACTTCATACAAATACAATACTCATTTCACTTCTTACTATACCGAGTCTACAATTACGGATGCCGATAACATACTCGGACTTACACCTCATTTAAATGCATAAGTATTTACGATCTAACTACCCACGCTTCATAACTGTCCCCGTCCTACTCTCTCGAACGGTGGTCAGCTTCAAGTACCTGCACACTAAAAACGTTCCCCTAGGGGGTCAGCTTACGCTGCGCATGAAATTCGCATATACCGCGTGCTAACGCGGTACGCCGACTACTTTGGGTCGGATATACATGGAGTTCATTTTAATCAAACAACATGCATCATGGCAATACAACATATATGTATATCACACAAGGAATCTACATCCAATCACGGAACACGATTCCTAACTAACATAACAATGTTGTTAGTGGTAACGGTTTCTTAGGCATTGAGGGTTATTCCTCACTATGCCTTGTTTACTTATTCAATACCTCACCCGCTCTCTCGGGTACTTATTATATACACACCCATTCTCTTGGCTACTCATTCTTATACTTACCATTCTCTCGGGTTACTCATATATACTCACCCCTTTCTCTCGGGTTATTTATACTCATTATCTCACCCACACTCTTGGGTTATTCATACTCAAGCTCTTGTAGATTCTCGAGACACTACAGGTCTCCTACGTCACGCTTTACTCTTATTACATACTTAGCCAAAACTCATGGCTCTCTAGCATAGTCTTACTTCCCCGGTTTCGACCCTACTCTGGGTCTCGCATGGTGGGAAGGTTCAACTAGCTCACGGAACTCTCTCTTAGTTCCTATCTCTTTTACTTAGGTCCGACTACTCTCGGACTACTCTCGTTCCCATACACTCTCTCTCGGAGTTATAGTAATATCATGTATATTAGTCTAGAAGCATCATTCTCGGTGTTTCTAATGACTTTGGGAACTTTACTTAAATTCGGGTAATCTTAGGTTTAAGGGTTACCCTCACAATCATATGCTTGTACATTCGGATATTTTCTTATACCGGGTAAAATCCTCATTTAGGAGGTCGACCGTGTCTCAAGGGAACCACATAGTCCCTTAGGTCTCTTTTACCTTTCTATATATCACATCATTGGACTAACTTCAATCCTCTCGATGGAGGTCATTTATCTCTCCACTCATATTATTTCATGGATTGTTTCAATAAGGTTTTCTAACCGTTATCGGGTATTTACTCAACCCGTACATCTCCTCACATTCTGGGAGTTCATATGTTTACGATATCGTTATACTTTAATCGATAGTTATGTGTGTTTGCATATTGCCATTGCTTATGAGACTACCCGTACTACGGGTTTATTAGTCAATCAATACTACTATGAGTCGGTCTAGGCACTCTGTTAGACCACACCGGCATACAAGTATGTTAGTTCATAAACATACAACAATGCATGCATAATCAAACAAGGGATTAGTTTCATGCTTTAATCTTGATTAAGCCGGCACACAAACACACAAATCAGAGTAACTCGGTTAGCATACGGGGCATGAGAAAATCATACCTTTCACCGGATTTTTACTTTACCGTGTCATCTCACCAAGCTCGGGTCACGCACGGTTCTCTGATAATGTTTCAACATTATATTAATACTAATATCATACGGAACATAATAAAATGTTACTCCGCAGTTACCCCGTTATCCCGTTTTCTCGGTATTACTTTATTAATTTGAGTTCTCACTTCTCAATCACTTCTAACACTTTCTCACACTTCTAGGGCCTTTACATGTCACCAAACAAGGCCTTAACATCATATAACATCATTAACATTCAAACCCCCATCATTTAACCCTTTAAAAACACTCTTGTAGGTTTCTCGGGGTGGTCCGGGACTTGGTACTTACCCTAAGTCCCGGACCAATTGCAAACTAAACTCTCGGGTGAAATTTATATATGGTCCGGGACCTTGTCCCTATCCCAAGTCCCGGACCAGCTTGATTGTTCAGTCTCGCCTTATTTTAGGGGGTGGTCCGGGTCTTGTCCATGGACTAGGTCCCGGACCCTGCTAAAACCTGCAACTCACATGGTTTTCAACCCCTTTCAATCCTTAATCCACCTCCAACCTTTCCCTAATCTTTCCACATATTTCTACATGTTTAATCACCTTAAAAACATGCTCAAAACTCATCAATTCATGGGTGAAACCCTTACCCAAATTCTTACTCAAAATCACTTACACTTTCATAATAGTTCTTGTCTTCTACTAGACTTGTAACAGATTTGGTTTCTTCTTTAAACCATTCTAACCTCACTTACTGATGCCATTCCAAGCATTCACATGGCATTATTTTTACTCCTAACACACTCTCCTTCAAAGTTTGGTTTTCCAAACCATTAACCACTCACTTAAACCTCTTAAACACACCTAGTTTCTTCCTTTGAATAGAACACTCAAGTCCATACATCCCTAGGAAATTTTGACAGCACTTACTTGCTTTACTAAGCATTTTCACCACATAAATAACTCACAAGCACTTCTTCCACCTGTTTGGTTTAGACATCAACAATCACATTAAATTCCCACTTGTTCACATATAAACTAGCTTGGTTTCCTAGGTTCATTTTACACACTTAAACCCATTGAAACATTCCCATTCAACAAACAACATTATAGTATCATGACCACACAATTCAAGGTCCTTAATTCAACCTATCATTTAACTCACAAGTCACATAAAAACTAGCTCAAGGTAAGCTTTTTACCTTGCTCCTTTTCGGTTTCTCCCTCTTCTTCCTCTTTCTCTTGTTCCCTCTTTTCTTCATGTTTCCACATCAAAACAAAGGGGCATAGATTGCCAACTAAATCATATCCCCATATACATATATCAACTTATTAATTCAAATCCTCCACTCAAAAACTAGTATTTCAAGCACTAGTTTTTAGGCTCTAGCTTAGATATTACCTTAGGTATCCAAAAGGAGAGCTTGGCAATCAAATGGAGCATTTCCAAACACTCCACAAGGTCAAGGTGTTCACGGCTGTGAAACGGGAGAAGATTTTCAACGTGAGGAAAATTTTCCCAAATGGCAAAAACAAGCTTGAAATGGCCAAAGCTCTTACTAATTATTACCTCAAGACATAAGGAGGGTGGAGGAGAGCTAAAATAGCTTGAAGCTCCAAAAGCTCCAACATCCATGGAAGTGAAGATGGAGGAATCAAGATTTTGAGGGGTGGAAATGTGGCCCTCGCCGATACGAATCTAACGGTGCAATTTTTGTGCGATTCGGTGGAGAAATGAGTAAGTTAGATGAGATTGAAGATGGAGGTGGTGAGCTTCTTCTTCAATCGGGAATATTACAGAGGAGGAAGAAGAAGAAGGTAGCCAGGGGCTGGGCTGCGTGAGAATAAAGAAAGAAAGGTAGGTGAGAGAGTGTATTTATGTTACTTTTAACTATTTCACTATTGCTTTACTTATTACTTGTTTTTATTTCTAAAAGCTAGAAGCTATTAATGTGTGTACACACTAATTAAAAACCGGCCACATAATTAATAGCGGGTCGTTTCCCCGTTTTTCGAAATTAAACGCGGTTTTATCTCCCGGTTATGACAATTCACTTACCGGATCCGTTTCCGGAATTTTCTCGTTTTATTTATTTTAATGGTTATTAAGCTTCCATTAATACTTAATTATAGTTATTTAATCAACTATAATTTTTACGGGTCCGTTTGACCACTTAAAGTCACGTTTTCGGGTTTTCTCGAAAAACGTGCTTTAACCGTTAGCGTTTTAATCCATTATTTGGATCCGTTTTCTTCGGGAATCATTCCCGTATTACTTATTAGGCCTAACTAAGCCTTAGGAATCCATCTCGGACCCTCTCGAGATCATATATCTCTTATACTTATTTAACGCGCATTTTAGCGTTTTTCGCTTTTCAAGGTTTTCTCTTTTCTTTTGGTTTTTATTCTTTTTACCAATACTCTTTAGGCACCATTAGGCCTTTTATAATCATATTAGAGTAATTTAATCGCCATTTTTAGATCCGGGGTATTACAATCTACCCCCCTTAGGAACTTTGTCCTCAAAGTTGATGAATCTAGGTGGTTACTCTCATGGCATTCAATGCCAAGGTTATAGTACATGTAAACCCTATGACTCCACAAGTCAGTCTCATTTCATATACACATACCACACACATATCACAGCATGTATAGCAATCAAAAATCTTTTTACTCTCTCCATGGAATCGGTCCGAAGACAAGAAGGCACTAAAGTCCTCGAATCCATGTTGAGTGATATACTACTGATCCCTCAGGTACGGTCACGTTGAAACTTACTCTTTTGGTTCACGGCCGTTTCATGACAAATGGGCACTTACTCTCTCTGGCCCACGGTCCCTCGTTCTGATCAAAACGTTACACATATACATATCCTCAGGCACTCTGGTTGACTCATCAAACAGGAACATCTCAGGGTCTCCCCGTCCCGCTGCCTTTGGAAAAACACACACTGACACCGCCCCAACCGGTCACTTAGGACGCCGCACGACGTGCAATGGTTTCAAAACTAATACTCGCCCACCGTTCTACGGTCATCAAGACCTAAGGCTCAGCCATCGGCGGGTGTGAAGCGGTTTCAAAACCAGTTTTCATTCCATCTTCATACTTGAAGAAAATCTTTTCCAAAATCTGTTTGAATTTATTTTTAAAAATCACACAACTCCAAATCCGGTTATGGTAGTGTATCCTTTATTAGCGTGATTACTTGTGACACTTATAGGGAGCTTCAAGAATCATCCAACCCTGATGTGATCAGCATCAGTGTTGAACTATCCTTACACCCCAATTTGTGTTCGGTTTCCCTTGATCGCTAGCAGATCAGTTCCCACCCACGTCAGTTTCAAACAATCAGATAGTCAAACATTTTCGTTTTCTATCTTTTACTCTTTCTAGTCGTATTCATAAAACAATCTGTTTCAATTAATCTCTAGTTCCTAGTACTTAGTCATTTGTCATTCTCATTGCTTCACTACTTTACCTAGGTATTCCATACTTATGGCTTCATTTACTCAAATTGTTGCTCATTTAAAAACAACATACAACTCCAAAGGATGGAACTCACTCCATCTATCATTCTCAAATAAAATCACCTAGGGAACTCACTCCCTCTTAGGTTACACATCGGTTTCATGCCGATTCATACTCATCATAACTCATGTCTAATCTCACTAGACATATACTATAGGGATTCTCATTCCCTAGGAGTCTCTCTACTCCTCTTTTCATAAATATTACATTCTCATTACTTGCATCTCTCATGCACATACTCATTATTACACAATGAATGGGTACCTATGTTTATGTAACATAAGTTCCAATCATCAAAACAATTTCTTTTTGTGCTATGCACATAGTAGTTTACGCACCAATACGTAAAACATACTCTAAGCGGTTTCTCGCCCTACCCCCCTTAAAAGGGGTTACGCCCGCGTAACCAACCATATGTTATCACTGAACATTGGTTCATTAATTCGAGTATTATGAAGTGTTTTAACTTCAGTACGGTTAATTAACTCATAACCGGGTTCGGTTCTAGCCTCTAAGGCTTCAAGGGGTTTATGACATAGGTATACTTAACCCTGAATCACGGTCCACAAGCTTCTGCTGTGTGACCTGATAACTAGAGCTTAATTCGCTCTTTGATATTCTCAATGTATATCAATCGTCGCTTGGTATCTCTTACCGTATGCGAATTCGATGAGTTATAGATTTTCTCTCCAACTCTCTGGAAATCTATTGTATAACTCTGTATACCTTCGTGGTTATTCGCTTACTTTTCCCGACTTATTGTCGGTTGAGGTCAAGCTACTACTTAGCATGTAGTGCTTCCTCGTTTAATAGTGGCTCATGGATTATGTTTGTTTCTTGGTTCTGTACCAGAGTTCTTCATTCATACTACTCTGCATTTTTCCACATATCGATCCTGGGCCCTGTGGGTTACTGCCCACGTTCTTCGTGCATCTTTGGCCAACGGCCGCACGGTTATCTCTCTAAATTCTCACTCAACAGGCTTCGTTGACATTTCTCAATTCCTGGCTCTCCCACTCGATCATTACCGCACAAGTGCAATACCAAAACACTCAGTCATACAGAGTGCAGAAGCGTAAACCCTTGACAGTAAATCTCTCATGGGATAGGAATGATTATGTCTCCTATACCATATTTTCTCATCAGCTTCATATCACTAACTAGTTATACTCTTTCAACGGTCGCTTGCTGCGTACCATGTTCTACTCGTTACAACATTCGCTTATATGGCATCCGCTACTACTTTAGCTGCCGCTCATGTACTCCCGCCATTTATACTATGGCTTGCCATTCACTTAGCTTAATGAAATACGTTACTCTTTAAAATCTCTCTGCGCACTTGCGCACTGCTTACTCTGCAGTTCATATTACACACATACAGTGTTTACTACTCAACTGATTACTCTATCGGTTTCCTTTGTACTGCCATCAAGGTTCCTCTTTACACACTACTATAGTTCATATGCTCCTTGGCAATATACACATGCTCAAGTTTTACTACACCGCTCTAGCGGTTTCACATTTCATGCCTACGTGGAGCCTTTCTCTGGAGGATCACGCAATTGCCGCTCCCTAGGCCCCACAGTAACAAGTGGTATCCCCACTCTAAGGTAGGGGTTCGTGCTCCAATAACTCTTATGCCTTTATGCATATGTTTTACAACGTTTGGATCTACGTATTGTAGTTGGTTTTATCGGCTTACAAGCCACCTTGCCTCGAGTCATGCTCCATGCGGCTGTTTATATAGGTTTCTTCTTCTCCGTATGCCATTAAATGGTTAGGAGGTATTTATGGGCTCTTTGATATGGTTGTCTCACACTCTTCCGTACTTGGAAGGCCCTTTTTTACTTGATATTGTTGATGCCCTCTGGCAATCTAGGGTATCCCGTGTACCGTGGGATCCCTTCGGGTTCTACCCGAGTGTTTGCTTAAACACTTGTGTTCTCAACACGATATTTCGTTCAACTACTGTTGACTCCGGCACCCTTCTCGGATTGCTCCTGGGTGTTACTGAGTAATGCCATTACATTTGGCTTGTACTCATGGTTATGTTCAGTTGTGACTTCGTCTTGCGGCTATGTATAACTCAAACTATCCCGTTTAGGGTTGTAATGTCTCCCATTCTTGGGTAGATCCTTGGTACCTTCTAATACCTTCTGGGTCAGGTCATTATTTTTTTTTTTCAGTGAGGTATAAAGTGGGAATTCTATCCCGTTTATCGTACATTAATAAGTTCATTTAGGCATTCGCCGTATTATTTACGCTGGT
Organism: Limonium bicolor; assembly: GCA_023374045.1. Lineage (NCBI taxonomy): Eukaryota > Viridiplantae > Streptophyta > Magnoliopsida > Caryophyllales > Plumbaginaceae > Limonium > Limonium bicolor. The sequence continues at coordinate 64,595,307 of CM041780.1, read as the reverse complement.
ATTCACCCAGTTATCAGGTATTTCCTGAGACATATCCAATGTCTGTACTTAATACTCTGTGCTTCTCGCACTTCTTAACGTTATGTTCTTAGCTCCATCATCCTACTGGATTCTTGACTCCTTTAGCTTAGTAAGCTTCTTTGTGTACTTCGATCATTCGAAGTGTCCAACTGTCTCGGTTTGAATTGGCTCTTTCGTCCGTAGTATGGAGTGGGCTACTTCCCGTGTACCGTACTCTACTTGTATACATGGAGTATCTTATTGATACGTTACCACTTACCCAACTAACTCATAATTGGTCTGTCAGGCCCGCAAGCTCCTTTGGAGTGCGGTGTTCCATGTCTCGTTTGTGTACACTTGTAGTGTCGGTCACGCCTAAGTGAAGTATTCTGTTGCCAACTCTCTTATATGGTCCTATAATAACTTATCGTGGTTCACTGGTTTGGTTTTAAAACTTTGGGGGTTTTTGGAAAATTTCATGTTTTGAAGAAAAGTTTGAGTCTTGAAAGTAAACTCTTTGCGGCATTTCAATGCCGGTTGCTTCTTACCAGGTCTAGCCTCTTGCTGACCGGTATATTCTTTATACAGTGGTCAGGCCTTTAGGCCTTTTCAAGGTTTCGTTTCAGAATTCATTAGGGTTTGTGGTGCTATATTGGCTTCTCTTGCCGTCTTGGTACTTACTAAGTACTGGTCGCTTGTCAAAGCTCTTCTTATTGGTCCGCTATTACTGCACTTGCCGTGGCAAGTGCGCGGTACTTGCGGTTTTTTGGTTAACTCATACCGGTCACGGTATTGTTCACATTGTATCTGGTAGCCTAGTCGGCTCTTACTTGATCCCGTAGTGGATAACTGCTCCTTGGAGCTGATTCTCATTCCTCTTGACATGACTGTCATTCATTTAGGTGCTCCTCCACTCTCGGAGTTCCTTAATTACTTTAATTCTAGGCTTACCTCGTTGCTCGTTCCCACGTCTTTACTGTGGTTACCGAGGTTAACTTATTAGGTACTACTTTTGTAGTCCTATTCGGGTATATCCCGTAGCTATGCTCGTAGCTGTCTAAGCTGTATCAGTTAAGTATTGCAACCTCTTGGGTGTGGCAGGGTGGGTGCCTCTACTCTTGACTAGATTCTTAGTCGGTTAGTGTACCGATGTTGGTATTACTTACTATGGCGGTCCGTAGACTTGTGTCCCGGTTCCGTTAGTTTTCATAAGTCCGTCTTGTCGCACGATTGGTGCATCCTTCTCACTGCTGCTCGACCAGCTGGGTTCTCGCGACTGCTAAGCATGTCGCCCCAAGCTGCCACAAATTCTGGTCTCCTTGGATTAGGATGTCTCGACCTTTTGTCATTGCATGCGTTATTGTCGTTCCAGCGGCTTCCGTCTCCGGGTTTCCGGTTCTCGGGATCCACCGCATGACAGATTCTGGTTCATATTGATACATTAATTAAATAACTGCCAGGTCGGGTTTCCCGTCTCTCTGGCGTTCTTTCCCGAGCTTTTAATGCGGGGGTTGTGGAGGGCGGGTCTGGTATTGTAGGTATCCAGATCATACTGGAAGTTCCTATCTAGCGCATCTCTCACGCTACCACTCAACCCTTAGCCCTAAGTCTATATATCCTAACTCGGTATTTCCTAAGCTCGGTATTTCCAGTCATCAGAGCGATACTTCGCTCTGATACCATTTTTGTAACACCCCAACCGTTAATCTCGTCATTACCTCTTAATTTACAATTACTCTTACTCACGCAGCGGAACTCTAACTACAACGAGGGGTGAAACAACGCCGTTAGCCACCCATATGGCTAACCAGGCCTATCTCACATACAGTAACGGTCTGATGGACTGGACAACCGAGTACTTCATACAAATACAATACTCATTTCACTTCTTACTATACCGAGTCTACAATATACGGATGCCGATAACATACTCGGACTTACACCTCATTTAAATGCATAAGTATTAATCTAACTACCCACGCTTCATAAGTCCCCGTCCTACTCTCTCGAACGGTGGTCAGCTTCAAGTACCTGCACACTAAAAACGTTCCCCCTAGGGGGTCAGCTTACGCTGCGCATGAAATTCGCATATACCGCGTGCTAACCGCGGTACGCCGACTACTTTGGGTCGGATATACATGGAGTTCATTTTAATCAAACAACATGCATCATGGCAATACAATATATGTATATCACACAAGGAATCTACATCCAATCACGGAACACGATTCCTAACTAACATAACAATGTTGTTAGTGGTAACTGGTTACTCTTAGGCATTGAGGGTTATTCCTCACTATGCCTTGTTTACTTATTCAATACCTCACCCGCTCTCTCGGGTTACTTATTCATATACACACCCATTCTCTTGGGCTACTCATTCTTATACTTACCCATTCTCTCGGGTTACTCATACATATACTCACCCCTTTCTCTCGGGTTATTTATACTCATTATCTCACCCACACTCTTGGGTTATTCATACTCAAGCTCTTGTAGATTCTCGAGACACTACAGGTCTCCTACGTCACGCTTGTTACTCTTATTACATACTTAAGCCAAAACTCATGGCTCTCTAGCATAGTCTTACTTCCCCGGTTTCGACCCTACTCTGGGTCTAGCATGGTGGGAAGGTTCAACTAGCTCACGGAACTCTCTCTTAGTTCCTATCTCTTTTACTTAGGTCCGACTACTCTCGGACTACTCTCGTTCCCATACACTCCTCTCTCGGAGTTATAGTAATATCATGTATATTAGTCTAGAAGCATCATTCTCGTGTTTCTAATGACTTTGGGAACTTTACTTAAATTCGGGTAATCTTAGGTTTAAGGGTTACCCTCACAATCATATGCTTGTACATTCGGATATTTTCTTATACCGGGTAAAATCCTCATTAGGAGGTCGACCGTGTCTCAAGGGAACCACATAGTCCCTTAGGTCTCTTTTACCTTTCTTATATTTCACATCATTGGACTAACTTCAATCCTCTCGATGGAGGTTCATTTATCTCTCCACTCATATTTATTTCGTGGATTGTTTCAATAAGGTTTTCTAACCGTTATCGGGTATTACTCAACCCGTACACTCACATTCTAGGGAGTTCATATGTTTACGATATCGTTATACTTTAATCGATAGTTTATGTGTGTTTGCATATTTCCATTGCTTATGAGACTACCCGTACTACGGGTTATTAGTCAATCAATACTCACTATGAGTCGGTCTAGGCACTGTTAGACCACACCGGCATACAAGTATGTTAGCTCATACAACATACAACAATGCATGCATAATCAAACAAGGGATTATTTTCATGCTTTAATCTTGATTAAGCCGGCACACAAACACACAAATCAGAGTAACTCGGTTAGCATACGGGGCATGAGAAAATCATACCTTTCACCGGGATTTTTACTTTTACCGTGTCATCTCACCAAGCTCGGGTCACGCACGGTTCTCTGATAATGTTTCAACATTATATTAATACTAATATCATACGGAACATAATAAAATGTTACTCCCGCAGTTACCCCGTTATCCCGTTTTCTCGGTATTACTTTTATTAATTTGAGTTCTCACTTCTCAATCACTTCTAACACTTTCTCACACTTCCTAGGGCCTTTACATGTCACCAAACAAGGCCTTAACATATAACATCATTAACATTCAAACCCCCATCATTTAAACCCTTTAAAACACTCTCTGTAGGTTTCTCGGGGTGGTCCGGGACTTGGTACTTACCCTAAGTCCCGGACCAATTGCAAACTAAACTCTCGGGTGAAATTTATATATGGTCCGGGACCTTGTCCCTATCCCAAGTCCCGGACCAGCTTGATTGTTCAGTCTCGGCCTTATTTTAGGGGGTGGTCCGGGTCCTTGTCCATGGACTAGGTCCCGGACCCTGCTAAAACCTGCAACTCACATTGTTTTTCAACCCCATTTCAATCCTTAATCCACCTCCAACCTTTCCCTAATCTTTCCACAATATTTCTACATGTTTAATCACCTTAAAACATGCTCTAAAACTCATCAATTCATGGGTGAAACCCTTACCCAAATTCTTACTCAAAATCACTTACACTTTCATAACTAGTTCTCTTGTCTTCTACTAGACTTGTAACAGATTTGGTTTCTTCTTTAAACCATTCTAACCTCACTTACTGATGCCATTCCAAGCATTCACATGGCATTATTTTTACTCCTAACACACTCTCCTTCAAAGTTTGGTTTTCCAAACCATTAACCACTCACTTAAACCTCTTAAACACACCTAGTTTCTTCCTTTGAATAGAACACTCAAGTCCATACATCCCTAGGAAATTTTGACAGCACTTACTTGCTTTACTAAGCATTTTCACCACACTAAAATCAACTCACAAGCACTTCTTCCCACCTGTTTGGTTTAGACATCAACAATCACATTAAATTCCCACTTGTTCACATATAAACTAGCTTGGTTTCCTAGGTTCATTTTACACACTTAAACCCATTGAAACATTCCCATTCAACAAACAACATTATAGTATCATGACCACCACAATTCAAGGTCCTTAATTCAACCTATCATTTAACTCACAAGTCACATAAAAACTAGCTCAAGGTAAGCTTTTTACCTTGCTCCTTTTCGGTTTTCTCCCTCTTCTTCCTCTTTCTCTTGTTCCCTCTTTCTCTTCATGTTTCCACATCAAAACAAAGGGGCATAGATTGCCAACTACAATCATATCCCCATATACATATATCAAACTTATTAATTCAAATCCTCCACTCAAAAACTAGTATTTCAAGCACTAGTTTTTAGGCTCTAGCTTAGATATTACCTTAGAGTATCCAAAAGGAGAGCTTGGCAATCAAATGGAGCATTTCCAACACTCCACAAGGTCAAGGTGTTCACGGCTGAAACGGGAGAAGATTTTCAACGTGAGGAAAATTTTCCCCAAATGGCAAAAACAAGCTTGAAATGGCCAAAGCTCTTACTAATTATTACCTCAAGACATTAAGGAGGTGGAGGAGAGCTAAAATCAGCTCTTGAAGCTCCAAAAGCTCCAACATCCATGGAAGTGAAGATGGAGGAATCAAGATTTTGAGGGGTGGAAAATGTGGCCCTCGCCGATACGAATCTAACGGTGCAATTTTTGTGCGATTCGGTGGAGAAATGAGTAAGTTAGATGAGATTGAAGATGGAGGTGGTGAGCTTCTTCTTCAATCGGGAATATTAACAGAGGAAGAAGAAGAAGGTAGCCAGGGGCTGGGCTGCGTGAGAATAAAGAAAGAAAGGTAGGTGAGAGAGTGTATTTATGTTACTTTTAACTATTTCACTATTTGCTTTACTTATTTACTTGTCTTTTTATTTCTAAATAGCTAGCAAGCTATTAATGTGTGTGTACACACTAATTAAAAACCGGCCCACATTAATTAATAGCCCGGGTCGTTTTCCCCGTTTTTCGAATTAAACGCGTTTTATCTCCCGGTTATGACACTATTCACTTACCGGGTCCGTTTTCCGGAATTTTCTCGTTTTATTATTTTAATGGTTATTAAGCTTCCATTAATACTTAATTATAGTTATTTAATCAACTATAATTTTTACGGGTCCGTTTGACCACTTAAAGTCACGTTTTCGGGTTTTCTCGAAAAACGTGCTTTAAACTCCGTTAGCGTTTTAATCCATTATTTGGATCCGTTTTCTTCGGGAATCATTCCCGTATACTTATTAGGCCTAACTAAGCCTTAGGAATCCATCTCGGACCCTCTCGAGATCATATACTCTTATACTTATTTAACGCGCATTTTAGCGTTTTTCGCTTTTCAAGCGTTTTCTCTTTTCTTTTGGTTTTATTCTTTTTACCAATACTCTTTAGGCACCGTTAGGCCTTTTATAATCATATTAGAGTAATTTAATCGCCATTTTTAGATCCGGGGTATTACAATCTACCCCCCTTAGGAACTTTGTCCTCAAAGTTGATGAATCTAGGTGGTTACTCTCATGGCATTCAATGCCAAGGTTATAGTACATGTATAACCCTACTGACTCCACAAGTCAGTCTCATTTCATACTACACATACCACACACATATCACAGCATGTATAGCAATCAAAAATACTCTTTTACTCTCCATGGAATCGGTCCGAAGACAAGAAGGCACTACAGTCCTCGAATCCATGTTGAGTGATATACTACTGATCCCTCAGGTACCGGTCACGTTGAACACTTACTCTTTCTGGTTCACGGCCGTTTCATGACAAATGGGCACTTACTCTCTCTGGCCCACGGTCCCTCGGTTCTGATCAAAACGTTACACATATACATATCCTCAGGCACTCTGGTTGACTCACTCAACACAGGAACATCTCAGGGTACTCTCCCCGTCCCGCTGCCTTTGGAAAAATCACACACTGACACCGCCCCAACCGGTCACTTAGGACCGCCGCACGTACGGTGCAATGGTTTCAAAACTAATACTCGCCCACCGTTCTACCGGTCATCAAGACTAAGGCTCAGCCATCGGCGGGTGATAGCGGTTTCAAAACCAGTTTTCATTTCCATCTTCATACTTGAAGAAAATTCTTTTCAAAATCTGTTTGAAATTTTTTTAAAACATCACACAACTCCAAATCCGGTTTATGGTAGTTGTATCCTTTATTAGCGTGATTACTTGTGACCACTTATAGGGAGCTTCAAGAATCATCCAACCCTGATGTGATCAGCATCAGTGTTGAACTATCCTTACACCCCAATTTGTGTTCGGTTTCCCTTGATCGCTAGCAGATCAAGTTCCACCTCCCACGTCAGTTTCAAACAATCAGATAGTCAAACATTTTCGTTTTCTATCTTTTACTCTTTCTAGTCGTATTCATAAAACAATCTGTTTCAATTAATCTCTAGTTCCTAGTACTTAGGTCATTTGTCATTCTCATTGCTTCACTACTTACCTAGGTATTCCATACTTATGGCTTCATTTACTTAAATTGTTGCTCAATTTAAAACACATAACATACAACTCCAAAGGATGGAACTCACTCCATCTATCATTCTCAAATAAAATCACCTAGGGAACTCACTCCCTCTTAGGTTACACATCGGTTTCATGCCGATTCATACTCATCATAACTCATGTCTAATCTCACTAGACATATACTATAGGGATTCTCATTCCCTAGGAGTCTCTCTACTCCTCTTTTCATAAATATTACATTCTCATTACTTGCATCTCTCATGCACATACTCATTATTACACAATGAATGGGTACCTATGTTTATGTAACATAAGTTCCAATCATCAAAACAATTTCTTTTTGTGCTATGCACATAGTAGTTTACGCACCAATACGTAAAACATACTCTAAGCGGTTTCTCGCCCTACCCCCCTTAAAAGGGGTTACGCCCGCGTAACCAACCATATGTTATCACTGAACATTGGTTCATTAATTCGAGTATTATGAAGTGTTTTAACTTCAGTACGGTTAATTAACTCATAACCGGGTTCGGTTCTAGCCTCTAAGGCTTCAAGGGGTTTATGACATAGGTATACTTAACCCTGAATCACGGTCCACAAGCTTCTGCTGTGTGACCTGATAACTAGAGCTTAATTCGCTCTTTGATATTCTCAATGTATATCAATCGTCGCTTGGTATCTCTTACCGTATGCGAATTCGATGAGTTATAGATTTTCTCTCCAACTCTCTGGAAATCTATTGTATAACTCTGTATACCTTCGGTTATTCGCTTACTTTTCCCGACTTATTGTCGGTTGAGGTCAAGCTACTACTTAGCATGTAGTGCTTCCTCGTTTAATAGTGGCTCATGGATTATGTTTGTTTCTTGGTTCTGTACCAGAGTTCTTCATTCATACTACTCTGCATTTTTCCACATATCGATCCTGGGCCCTGTGGGTTACTGCCCACGTTCGTGCATCTTTGGCCAACGGCCGCACGGTTATCTCTCTAATTCTCACTCACAGGCTTCGTTGACATTTCTCAATTCCTGGCTCTCCCACTGATCATTACCGCACAAGTGCAATACCAAAACACTCAGTCATACAGAGTGCAGAAGCGTAAACCCTTGACAGTAATCTCTCATGGATAGGAATGATTATGTCTCCTATACCATATTTCTCATCAGCTTCATATCACTAACTAGTTATACTCTTCAACGGTCGCTTGCTGCGTACCATGTTCTACTCGTTACAACATTCGCTTATATGGCATCCGCTACTACTTTAGCTGCCGCTCATGTACTCCCGCCATTTATACTATGGCTTGCCATTCACTTAGCTTAATGAATACGTTACTCTTTAAATCTCTCTGCGCACTTGCGCACTGCTTACTCTGCAGTTCATATTGCACACATACAGTGTTTACTACTCAACTGATTACTCTATCGGTTTCCTTTGTACTGCCATCAAGGTTCCTCTTTACACACTACTATAGTTCATATGCTCCTTGGCAATATACACATGCTCAAGTTTTACTACACCGCTCTAGCGGTTTCACATTTCATGCCTACGTGGTAGCCTTTCTCTGGAGGATTCACGCAATTGCCGCTCCCTAGGCCCCACAGTAACAAGTGGTATCCCCACTCTAAGGTAGGGGTTCGTGCTCCACAATAACTCTTATGCCTTTATGCATATGTTTTACAACGTTTGGATCTACAAGTTGTAGTTGGTTTTATCGGCTTACAAGCCACCTTGCCTCGAGTCATGCTCCATGCGGCTGTTTATATAGGTTTCTTCTTCTCCGTATGCCATTAAATGGTTAGGAGGTATTTATGGGCTCTTTGATATGGTTGTCTCACCACTCTTCCGTACTTGGAAGGCCCTTTTTTACTTGATATTTGTTGATGCCCTCTGGCAATCTAGGGTATCCCGTGTACCGTGGGATCCCTTCGGGTTCTACCCGAGTGTTTGCTTAAACACTTGTGTTCTCAACACGATATTTCGTTCAACTACTGTTGACTCCGGCACCCTTCTCGGATTGCTCCTGGGTGTTACTGAGTAATGCCATTACATTTGGCTTGTACTCATGGTTATGTTCAGTTGTGACTTCGTCTTGCGGCTATGTATAACTCAAACTATCCCGTTTAGGGTTGTAATGTCTCCCATTCTTGGGTAGATCCTTGGTATTCTAATACCTTCTGGGTCAGGTCATTATTTTTTTTTCAGTGAGGTATAAAGTGGGAATTCTATCCCGTTTATCGTACATTAATAAGTTCATTTAGGCATTCGCCGTATTATTTACGCTGGTATTCACCCAGTTATCAGGTATTTCCTGAGACATATCCAATGTCTGTACTTAATACTCTGTGCTTCTCGCACTTCTTAACGTTATGTTCTTAGCTCCATCATCCTACTGGATTCTTGACTCCTTTAGCTTAGTAAGCTTCTTTGTGTACTTCGATCATTCGAAGTGTCCAACTGTCTCGGTTTGAATTGGCTCTTTCGTCCGTAGTATGGAGTGGGCTTTCCCGTGTACCGTACTCTACTTGTATACATACATGGAGTATCTTATTGATACGTTACCACTTACCCAACTAACTCATAATTGGTCTGTCAGGCCCGCAAGCTCCTTTGGAGTGCGGTTGTTCCATGTCTCGTTTGTGTACACTTGTAGTGTCGGTCACGCCTAAGTGAAGTATTCTGTTGCCAACTCCTTTATATGGTCCTATAATAACTTATCGTGGTTCACTGGTTTGGTTTTAAAACTTTGGGGGTTTTTGGAAATTTCATGTTTTGAAGAAAAGTTTGAGTCTTGAAAGTAAACTCTTTGCGGCATTTCAATGCCGGTTGCTTCTTACCAGGTCTAGCCTCTTGCTGACCGGTATATTTTTATACAGTGGTCAGGCCTTTAGGCCTTTTCAAGGTTTCGTTTCAGAATTCATTAGGGTTTGTGGTGCTATATTGGCTTCTCTTGCCGTCTTGGTACTTACTAAGTACTGGTCGCTTGTCAAAGCTCTTCTTATTGGTCCCGCTATTACTGCACTTGCCGTGGCAAGTGCGCGGTACTGGCGGTTTTTAGGTTAACTCATACCGGTCACGGTATTGTTCACATTGTATCTGGTAGCCTAGTCGGCTCTTACTTGATCCCGTAGTTGGATAACTGCTCCTTGGAGCTGATTCTCATTCCTCTTGACATGACTGTCATTCATTTAGGTGCTCCTCCACTCTCGGAGTTCCTTAATTACTTTAATTCTAGGCTTTACCTCGTTGCTCGTTCCCACGTCTTTACTGTGGTTAGGTTTAACTTATTAGGTACTACTTCTGTAGTCCTATTCGGGTATATCCCGTAGCTATGCTCGTAGCTGTCTAAGCTGTATCAGTTAAGTATTGCAACCTCTTTGGGTGTGGCAGGGTGGTGCCTCTACTCTTGACTAGATTCTTAGTCGGTTAGTGTACCGATGTTGGTATTACTTACTATGGCGGTCCGTAGACTTGTGTCCCGGTTCCCGTAGTAGTTTTCATAAGTCCGTCTTGTCGCACGATTGGTGCTCCTTCTCACTGCTGCTCGACAGCTGGGTTCTCGCGACTGCTAAGCATGTCGCCCCAAGCTGCCACAAATTCTGGTCTCCTTGGATTAGGATGTCTCGACCTTTTGTCATTGCATGCTGTTATTGTCGTTCCAGCGGCTTCCGTCTCCGGGGTTTCCGGTTCTCGGGATCCACCGCATGACAGATTCTGGTTCATATTGATACATTAATTAAATAACTGCCAGGTCGGGTTTCCCGTCTCTCTGGCGTTCTTTCCCGAGCTTTTAATGGGGGGTTGTGGAGGGCGGGTCTGGTATTGTAGGTATCCAGATCATACTGGAAGTTCCTATCTAGAGCATCTCTCACGCTACCACTCAACCCTAGCCCTAAGTCTCTATATCCTAACTCGGTATTTCCTAAGCTCGGTATTTCCAGTCATCAGAGCGATACTTCGCTCTGATACCATTTTTGTAACACCCCAACCGTTAATCTCGTCATTACCTCTTAATTTACACCATTACTCTTACTCACGCAGCGGAACTCTAATACAACGAGGGGTGAAACAACGCCGTTAGCCACCCATGGCTAACCAGGCCTTCTTACATACAGTAACGGTCTGATGACTGGATCAACCGAGTACTTCATACAAATACAATACTCATTCACTCTTTACTATACCGAGTCTACAATACGGATGCCGATAACATACTCGGACTTACACCTCATTTAAATGCATAAGTATTACATCTAACTACCCATGCTTCATAACTGTCCCCGTCCTACTCTCTCGAACGGTGGTCAGCTTCAAGTACCTGCACACTAAAAACGTTCCCCCTAGGGGGTCAGCTTACGCTGCGCATGAAATTCGCATATACCGCGTGCTAACCGCGGTACGCCGACTACTTTGGGTCGGATATACATGGAGTTCATTTTAATCAAACAACATGCATCATGGCAATACAAATATATGTATATCACACAAGGAATCTACATCCAATCACGGAACACGATTCCTAACTAACATAACAATGTTGTTAGTGGTAACTGGTTACTCTTAGGCATTGAGGGTTATTCCTCACTATGCCTTGTTTACTTATTCAATACCTCACCCGCTCTCTCGGGTTACTTATTCGTATACACACCCATTCTCTTGGGCTACTCATTCTTATACTTACCCATTCTCTCGGGTTACTCATACATATATCACCCCTTTCTCTCGGGTTATTTATACTCATTATCTCACCCACACTCTTGGGTTATTCATACTCAAGCTCTTGTAGATTCTCGAGACACTACAGGTCTCCTACGTCACGCTTGTTACTCTTATTACATACTTAAGCCAAAACTCATGGCTCTCTAGCATAGTCTTACTTCCCCGGTTTCGACCCTACTCTGGGTCTAGCATGGTGGGAAGGTTCAACTAGCTCACGGAACTCTCTCTTAGTTCCTATCTCTTTTACTTAGGTCCGACTACTCTCGGACTACTCTCGTTCCCATACACTCCTCTCTCGGAGTTATAGTAATATCATGTATATTAGTCTAGAAGCATCATTCTCGATGTTTCTAATGACTTTGGGAACTTTACTTAAATTCGGGTAATCTTAGGTTTAAGGGTTACCCTCACAATCATATGCTTGTACATTCGGATATTTTCTTATACCGGGTAAAATCCTCATTAGGAGGTCGACCGTGTCTCAAGGGACATAGTCCCTTAGGTCTCTTTTACCTTTCTTATATATTCACATCATTGGACTAACTTCAATCCTCTCGATGGAGGTCATTTATCTCTCCACTCATATTTATTTCGTGGATTGTTTCAATAAGGTTTCTAACCGTTATCGGGTATACTCAACCCGTACATCTCCTCACATTTAGGGAGTTCATATGTTTACGTATCGTTATACTTTAATCGATAGTTTATGTGTGTTTGCATATTTCCATTGCTTATGAGACTACCCGTACTACGGGTTTTAGTCAATCAATACTCACTATGAGTCGGTCTAGGCACTCTGTTAGACCACACCGGCATACAAGTATGTTAGCTCATACAACATACAACAATGCATGCATAATCAAACAAGGGATTATTTTCATGCTTTAATCTTGATTAAGCCGGCACACAAACACACAAATCAGAGTAACTCGGTTAGCATACGGGGCATGAGAAAATCATACCTTTCACCGGGATTTTTACTTTTACCGTGTCATCTCACCAAGCTCGGGTCACGCACGGTCTCTGATAATGTTTCAACATTATATTAATACTAATATCATACGGAACATAATAAAATGTTACTCCCGCAGTTACCCCGTTATCCCGTTTTCTCGGTTTACTTTTATTAATTTGAGTTCTCACTTCTCAATCACTTCTAACACTTTCTCACACTTCCTAGGGCCTTTACATGTCACCAAACAAGGCCTTAACATCATATAACATCATTAACATTCAAACCCCCATCATTTAAACCCTTTAAAACACTCTCTGTAGGTTTCTCGGGGTGGTCCGGGACTTGGTACTTACCCTAAGTCCCGGACCAATTGCAAACTAAACTCTCGGGTGAAATTTATATATGGTCCGGGACCTTGTCCCTATCCCAAGTCCCGGACCAGCTTGATTGTTCAGTCTCGGCCTTATTTTAGGGGGTGGTCCGGGTCCTTGTCCATGGACTAGGTCCCGGACCCTGCTAAAACCTGCAACTCACATTGTTTTTCAACCCCATTTCAATCCTTAATCCACCTCCAACCTTTCCCTAATCTTTCCACAATATTTCTACATGTTTAATCACCTTAAAACATGCTCTAAAACTCATCAATTCATGGGTGAAACCCTTACCCAAATTCTTACTCAAAATCACTTACACTTTCATAACTAGTTCTCTTGTCTTCTACTAGACTTGTAACAGATTTGGTTTCTTCTTTAAACCATTCTAACCTCACTTACTGATGCCATTCCAAGCATTCACATGGCATTATTTTTACTCCTAACACACTCTCCTTCAAAGTTTGGTTTTCCAAACCATTAACCACTCACTTAAACCTCTTAAACACACCTAGTTTCTTCCTTTGAATAGAACACTCAAGTCCATACATCCCTAGGAAATTTTGACAGCACTTACTTGCTTTACTAAGCATTTTCACCACACTAAAATCAACTCACAAGCACTTCTTCCCACCTGTTTGGTTTAGACATCAACAATCACATTAAATTCCCACTTGTTCACATATAAACTAGCTTGGTTTCCTAGGTTCATTTTACACACTTAAACCCATTGAAACATTCCCATTCAACAAACAACATTATAGTATCATGACCACCACAATTCAAGGTCCTTAATTCAACCTATCATTTAACTCACAAGTCACATAAAAACTAGCTCAAGGTAAGCTTTTTACCTTGCTCCTTTTCGGTTTTCTCCCTCTTCTTCCTCTTTCTCTTGTTCCCTCTTTCTCTTCATGTTTCCACATCAAAACAAAGGGGCATAGATTGCCAACTACAATCATATCCCCATATACATATATCAAACTTATTAATTCAAATCCTCCACTCAAAACTAGTATTTCAAGCACTAGTTTTTAGGCTCTAGCTTAGATATTACCTTAGAGTATCCAAAAGGAGAGCTTGGCAATCAAATGGAGCATTTCCAACACTCCACAAGGTCAAGGTGTTCACGGCTGAAACGGGAGAAGATTTTCAACGTGAGGAAAATTTTCCCCAAATGGCAAAAACAAGCTTGAAATGGCCAAAGCTCTTACTAATTATTACCTCAAGACATTAAGGAGGTGGAGGAGAGCTAAAATCAGCTCTTGAAGCTCCAAAAGCTCCAACATCCATGGAAGTGAAGATGGAGGAATCAAGATTTTGAGGGGTGGAAAATGTGGCCCTCGCCGATACGAATCTAACGGTGCAATTTTTGTGCGATTCGGTGGAGAAATGAGTAAGTTAGATGAGATTGAAGATGGAGGTGGTGAGCTTCTTCTTCAATCGGGAATATTAACAGAGGAGGAAGAAGAAGAAGGTAGCCAGGGGCTGGGCTGCGTGAGAATAAAGAAAGAAAGGTAGGTGAGAGAGTGTATTTATGTTACTTTTAACTATTTCACTATTTGCTTTACTTATTTACTTGTCTTTTTATTTCTAAATAGCTAGCAAGCTATTAAGTGTGTGTACACACTAATTAAAAACCGGCCCACATTAATTAATAGCCCGGGTCGTTTTCCCCGTTTTTCGAATTAAACGCGTTTTATCTCCCGGTTATGACACTATTCACTTACCGGGTCCGTTTTCCGGAATTTTCTCGTTTTATTTATTTTAATGGTTATTAAGCTTCCATTAATACTTAATTATAGTTATTTAATCAACTATAATTTTTACGGGTCCGTTTGACCACTTAAAGTCACGTTTTCGGGTTTTCTCGAAAAACGTGCTTTAAACTCCGTTAGCGTTTTAATCCATTATTTGGATCCGTTTTCTTCGGGAATCATTCCCGTATACTTATTAGGCCTAACTAAGCCTTAGGAATCCATCTCGGACCCTCTCGAGATCATATATCTCTTATACTTATTTAACGCGCATTTTAGCGTTTTTCGCTTTTCAAGCGTTTTCCTTTTCTTTTGGTTTTTATTCTTTTTCCAATACTCTTTAGGCACCATTAGGCCTTTTATAATCATATTAGAGTAATTTAATCGCCATTTTTAGATCTGGGGTATTACATACCTGGATCCCGGTCCACCCCGTGGTTCCATACTTCGACATCAGCGTCATCATAGGTCTACATCTGTGTGGGATGGGAATGAGTATCAGGTGCTACACTGTCGCCGCTTCGAGGATAGTGTACGATGTGGCGGGCATGTACGTTACGATGAGAGGATGCGCCCGTATTTAGAGGCTTCTGGATTCATTGGGATGGCTAGTCTAGAGTTCATCTCCTTGGACTGGCATCTGATCACTGCACTTGTAGAGAGATGGCGTCGAGAGACCCATACTTTTCACATGCCGACAGGAGAGACCACTGTCACATTGGAGGATGTTGCTCTGCTTACCGGCCTACCTATAGATGGACTACCAGACACGGGTACCACACTCAGAGATTGGGGAGCGTTGTGCGACGACCTCCTAGGCGCTAGGCCGGCCGATTTAGGACGTCATAGTAGGATCAAGCTCAGTTGGCTGGGTTCTACTTTTGGACAGTTACCTGAGCATGCAGATGAGGTGACGGTCATGAGGCACACCCGTGCTTACATACTGATGCTACTGGGTGGGACCGTTTTTGTTGATAGGTCAGGGAACCAGGTCCATCTGATGTTCTTGCCACTTTTGGAGGATTTCGGCCAGGCCGGACAGTACAGCTGGGGTTCTGCATGTCTGGCATGGTTGTACCGACAGCTGTGTCTAGCGTGTGATGCTGGGGACAGTGGTATCGCTGGGGCGCTGGTCGTCCTACAGATTTGGGCGTGGGAGAGATTTCCTTATATAGCTCCCATCCGTCGACATGCCCATCATGCTGGCCCACTTCCTTTACTTCCGCTTGCACATCGCTGGTATGTCGACTTCGATGTGACCGGACACTCCACACATGTGCTCACTCACTACAGAGAGGCATTTGACAGGCAGACACCGCATCAGGTGAGTATTGTTTTTTTGTATGTTGCATTTTTTTTCTTTACACAAACATTATGTCTTTAACTTTTAATGTCTATTATTTCAGATTGTCTGGGAGCCCTACACGGATGAGGTGTTACAGTCTCTTCCTCCGTATTGCTTGGTTGGTCTCCACATTGCACGAGCTCGGGTGCCACTTATATGCTTTCATATAGTGGAGTTGCATCTCCCGGATCGTGTGATGCGACAGTTTGGCGGGAGGCAGTTTCCACCGGATGATCCTAGGACAGACGGGGATGATGCACGGGTTGATCTGCACAGCATCGACTTGAGAGGCCGCACCGAATGGAACTGGGCAACTCACCATTCAGAGTACATTGCCCTGTGGAATCTGCGTGCTGAGAGAGTGGTCGATCTACAGTTGGATGATCCTGGTCCTGCGTACGAAGAGTGGTACGGTCGCAACACGAGGAGATACATTGGCCGTACGGAAGCTCTATTGGGATACATGGTGAGTAAATCCAACTTTACTTGTTTTTTTTAGTATTATGACATATCATTTTGTTATATTCATATTTTGAATTGTGGTGTAGGGGAGACCACAAATGAGGTCATCGGCATGCTAGAGGCAATGCGTGTCGATGATGCTCTCACTAGTCTACGGGTGATGAGAGACGAGTACAACAACACGTACTACGTCCTTCCACGGCCACAGCATGTCCCAGTAGCTGCCCCAGACGAGGAAGATGCTGATGCCGCTGCGGATCAGGGTAGGAGACAAGGGCGTGGTCGTCGTCCTCGTGGTCGAGGTAGAGGAAGAGGACGTGCACGTGGTGAAGCTCCTGAGGCAGTAGATCATCAAGAGGCGTTCGACATCGCTGGTAGTATGACCCTATCTCAGATCGTTGATCCTACGCAGCAGGTCGACACTACTGGATTTGCATATTTTGGGAGCAGCTCAAGCTTTCCCGGGGCGTCATCCTCCGGTGCTAGACGAGCATGGACATCACGACGCCGGCTGCAGACCTTGCATTAGCCTCTACATCTACTCCTGGAGCACCACTTAGGGATAGAGATTCCCGAGATTGTCATGATGTAGGGGATCTAAGTGGTCGTGACCTTGATCCTACTCTTGCATCAGCAGTTGAGGATCTACACCTAGAGTGACTAGGACGTATGTACGATTTAGTAGACGTAGATGATGTAGGTTGTTACATTTTGTAAACAACTTGATTTTGAGATTGTATATTCTATCTTATAAACTATTACATTTGGTTCACATTTTGATTTCTTATGTTTCTGTGACGTTACAAATGATTTGAATTTGTTCTGAGCACAGTGAATGTGGGAGAGATGTTAATATGTACAGGTTGTTTGTTATGAATTTGTGGTGTTACAGCCCTTGGAAGATGTTCCAAGTGGATGTGTTGTTGAATTGTGGTGTTCCAACACTTAAAAAATTGCCTAAGTGCTGTGAACAGGTGAAATTTCATACTTATTTCAGTAGAAATCGTCTCTTGATTTCAGATGTGATAGGCTGCGCGGCGTATATTACAAGGTTGAAATCGTCGTTTGGAAAGACGATTTCAGGAAATCGTCTGTTTGAAAGACGACTTCGCCTTTGCTCCGGTTCCAGCCAAGTCATCGCCAACGTGGCGCGGGGAAATGTTGAAATCGTCTCTTGGAGAGACGATTTCAACTTTGATAATTAATGAATCTACCGGGAATGTTATTTGAGGAATTAGTTTGGAACAGATGTTAATATGGGTATATGTTTTGTCCAATTGTGTTATTTCAGAATTTTTTTCGGAAAGTTGCAGCGAGTTTAGAAGCGTGTAGACAATCACGTACGTATGCTGTCTTGAAATTAAAACGACTGAACTACTCTCTTTTTCGGGTAAAATATCGTTTGAGCTCTGCTCCACCCCGGGTTTGGACCGCGGTTTCTCTTCTCTCGATTCCTCTACTTTCCTTGGCCGGTCGTCTACCTTGATGGAAGCGACTCTCGTGAGTTTTCATCGTCCTTTACCGCTATTTTTCTGCCCCCGAAAGAGCAGCTATCATCTGGAAGGTAAAACATTTCGAACTTCTGTTTCTCTGTCTTTGTTTTAAGCAGTTCTATTCTGTCACTGCTTTCTCTTCTTTTTTCTTTTCATCTGTTTGTTCCGCATCCTGCTATACTCTATCTGCTGACAAGTTTGATTTTCTTATTCTACCTTGGAGCTGAATAAGTGACGCGTGTCTGTGAAGTCGTCACAAATTGAAGATAAAATACGAGAAAATGCATGAGAATAACGTATTCATAGCTTATCTAGAGTCTTTGGCTAGTAACCAGTAGAGGGATTTATCTTTCTTGAACGAGTTGTTCTACTCGGAATTTGATACTTTCCCTGTACTTTCTGTCTGTATCTAAGTTAAATGTGGTCTGGCGGTTGCTGGTAAGTGGAGTTTTGTGATATTGACTACATAGGTGGCCAAAGGTCTGGATTTAAACGTTCCTGGAAATGAGAGGATATGGAATTGTGCCGGTACAACTTTAGCAAATGCTTTATTAACTTGAAATTCGCCAACTACTTCTGCAGAGTGCTTGTAAAGTTTTCTGGCTTCCCTTCAAAGACTTTCCACTGTTTTATAAGGGTTTGCCTGTTGTAATGAACGCTTCATGTAGTCTTTATTGAAAAACTTTGAGAACCTAAGTTTCTTCAAGTGGAGGCGCACACCTAAAATTATTCCTTGAGCTTGTAGTGTGCTAGATTTGAACCTTGGTAACTTCTGTTAGCTCTGATTATTGTAGTTAACTGGCGGATGGTATCAGTAGAAGGATCATACTCATTTGTTTGAGAGTTATGTGAACAATGCATCTATTAACTTATCCACTCTGAAACCGCTGTCAGTCGTGGATAGTGTACCAGTCGGTGCATGGTATTTCCTCTCACAAAAAATGGATAAACCGTCATCAGTCACCTATATAGTTTCAAACTAGTATGACCAATATATTTGGATATCATGGATATGCGCTTTCAGTGTATTTCATTCTACAAGAAAAGAATGACACTTGAGTGTTTTGTCTTCCTTTATGAGTTGTTCGTTATCATGTGGAAAGATTAGAATGCAACTCATATTGGAATATGGAAAGAAAATTACAGGTCTTTTTCTCCACCACACAATAATGTAGTGGCTCTGATAACCTAGTGTTATAAAAGGATTGCATTGGCAATGTGGTGTTATTTACCTGCTTTTCTTGTTGGCTTTGTCATAAAATGCCTACAGAATGTTAACTTGTGTCTTGCTAATAGCAGTTCATTAGGTCATGTTCTTCGCCTTTTTTTTTTTGAGATATGATAGTATTGTTATATTTTCAAATTAAGATTGTGGAAATAGTACTTTTTCCTGTTTTCTCATGGTTATGTGTTAAAGCATCACTATCAGCTTCTGATACCGCCTTTGCTATTTCCTTCTTGTAGTTACTTGATTTGATAGTATTTGTCTTAGATATGTTATTGTCATTTCTTGTTGTAAACTTGTATCTCACTGTATTAATATTCTAGTTAACACAAAATATATGCATATTACCTTTGTTTTGTGTGTGCTCTCCACATTTGGACTCGTCTATGATTTGAATTTTGATGGATCCTTGACTCTACTGTAGGTAGAAGGGCCAAATTTGATTTTAAACCATGGCATGCCCAAGATTTTGCTTCCCTTAAAGTGAACAGGCCATTCCTTAGACAAAGGCGTGATCTGTTGGCCAAATGTCCTCAAACAAAAAGTAGATTCTTTGTGTGCTATGCTGATGAGCATCACTCAAAATCTCTTATGCTTGAGACAGAAACTGCAAGGTCTGTTGACAATGAAACATCAATGTCTGAGCAGAAAAATGTGCCTCCTGACCAAGACCAACGCGATGGACCTAAATCTTTTAAGAATAGGTTTCTGAATTTTATGCGCTTGGGTTCAGTGATAAATGACGCAGCTGAATCATTTTTCAAGAGCGAGATCAGGCGGAGGTTATTTGTGACTGCTTCTTTGCTAGTTTGTAGTCGGATTGGATACTTCATTCCTTTGCCTGGCTTTGATCGTAGGCTCATACCCCAAGATTACCTTAGCTTTATTTCTGCATCTTCTGGTAAGTGTGATGCCTTCATTTAGGTCTTCAATTTTTCTTTGTTACCAGTAGCATTTTTCTTTTCTATTATTGAGGGAAAATAACCTTGGAAATCAGACCAACAGAGTATTCTGTCTGGTTGCACAAGAACTGCTGTATGAAACTGTGAGATGCAATGGTCACCTTTTTCATTCATTGCTGTGATTGTTGGAAGAAATGGTTGCTCACTGCTGATTTATTGGTCATTGAGACTAATAGCAGATTGGTGTCTCTCATTTGGTCTGCAAAATGATTGCTGATAAAATTCATATTCAAGAAAGGATTGCTTCTTACTTAAAATCACTGTTGAAATGAAGTCTACTATTTAAGCTAAAAAACTTGAAACCTCAATATTGGTATGAAGCAGCTTTTGTCCATAAGATTTTGGAATACCTTTTCACCTTTTGTTATTGTAGTTCAAAGTTTTGGTGTAGGCTATGAGAGAGTAACTTAGGCATCGTTCGGTGGCCGCTTCAAAAATTATACCTAGATTAATGTCAACCTTAATCTGGTTATCATTGTATCGTTTTATTGCACATTAATCTGCATCGTTAATCTATCCCGTTCGACCGGGACGTTTACTATTTAGGAGATTATCCAAGCAAATGTCTATCATACCCTTGCATGTGAAATGAATAGGGTAATTGAGTGCCGCACTAACAATGGGCAGTCGGTGGGATAGTTGAAAATTATGAGGGGTAAATTGGTAATGTGAAGCTGAGCTAAAAGGTAATGTCTAGCTTTTTCAGCCCAAACACAGGTAATACTTGCGTTATAATAGAGGTGCAAAATAGTGCAAAGCGGGCATTAATGTCGACACTTTTCATGTGTCAGAAAAATTTATTTCCTAGATTAATCCTCACGTTTGACCCACAGCTCATAGTAATCGAACTGGCCCATATAGTAGACACTTAAAACTTCAGCTGTCATTCTTATTGCTTGATCGAGAAAGTCTTGTAGATTGAGAATTCTGTTCATCAAGTACATGTGCCTAGACTAACTGTAGTATTGTTCCTTCAAGTGATGACCGTGTTCTGCTGTCACTTTCTTAATTATTGGGGGTCAAGCTGAAAAATGTTGGAAGCGTGTTAATTCAGCTAGCGATCAAGAGCCTTTATTTTCGCATTAACAAGATGTACCAATCACTAATGTTTGTCCATGAAGAGGTAGAACTGGAACAAATGGAATCTTTATTTTGTTACCGATGAAGGGCCATTCTGAAAAGCCGTTGTTAACCCAAATAATCTCAGCTCCCCACAATAAATATTGATGGGATGGCTTTTTCTTCATCCAAGTGGGTGGATCGTATGTACAATAATCTCTGTGTTTCCTCCTTGTGGTCTTCTTGGACATACTGCTTTTCATTTCTTTTCTTCTCTCCGGCATGTTTTTTTTTCTTATTTGTCCACCTCATGATTTTCACAGGACCTGATGAAGCCTTAAGTCTCTCAATTTGTTTTCCTGTAACAAACTTAGGGTGAAATACTAGTTTATTCTACCTTTATGAAGAGGAAGATCTCTTGCTTGCCTGCAGTAGCTCTTAGCTTAAACCAAATAATTGCCTATCAATAGTCATCCTTTTACTTTTATTAAATAAGCACCTTTTTTTAATGTTCTAGCCAAACCTTCACAAGCTTGTCATAACACATTCAGTGAATTTTGAGAACTTGAGATGGTGAGCCCTCAGCTCTAAACGCCAACTCAGCAGTTTGAGAAAATTGTAATCCTGCATGTATTCTTTCATATCGTTTTTTTTTTCATTATATTTGTCAATAACACCATATCTTCTGAATCTTGTACAAACATAAGCAAAGGAAAAATTGGATAATATCCAATCTTTCATCATCAGGTTTGGGGAAAAGAATGATGTTGGTGTTATAACCTGTTCTGACAGGAAGGAAGAAGGGGTTTCACCTTGCTTAAGATAGATGAGCCTGTATAATGTGGATACTGGGTATGTGGTTTGATCTATGTGATTCATAGGAAGGCGACTTGTTATTTGTGCAGACGAACTTGGGGATTGTGCGCCAGAATTGAAGATGTCTCTTTTTCAGCTAGGAATCAGCCCACAGATAGCAGCGTCTATCCTTATTCAGGTTACTGTCTCAGTTGTCTCTTTCATATCGTGGTGCTTGGGTGTGCACGCCTTCTCCTATATTTGGACCTGGTAGTTGATATTATCATTTCTTGTTCAAGCTCAGCGTACCTAACCCATTCATTAACATATCAAATTGGTTAAGCAGTTGTCACTATTGTTAACCTTATTGCTTTAACTAAATTGGGTGTGTCCCTTGCACCTTATGCCTTGCTGAAAATTTTAATTCAGTGAGATTAAAAGGATCTTTGATGTATTGTAGATGTTAATATGTATTAAGCTGAGAAACGTCATGCTCTCCAGTTACTTCAAGTTTGTGCTTATACATATTTAATGATGTGTGACCTAGCCCATTAAACCAACAATGTCCTAAAATTAAATATTAAGTAGTATTACATTTTTGCAATGCCAATAAATGGGATGAAATCATGGAGGTAAAAAGGTAAGACATTCCTCTTCATATTGGGGGATAGTATATAGTGTGAGTAAACATATATATATATATATATATATATATTTGATAAGTGGCTGAAAGTTCAGCATAAGAGGAGTGTGAGTAAACATCATAAGTCTCAGTTTCTTGCTCTTGACGGGTGTTGTGACACGTATATAAGGTTCCTTGTTCTGTTCCCGCATTTCCAAGTTGACTTATTAAACTTGTAGTTAGAAGATACTACTTATTGATATATATTAACAAGGAGAACTACAACCTTATTTATAAGGAAAGACGGCTTAAAGAATAAGCTAACTAGTCTAATTTACAAGTACCCTTAGTTAGTATGTACAAGAAAAATAATAAAAGAATAAGGCCCAAGGCCCAAGGCCCAAGGCCCATTACATATTTTAGTAGGTCTAATGACAAAACTAGCACAGAAAGAGAGCAGGAAGCTGACGATTGTATTTATTGCAAATGGGGACTCAGCTGGATTGTAGACTGATAGGACTAGGGTTATTGGTTAAGTAAGGGGGCTTAAGGGTAATTGTGCTCTGCTCTTAACTAGTATAAATAGATGGTAAGGGGATTAGGAAGGGGGCATGGATAGATTGTAATCAAGACTATTGGCCTCTTAGGAGGAATAAGGGAGAAAGATGGGCTGATTCGTATTGTAGTCAAAGCTACGTGAGGTATTTATGAAGAGCTCTCATTTATATAGGTTAACGTTGACATTTATATTAACCCAAACTTTACTATTCGTTCCTATGTGTTTTCTTTCCTGCTCTTTTGTGTTTTCTTTTCCGGATATTGATGGCTTTTCTCAACCTCATATATTGATTCATGTTAGGTGACCCCAATTATTGTGGGAATAAAGCTTTGATGTTGTTATTGTAATGTTGACATATACATTAACCCAAACTAGATTATTTATTTTCGTTCGTAAGGAGCTTTTTAATTCTAGACAACCAGAGCTGTAAAATTTGTTGCTACATGAGTGGAACCAATGTAGGCATGTAAAAGATATGTCGTTGTGTCATATGAATGTTGAACTTTGTGTATTCTGGTAATTTTATCAGCTCTTTTGTTGCCCAATTCATTTTGTAGGTTCTGATCTTATTACTTGTCTATTCAGTTGACTGTGCATTACAAACATTAGCTTGCGTTTACTCTGTAGGTACTTTGTCACGTACTTCCTTCATTGGTAAAGTTGCGTAAAGAAGGCTTAGATGCAAATGAGAAGATCAAGAGTTATATGTGCGTGTAGCTATCCATATAGTTGTGAGAATATTCTTGACCCGTCTCCAATTTTGATTTGAAATTGGACTTAATTTGATTAGTACTAGAATAAAAGGAACTTTTCTGTTGTTTTATTTAATAAATATTATATTGTCATTGTCAGTTTGATTGCAAATTTGTTTTTAAAAAGAAAATGAATATCGTTGTCCTGGTAAATATCTTGTCAATTCATTGAAGGAGTAATTATTCAACATATATTGATTGCCATCTTTATTTATAAATTGATGAGTTTATGCTATGGTGAAACTCTGTTGATTTATGCTATTTATCTTAACTTTTCAATATAGGTTCTAGTTTAGAATGGCATGGGGAAGGACTTGATCATACTCTCTATGTCTGTATAAGATGTTAGCTTGATAATTTAATATATCCATGTGGATCCACAGTATTAGATTCCTATTTGTAGGTCTTTACATGGAACAACAGTTCTAGATATGACCTATATCAATTATGGGAGTAATTGTATAATTAACCACACTCTATATGAACGATCAATCCAAATCTGTATGCTCGAAATGGATTAATCACTCTTTTCTACCAAATACCCAAGAGAAGTCTTATAAGGTTTTTGTGCTTTTCAGATGGTGGACATCTCTTGGGTTTGCTATATTGGAGGCTGTGGTACTGGCTTGTTATTCTCTTCAGTATTCTATCTACGCTGCTACATTCAGGTAATGGATTGGAACTAAGTCCACGTTTCCTTGTGGTCTGATGCCTTCGCTTGGTGCTTAAATATTTCAAGAAATTACTGCTGTCGTTACAAGTCCCTAAAGCCACTAGTGTTATGAGTCCCATGGTAATCCTCAAAATGAATTGTTCTCATGTGTTAAAGTACTACAGTAAACAGGTGACAGGCGTTGATGACAAGATTACTGAATACTGAATCAGTCCTTATGTCCATGGTGTCTAAACATTTGGGCATAAAAAGCTTTCCCTTTACTCAAAAAATCATTCTTATTGACTCTTGAAGAAAATAGCACCGGGACCTACAGTAGCTGAAAGATCACACCACGCTTACTTCTAGGAATGTGAGCCCATCAAAACTGGCAGTAGAACTAACAAGAAAAAGATTGGACTCAAACTTTTGAGGTTTATTCCTTGCTTGTTGTGCATCTAAAAAGTAAGCTACTTTGCTATGCTATATGCTGCAGTTTTGAGGGATGGAAGGTGATTTTATAGAAATTAAAGAGCAATAACTTAAACTTTATTGATCTGGACTATATGGTTGGAATAGAGAATCAAGGTGCTGAATCTGATGACGGAAAATAATGTATGAGGTGGGATAAGAAATGTGTATCATAATGTGAGGATTTGACTTATCGATTCTCTTAATAGTTTTCTATAAAATGCATAATTCTTATAATGGGAAAGAAAAAATTAAATTAGAATGTACGACAGTGGTGATTGTTTGGATTTCCTGGTGATGATCTGGCCTGAAGTTGAGCCTTTAATACTGTGTAGAATTGTGAAGCACTCACTGAGCCAATTCTTTCATGCATGTTCCTGAAATCAATATAATCTTCTAAAAGAAAAAGTAGATAACTGCAGATGAAACGTCAAGGAAGGACACTTGAAGGCCCTATATACGTTAATTATCAGTATTAATTGAATTATTTTTGCTAATGTACTGGTTGCAGAGTCCGGCATGTGATGGTGACTACTCTTTTCCTAGTGTCCGGGGCGATGACCATGACATGGCTGTGTGATAAGATAACCGATTCTGGGTTTGGTAACTACTCTTAATTTGTCTTGCTGTCCATCTATATAAATCTATTGGTGTGTTTCTAGTCTTTTCTTCTTTAGATTGGATTCAGCACCTGCCTTATATGAGTGACTGCTGCTGCTTCATATTGTTGCTTTTTCAAACTCTTCTCTGAACTATGAACATTATCATGATTGAATTTCCTATTGTTCTTGCTGCCTTGTCTCCCTTCTTCTATGTGTCACCTTTACGATTTGCTGTCACATTCTTCTTGTAGCATATTTTAGTTTGTTCCTATCTTCATCAGCATACATATCGTGCTTTTCTAGATTCTGTGAACCTAGTTCTTTATTGGTTGGTCAAAGTGCTGGTGTTGTGTGGTGGGAATCACATACCAGGCATGATGTGATGTGCACTAGGATGATAAGAATGCTGACATACCTTGCAGACCTTGAAATAACACACTTTTTCTTCTTGAATTGAGTGTTTATATCATCTTCTTGATGGTACATGTATACTGCAGGTCAAGGATCATCTCTAGTTATTTGCCTTGGGATATTAACTGGATACACAGACACGTTGTACAAGATGCTATCCCAGATTTCAGGTAACCATTCCTTATTTTGTGTAGTGTGGTTTAGAGTAGAGTTCACGATTAGGTTTTCTACGTTTGCATCTATTATAGGCTACTGCAGCATGAATATATGCAATTGCAGTTTCTTGTGTAGTATGATCCATAAGAGACGCCAAACTGTATAAATATCAGCATGTTCTACATTTTGAGACTTGTAGCAGGCTAGTCTTTCCTCATATATTTTACTCATTATTTTGCACACGCACCCTCTTGCCTGTGATTGTCAGTTTGATTGCGTTGACACTTCCCATGCACCGTAGTTTTAGAAGACTAGTGATATAAGTATCAAGGTTGTATGTTGCTGTAGCGATATGTAGGAAGACCATCTGAACTGCCTTGAGCCCCTGTTTGGTTGAGTAGATTTAAGTTGGTGTTTAATGTATTACCACAGATGCTCAAAGGTGAGCTTCTTGGTTTTTCTTTGACGTCTTTCTACTTTTCTTGCCTAAAAGCTAAGCTAATACTCTCTCCTATTCATATTACTTGTTGTTTTAGTTCTTTGCACAAATATTAAGAAAATATATATTTGTCAAAAATACCCCTAGTCCATGCACCATAAGACGGGATGTTACAGTAAATTGGCAAATGAAAGGTTCCTCATTTATTTGCTTTTTACAGAGTGTAATTATGAGCAACACGTTCATTCATTGGTTATTGGTATTTTTCTATTAACTGCTCATGTTCCGTAATAAAAAGAAGGGTATAGGAGTGTGCTCGCTTACAAGGGTACAAGAGGAATAAAAGTGGAGTAAAAGAGTAAACGACAAATATTTTGAAGAAAGTTTTAGTGGTTAAAACGTCTATTATAAAGATCAGGAGGGAGTAGCTAATAGTGTGTATACCCAAATGGGCTTAGCCACTCCTTTCAGTTGACTTGCGTGTCTAACATTTTTGTCTGCATTGCAGTTGTGTATTTGTCTCTGGTTTCCTGATTAGATATGTCAGGTTTAAAAAGGAACTATAAAGTGATAAATTGGACCAGAAAAAAGTGAGACAGATCTAGTTTCCATTCTTATTGTATCAAGTTTTGTTAATGCAGGAAGTTTTCTGAGATGGGGGCCCTATGCACTTGGTGTTCTTGCTGCTTTCATCCTTGTTACAATGTGGGCTGTCATTGTGACCGAGGGTTGCAGGAAAATCAAGCTGCATTATTACAGTTTCAAGCTTGCTTCTAAAACTAGGTAGTTTGCTCTTTCATGTATACTGTTTTTGTTTCATAAAAAATAGTTTGGTGCTCAATTTCTCTATTATGTGTTGTGCCATTATTACTAATGGATGATGATATGACTACTATAGAATGTCTTATTGTGAATTGCATAGTATGGATGTGGTCTTGTCACACTCTCGCTCGCTCTCATATGGGGTTAATTATAAGATTGACAGTTGCAGATAGAGATGTTAAAGGGAGCATTTAGGGACCCGTGAGAGATTCTTTTCCTTTTGGGACTTGCTCTTTCCACCCACAGTTACAGAGCTTTATTGTTCGTTCAAATGTAAAATTACTGAAACTCTTAAATTGACTTTTTGTATAATTTTAGCTTTGTACTTCTTTTTACACCTATAGAGAGAATGTGTAACAGTATGTCTAGAATGCACTTTCATCCAAATGATTGCCGCATCTCAAACTATACGCCATGGGATGTGAGCATCATCTCCACTTGGTCACATGTAACAAAATGGATCAACCAATCCTAAGCATCATATCTTGAAACAGAACATTAGCATCTTCTGACATTTTAAATAGAAAATTAAGTAAGGGTAGCATATGTGTGTTTGTTGTGCCTCCTGTTGTGAATAATAATAATAGATACGGTTTGGTATACACACGTAGGGGCTAGGGGCTAATTGTGTAATTGTCTTTAGTCCTTTCTGTTAGTAGCTATTCTGTTAGTACGGTAGTTAGTATGTTGTTAACTGACTACTAGTACTTAAGGAGGGGGATTATGTTGTAAGAGGAGATCTGGAGAAAATAATAAACGTACCTTCTTGGAGGTTTGGGAGTTTGATACACTCGAACGTATCATTTTGGTATCAGAGCTGCTTTTTCTTTTCCTTCCCGCTTGTGGTGGTACGTACATGGTGGGCACCAGAGCCGCGAAGGAGAATTCAATGGAGACGTTGGAGAAGGAGCAGTCGCTGATCAAAGGAAGATTAGAGGACATCAGCGGCAAGTTCGATAGTCTTGCCCGATCGCAGCGGGATATGGACGGGAAGATTGAGGGACTCTCGGCTGCGATTATCCAGATGCAGAAAGACTTCCAGTCTTTTATGCGTCGTCCTTCGCATGGTAGGGATGAGAGTCCACCGCCGCAAGATTCTCACAGGGCTCAGGGGAACTCGGTGTGGAAGAGTAACCCGCGGGAATACAAAACGAGGAAGCTGGAGTTAGCGGTGTTTACCGGTGAAGATCCGCGGGAGTGGTTGAGCAAAGCAGAAAGATATTTCGCTTTGTGTGGCATCGGTGAAGACGAGAAGGTGCAGACGGCTGGCATCTACATGGAGGGCGCGGCTCTCCACTGGTTCGAGTGGTATGGAAATTATGTCGGGCTACCTTCTTGGAAGGTATTTCGGGAAGTTCTTGTTGGACGATTCAGTCCGATGGCGTATGGAGATCGCCTGGATGTCCTGTGCGAATTGCGTCAAGATTCGGGAGTAGAGGAGTATCGCAGGGAGTTTGAGTTTTACTCTGCTCATCTCTCCGATGTTCCAGATTCGGTCCTCAAAGGGATTTTCAGGAGCGGTCTTAAAGCAGAGATCAAGAAAGATTTGATGCTGTTTGAGATCGATGATTTGGAGAGCATGATGCGCGCCGCAAAGAAAATTGAAGAGAGAAACAATTTTGGAGTTCTCACTGTTGGCGGAATTAAAAAGTCTGGTTTGGATACTGTAGCAGGCACGCGCGTGACAGATGGCGGGAGTAAGAAGCCTCTTGGACTTTATTCTTCTCTTCCACGTAGCGATTCAATTAGGGGGAATTCCAACCCTAATTTGTCGCATTCATCGTCGGCCTCCAGTTCTGGTTCTTCCGCCCCTACCCGCTTCAGGCGTATTTCTGAAGAGGAGATGCTCCGACGGCGGTCGCTGGGGCTCTGCTACCGGTGTGGAGAGAAATGGAACGCCGGTCACCGCTGCAAGACGGCGGGTCTGCAACTACTGTTGACCGAGGGCGACGACGGGTTTGAAAATGCTTATGAGATCAGCCCACTTCTTGAAGATTCTGTCGAGACCGGTGCTGGTGTTCAGGCAGAATTATCTCAACTGTCTTCTGTGGGATTTCCATCTCAGAAATCGATGAAGATGATTGGCGAATTATCAGGCAAGTCTATTCTTATTTTAGTAGACAGTGGTGCTTCGCATAACTTCATCAGTGAGCACTTAGTTAAAAAGTTGAAGTTGAAGGTAGATGGTTCTGTGAAATTTGGTGTTACTATTGGCAATGGAGTTACTATCCCTAAACATGGAATTTGTCGGGCTCTGAATTTGTCTCTGCAAGGTGTCTGTTTCACGGTTGATTGCTTGCCCTTCGAGCTAGCTGGAGTAGACATGATTTTGGGGTATAGTTGGTTAGCATCTCTGGGTGATACTCGTACCAACTGGAGCAAATTGATCATTCAGTTCAATTGGGGGGATAAGGAGGTTCAGTTATGTGGAGATCCTTCTTTGTCTATTGCTGAGCGTGGACTTAAATCCACTTTGAAGGCTTTGAATGATGGTGGTATGGGTTGGCTTTGTTATTTAGAGGGTAATCAGTCTTGGGCTGCTTCTGGGGGTGATAATTGTGAGGTGTTTAAGGAGCAACTGCAATCAGTTCTTGACTGTTTTCCTGAAGTCTTTCTCCCCCTTGAATCCTTACCTCCAAAGAGATTTCATGATCACCATATCCCTCTTAAGCCTAATTCTGTACCCCCAAATATCAGACCCTACCGTTACCCTTATTATCAGAAGAATCAGATTGAGAAAATCTGTCAAGAGTTGCAATCTGCCGGTTTTATACAGCCCAGCAATAGTCCTTTCTCTAGCCCTGTTTTATTAGTCAAAAAGAAGACGGGTGATTGGAGATTTTGTGTTGATTATCGTGCTTTGAACGATATCACAGTCCCGGACAAATTCCCTCTGCCTACAATTGATGAGTTGTTGGATGAACTCTTTGGTGCTTGTGTGTTTTCAAAGCTGGATCTTAAATCAGGGTATCATCAAATTCGGGTTAGGGAGGAGGATATTCCCAAAACGGCATTCCGGACTCATGAGGGCCACTATGAGTTTTTGGTTATGCCATTTGGCCTCAAGAATGCACCGGCTTCTTTTCAGTCCTTGATGAATCACATCTTCAGGCCACTCCTGCGTCGTTCTGTTTTGGTGTTCTTTGATGATATTTTGGTGTATAGCAGGAGTGTGCAAGACCATCTCATTCATCTTAAGGAGGTTCTGGCTATTCTTAATCAGAATCAGCTGCGAGTTAATCTGAAAAAGTGCAGTTTTCTGAAAGCAAAGGTGGACTATCTTGGCCACATCATCTCTGGTGCTGGAGTGGAGGTTGATTCTGAGAAGGTCAAGAGTATGCTGTCCTGGCCGTTACCACAGAATGTCAAAGATCTGAGA
This sequence comes from Limonium bicolor, assembly GCA_023374045.1. NCBI lineage: Eukaryota > Viridiplantae > Streptophyta > Magnoliopsida > Caryophyllales > Plumbaginaceae > Limonium > Limonium bicolor. The sequence continues at coordinate 64,564,346 of CM041780.1, read as the reverse complement.
GCTTTTCTTGGGTTGACCGGTTACTACCGGCGTTTTGTTAAGAATTATGGGATCATTGCAGCTCCACTTACTGCTCTTCTCAGGAAAGATTCTTTTTCCTGGTCTGATTCTGCACAAGCTGCTTTCGAACAGCTTAAATTGGCTTTGTCTTCTGTTCCAGTTCTCACGCCACCTAATTTCGATGATCAGTTTGTGGTTGAAACTGATGCATCAGGGAAGGGTATTGGTGCAGTTCTGATGCAACAGGAGCGTCCAATAGCATATTTGAGCCAACCATTTTCCTTGAGGGCTCAATCCAAATCTGTTTACGAGAAAGAGCTTATGGCAGTGGTGTTTGCGGTTCAGAAATGGAGACATTATCTTTTGGGAAGACGTTTTTTGATTCGTACTGATCAGAGAAGTCTCAAGTATTTGTGGGAGCAGAGACTGCTGTCCGAAGATCAGTACAAGTGGGTTACCAAGCTTCTTGGTTTTGATTTCGAGATTGTTTATCGACCAGGGAAAGAGAATGTAGCAGCTGATGCTCTGTCCCGGGTTGACAGCAGCCACTCTTTATTTCCGATGTCCACTGTTTTCTTCGAGGGATGGAAAGTTGTTGATGGTGAACTGGAACAGGACCCATTTTTACGCAAGAAAGTTCAAGAGTTACTTGTTTCAGCTGTTAGTCATCCGGGGTACAGTTTGAAACATGGTCATTTGTTTTATAAAGACAAACTTGTTTTGTCTAGTTCTTCCTTGCTGATTCCTCAGATTTTGAAGGAATACCATGAGTCGCCTGTGGGTGGTCATTCTGGTTACCTCAAGACCTTTAAGCGAATTGCAGCAGTGGTATATTGGCAAGGCATGCGCAGTTGCATCAAGCAGTTTGTAGCAGATTGTGATGTTTGTCAGAGGGTTAAATATAGTGCCCTTTCTCCTGCTGGCTTACTACAGCCCTTGCCCATTCCTGAGAGAATCTGGGAGGATATCTCCATGGATTTCATTACTGCCTTACCCAAAATCAGAACCGTGGACACTGTCTTGGTGGTGGTGGATAGATTGTCCAAGTTCGTTCATTTTCTGCCGTTAAGTCATCCTTATTCAGCCAAGGATGTTGCTGCAGTTTTTGCTAAAGAGGTGGTCCGTTTGCATGGTTTTCCTCGGTCTATCGTCTCTGATAGAGATTCGGTTTTTCTCAGTAATTTCTGGAAAGAACTGTTCCGTTTGGCTGGGACTAAATTGTGTCTAAGCTCAGCCTACCATCCCCAATCTGATGGACAGACTGAGGTGGTTAATAGGTGCCTCGAAGACTACTTGAGATGCTTTTGTTTTCAGAAACCAAAGCTATGGTTGCAAGCATTGCCATGGGCTGAATATTGGTTTAACACTACATTTCACCAAAGTTTGGGGGCCACTCCTTTTAAGGCAGTTTATGGGAGAGATCCACCTGTTCTGCTGAGGTACAGTCCGCTGGGCTCCCTTATTAATGAGGTGGACATACAGTTAGCGGAGAGGGATTCCCTACTTGATGAGTTGAAGGCTAACTTGTTAAAGGCTCAGCAAAGGATGAAAGCCCAAGCTGATGCTCACAGAAGACCTATTCAGTTTGCAGTGGGTGATTGGGTGTTTTTGCGCATTCATCCTTACAAGTACAGGTCACTAACTAAGAAACGTAATGCCAAATTAAGCCCTCGGTATTATGGTCCTTTTGAAATTGTAGCTCGGATTGGAGAAGTTGCCTACAAATTGCTTCTTCCTTCTGATGCGAAGATTCACCCTACAGTCCATGTCTCTCAGCTTCGGAAAGCTCTGCCGCCTTCTTCTCAGTCCTCTTCTCAGTTACCTGCGGGGTTGACAGATGAGCTGGAATTGAGACTCCAACCAGCTGAGGTTCTGCGTTACAGACACCGTGAGGGTGAGGAACCTGAAGCGCTAGTCCGCTGGTTTAATTCTCCTGAGTTCGATGCTTCATGGGAGCTAGTTTCTGTTCTCAAAGAACAGTTTCCAGATCTACACCTTGAGGACAAGGTGTTAGTTCAGGAAGGGGGTGATGTTGTGCCTCCTGTTGTGAATAATAATAATAGATACGGTTTGGTATACACACGTAGGGGCTAGGGGCTAATTGTGTAATTGTCTTTAGTCCTTTCTGTTAGTAGCTATTCTGTTAGTACGGTAGTTAGTATGTTGTTAACTGACTACTAGTACTTAAGGAGGGGGATTATGCTGTAAGAGATCATCTGGAGAAAAGTAATAATCGTACCTTCTTGGAGGTTTGGGAGTTGATACACTCGAACGTATCAGGGTTGAAGCACAGAAATGAGAACTATTCTAGAAGTCTCTCCTCTCTTAAACATTCTCTCTATAAATATAGGGCTGTATTTCTTCTCAACGATAAGTCTACACATCAAGTTTTACTTCTGTAAACTTCACGCATGAGGTCCTTGCACTTTCTTCTGTTCAACCTCCCTTCCAAACAAGACTTGAATCTTCTTACTAATGCGAAGCCCAGATGTCATGGAGAATTCCTCCAGCTTGTCGTTGAGCACAGTACTGAATCAACATCACCTGTTTCAGATGAGAAATCATTGATCATTTACACTTGGGGTGAAATGTGCATTATCTATAAGTTTTTACTACTTGTGATCTTCTACAATGAAAAATATTCTAATGAGATATTGTTTTACAAAACTAGTTAAACAGGGAAAAATAAATTGTATGCTCTTTGTACACATGATCCGGGATGCATGCATACCATCTCATCTTGTTTTATACATTGGCCATTTGTGTGTCATTTTCCATTAGACATGCCTACATCGGAAAACTTGAATTGAACTCGGTTATTCAACACCTGAGTTCGCTATTTGGTCACTTTGGTTGATAGATGACATCATCTCAATCATTTGGTATAAACAAGATTCTGTTTATCCATCTTGAAAAGTGAGAATCAAACTCTTGTGCTGTTTGTAATTCAGGATTTGCGGGGTTTTTGATGCATATTTATTGTATATGGTCTTGATATCATGATTCTTGCATCTAAATACGCTTATTAGGAGATTGATATATTGGAGCTACCTAGGATGTTGTGACAGAATTCTAGTGATATTTGCTTGCAGTAGTCGGTGAGCTCACATAGTAGGTTACTGTTGGTTTCTAAATTTGTTTTCAGAGATGAATCCCCATTGACGGAGGTGGAGCCATACATCCCATTCAATATCAACCCATCTGGAATGCAGCCTCTTCTCACAACTTCTTATCTTTTAGCCGTTCCAAGTATTCTTGCAAGGTTGGCATTTTCATTGTGTTGTTGCGATAGCAGTTGTCTTGAATCTACTATCAGTTGATTCCGGTAATAGCTTTTGCATTTGATGTTTGTAATGAGGTAGAAGGCAAAGTAAAAGGCTTCTCGATTGAAGTATATGACTTTTGGCTTTGTTTATAGCAGATAATATCTGTTTTTCCTGGCAGTTTGCTTGATTCGCCCTTTTGGAAGCATGCTAAAGAGATATTGAACCCAGAAACTTCTGTTGGTGCGGATCCATGGGTGTACTATGCAGTTTATGCCTTCTGTGTTTTCGCTTTCAACATCTTCGATATAGTAAGTGTGGTTCTCTTGTTTATTGTCTGGCCTCATTCTCGTGATATGAATTTGTTCACAACGGGCTCATCTTTTTTAACTTATCTAGTGCGCATAAGTAGCATGCAGAAAAATAGCTACCTTAAATCCGTAGGCAGAATGTGGGGTCTCATTCGTGCACTTTAAGGCAGCAGAAGTGGTCAGTGGTTTAATAAGATGGCATCAAAAGAAATGCTGTTTGGCCTTTCATATTTTGAAGTTTAGTCAAAATTTCAGTTGGACGAAGTACTTATTTCTGAAAATGTATTAGCATGAAAGTTGCTGTCCTTTAGAGTGCAAGTGTATTTACTCATGACTTTGATCTCTTTTCTCTCCAGTTGATACTTAAACAGCATTGGACTATTTCAATCTGTCTTGCTCCATGTTTTAAAGATCATTGTCTTTTACTCCCAGTGATTGACCAGTAGTTTTGAGCAAAAGATCTACAAGTAGGCCACGTGACTGGGTTGTTCGTCTCTGGACTTTGTCTTTCCCCATCTATGCTGTTTTTGCTCGTGTTTACAAATTTTATTGTCGCCCTCAGTCGCATATATTTGATGTCACTGGAGGAAATATTTCATAAGAACTCACCACCCCTTGTTGATTATTGCATCTATTTCTTTTGCAGGCAAACATGCCAAAAGAAATTTCCGAATACTTGAATAAGATGGGTGCAAGAGTACCTAGCATAAAGCCTGGAAAGGCTACTGTAGAATATCTGACAAACGTCCAAGCTTCCACACGTTTTGGGGTATGTATTGTATGAAGGCTTTATGCATTTCAAGAGCTCCACTTTAATCTTTCTCTGGAGGTTATTTCTGGTTTGCAACCCTCTTGCATATTTTGTCTCACTTTCTGTTTAATATGTGGAATATACAGGAGGATTAATGCTGAGTATTCTGGCAACTTCATCAACTATACTTGATCATCGCTTACGTAGCATAAATGAGAGCTATGCGATTGGCTTTACTTCCATGTTAATCATTGTAAGTTTCTTGCTGTTTCAATTTTACACACTACTAGGCGGTTACTTGCCACATCTTGTGCACTGTGCAGGCCTGGAAAGGCTGTGTGGATTAAGGTCTTATTACTTAAACGGCTTTATCATTAACCACTGCTTCACGTCCTACTGCAAGAAGCTACGTGTAGATCTAGTTTAATCGTAATGTTTGCTCCGCAATATTTGGTTTTCATGCCACGATGACAACATCTTAATCCCCCCCTTTTTTTTTTCTTTTTGTATTCTTGTCATCTACTGTTTACTTGTTTACCAATCTGTCTCGAGTTGTCTTCTTTTTTCTTTTATAAGTAGACATCCTGTTCTTGTTTTTATCTATCTATTCAGGGTCGAAATGTTTCAATTTGAATCCTTTTGGTCTGTTATTTTCTTTCCAAGCGCTGTCAAATTGTTTAATTGATTTGGGCACACTTTTCCAGGTGGGTTCAATTATTGAGCTGAGAAGGTCATACCAGGCCTATAACGTAATGCCAGCATTGAGCAAGGCTCTGAGGCGCTATGGTGTATAAAAGATTGACGTTCTATGTCGAACTTAACCATAAGGTAATGATAACGCCTGAGTCCTGACCCCTCCTCTTTGTTGTTGTTGGGCATGACTAAAAATTAGTATCGAGCACGGAATGATTGGGTCTTCTTTATCTTATATTTAGATATCTGAATGGCAGCATTAACTTCTCCCCAAACATTGATCGTGAACGTGGATTACTTGGGGATTATGGAACCCCCCCATTCAGAGTGAGACGACAACTTATTCTGTCAAGCAAAAAGGGTCATCATCATTTGTTCTCGTCGTGTGTGCTCTGAGTGGCGCTTGTGACTGGCCGGTTGCCCTGTGCTGGTGATATGCTGCCTGTTTTCGACCCATTTCACTTTGGATAAAATGCAAGTATCTAACCGAAGTTGAGCGTAGGCAAATGATCTCCTGCTTTACAGGGTAATTGTGTAAATTATTTACATACCCACTAGATCGGGATATCGTGCCATATAGTCTGGACTAAATTATAGTGATTCTATCCTTTGTTACGTCAATGTAGTGACCGGGAATAGAAGCAGTGCCATATAGTTTAGTGACCGGATTTAGAAGCAGTGATTTCTCCTTAAATTTATGTAGTGTCTATTATTCTGTTGAAGTAATCGATCCCATTTGATAAACAATTCATTTCTTTTGGTCTGAAGCAATTGATTGCACTTGGTTTGGAGAGAGAAATGGACAAGGAGTGCGATAACACTTGCTCACTGGCACGATACGTTTGGTAATGGATTCAAAAGGAGTTACAGTGACCAGGAAATAACGAAACGTTATGCTTTATTCTAAAAAATTATGTTGGGCTTACTATCCTTTTTCACTAAATTAATCCGGCGAGTTCCTCCTTTTTTTGAAAAAAAAGACATCTGTTGAATTCCTAGTCCCGCTGGAATTTGTAGTCAGTATACCTAAAAAATCCTCCAAGATCTACCCATTATGTATACTTATATCTGAACTCGTACGCTCAGTCGTGTTTTTCATTTTACACAGTCGGAATTTTAAAAAACTTTATGATCTTGCTCCTGCTTTAATATTTCATAAATTACTATATTTAACCACAATTTATATATATTACGAGTGATCCCAAATTTCATTAGCACATTTGGAATTCCAATACGTTCAGTCAAGAAAATGACTATTTAGGGGTTAATATAGGCAAAAATTTATTAAAAGCGTTTGAAAACAGCAAAGAAAGATTCCGAAAGTACTTATATAAGTAAAAAACTATATCAAAATTCAGCAAAGTATACCATGACAAAGTAAGACGAAAGAGACACGCGTCGGCGCAAACGGATCGAAAAACGGAGTTATAAACGAAAATATGACAATTTAAGAACCGGAACTCGACGCTTGTTGATAATTTTATGAAATATTATTATTTCTTCTTAAGCACAACATAACTATCATCGACGTCTGTTTGAAATTGCCTATCACCATAATTACATGTCCTTGAAGAAAATCTATTTGAAATTCATTGGAACGTTTCTATCATTTCCACTAATTTCACTTCCATTGACGAAGAATCTATTTGAAATTATCGAAATTTCCTATCAATATCAATATTAACTATCATTATCGACATTAACTATCATTGACTCTTATTCGATAGTAAAACGAAGCAGGGCTGAGGCGGACCGTAGGGAACACATGCACGCTACATGGCTAGTACGAGGAGACGACGTCCCCCTACTGATTAGTGCAAACACAGACTTGATTAGTGCAAACACATTTGGATTTCATGTACTGGTAGTCAACAAATTGTTTAATTGTTCAGGGATTTAAAATGATGCGTGTGTCGAATAAGTTGTAGCATTATGAGAATGACGTGCGAACAATGTTGTTTGAAAATGAAACTCCGAAATAGAATCACTTTTGAAGTCCTGAAAATAGTTACAAGATGTATATATTTTCACTTGTTATAAAAAAAAACCTTTAGGAGCAATCTCCGACGACAAACCGATCTCGCTTTTGAAGTATTGAAAATATGTTTCAAAGATGTATACATTTCATTTGTAAAAATCTTTTTGAGCAATCTCCGACGGCAAACCGACTCGTTGTTCTTAAAAGAATTCACTAAATAGAGTCCACCAGAATCATGATACACTAAAGGGCTAACGCACCCACAATAGGGTTTTCGTGTTAGTCTTTGAATTGTTAATTGTTCTGGGATTTAAAATGATGCGTGTGTCGAATAAGTTTACCATTTACCCTCCAATTAGGTTTTCATGTTAGTCATTTGAGATTGTGAATCATTTCGGGCAGCAGTTGTCGAAGTATGTAATTCCGAAGTAGAATCACTTTGAATCCTGAAAATATGTTTCAAAGATGACAATTAAATGTCTTTAAAAAAGACATTTTTGAGCACTCTCCAACGACAAACCGATCTCGTTGTTCTTAAAAGAATTCCCTAAATAGAAATCCACGAAATCATGATACACTTAAAGAGCTAACACACATCCACATTAGCACTAAACCTAGACTAAATTCTAACGCCACTGTTCATCCTCTCACTTCTCCAGTCAAAATGTATCAGATTTCTTCTTTTCCTCTACCAGTACCCCCCAATTAGGGTTTTCCGTGTTAGTCATTTGAATTGTTAATTGTTCTGGGATTTAAAATGATGCGTTGGTGTCGAATAAGTTGTACCATTTAACCTTCCAATTAGGTTTTCCATGTTAGTCATTTGAGGATGTGGAATGCATTTCGGGCATCAAGTTGTCGAAATGAATTATAGTGGAATCGGTGAAATGATAGACAATGTTAGTGTATATTGGAAAATCCCTGCTGTGTAAAACTAAAAAATCGACATTTACGACTGCACACTTGAAGTCCTTGATCTTCTTTAGTCTTTCCTCATCGCTCTTGCAGTCTAGTAGAAGATCGTCAATATGAAGTAGTTCATGTTTGTCGTCATCATTTACTGCACACTTTGAAGTCTTGATCTTCTTTAGACTTTCCTCATCGCTCTTGCAGTCTAGTAGAAGATCGTCAATAGAACTATTGTTTTGAGCAATCTCCGACGACAAACTGATCTCGCTTTTGAAGTATTGAAAAAATGTTTCAAAGATGACATTTTTTGAGCAAACTCTGACGACAAACCGATCTCGCTTTTGAAGTATTGAAAATATTTTTCAAAGATGTATACATTTTCATTTGCTATAAAAAAACATTTTTTGAGCAATTTCTAACGACAAACCGATATCGCTTTTGAAGTATTGAAAATATGTTTCAAAGATGTTTCAAAGATGTATACATTTTCATTTGTTATAAAAAACACATTTTTTGAGCAATCTCCGACGACAAACCGATCTCGCTTTTGAAGTATTGAAAATATGTTTCAAAGATGACATTTTTTGAGCAATCTCTGACGACAAACCGATCTGCTTTTGAGTATTGAAAATATGTTTCAAAGATGTATACATTTTCATTTGTTATAAAAAATAACATTTTTTGAGCAATTTCTGACGACAAACCGATCTCTCTTTTGAAGTATTGAAAATATGTTTCAAAGATGATTCAAAGATGTATACATTTTCATTTGTTATAAAAAACACATTTTTTGAGCAATCTCCGACGACAAACCGATCTCGCTTTTGAAGTATTGAAAATATGTTTCAAAGATGTATACATTTTCATTTGTTATAAAAAAATATTTTTGAGCAATTTCTGACGACAAACCGATCTCGCTTTTGAAGTATTGAAAATATGTTTCAAAGATGTATACATTTTCATTTGTTATAAAAACACATTTTTTGAGCAATTTCTGACGACAAACCGATCTCGCTTTTGAAGTACTGAAAATATGTTTTAAAGATGACATTCTTTGAGCAATCTCGACGACAAACCGATCTCGCTTTTGAAGTATTGAAAATATGTTTCACGATGACATTTTTTGAGCAATTTTGATGATTGTCAAATAAATTCTTCTTTAATGGACATGAATTTAGTGGAATTGATAGGTAAGTTTGAACAAGACATCGATGATAGTTAATGTCGATACATCTAACTATTTAGATTGGTGTCCAATTCATCTGTTAATCAGAATAGAACATGTTTGATTATTTTACTATGGAATAAGAAGTTAATGATAGTTAATATTGATATTGATAGAAAATTTTGATAATTTCAAATAGATTCTTCGTCAATGGACGTGAAATTGGTGGAAATGATAGAAACGTTCAATGAATTTCAAATAGATTCTTCTTCAACGGACATATAATTAGTGGTTGATAGGCAATTTCGAACAAGACGTCGATGATAGTTAATGTTGTGCTTAATAAGAAATAATACATATATCAGAAAAATTATCAACAAAGTATACCATGACAAAGTAGACGAAAAGACAAACGTGTCGGCGCAAACGAATCGAAAAACGGAGCTATAACGAAGAATATATGACAATTTTAAGACCGGAACTCGGCGCCAGCGCCGATAAGGAAGGACCGGCGCCGGTAAAGAAGACCGCGCGCGGGCAGCGTCACCCTTTACCGGCGCCAGCGCCGACCCTTCCTTATCGGCGCCTGCGCCGGGTTCCGGTTTTAAAATTGCCATATCTTCTTCGTTATAGCTCCGTTTTTCGATCCGTTTACGCCGACGCGTTCGTCTTTTCGTCTACTTTGTCATGGTATACTTTGCTGATAATTTTTATGATATATTTTTTACTTATATAAGTACTTTGGAATCCTTCTTTGCTTTTTTCGAACCGTTTTTAATAATTTTGCCTAGATTAGCCCCTAAATTGGTCATTTTCTGACTGAACGTATTGGAATTCCGACTGTGCGTAATGAAATTTGGGTCACCTCGTAATATGTCACAAATTGTGGGTAAATATAGTAATTTCTGAAAGATATTAAAGCAGGGGCAAAATGGTCATTTTCCGATTATGCGAAGTGAAAACATGACTGAGCGTATTGACCCTCATATATATATAAAGGATTAGGTGTGCATCCTATCTTTCTCTTGTAGGGCATTGAATTTCGTTCTATTTTACTCAAAATTACTTGCCATATGTCGAACAAAATACCGTCATTGTATAGTCGTGTATGCGCCCACTATTTGAATAAGCAACATCCGCAATCATCCATCTCATGACGATCTATATCAAATACATGCACATGATCTTCATGGGACTCGATAACAAATACCCTTAAGCTTTGGATAGCCATGATGACAAAGCAAATAGCTCATCAACCTATGCAAAGATGAATTGCGTGTGTTTGTCTTTATTACTGGTTCATGCTCCATACAACAAAAATAACATCAAAAGACGTAATAGGTCTAAATGGTTTAAGAGTTTCAATGCATGGTCCAAAAATTCAAAAGACATTTAGAGATGATGTATCAAGGTTTATACTGTGCCATTCAAATTCAGTAATGGTCCTTAATTTGTAGCCTCGTCTACAAATTTAGTAGGGGTGAGCAACGAATTACCGTTAACCGAAATAAAGTACTGTATTTGGTTATTCCTGTTATAACTGAATTTTTAATAATATCCCTTTTAACCGATAACTGTTTTATATTATATTACACTAGTAACTGTTAAGTGCTCGATAACTGGAGTTTTTGAAATAACCGAAACAACTGATTCCTGAAATTACCGAAATGATTGAAGTTCTCGAAATAATCAAACTTGATGAAATAATCGATGAACTTCATAAAATCACCGACAAAAGTGAACTAACAAATCAGAAATAAAGAGTTGATTGGAATCTTTATATACAGACACATAAAACAACTTAAATTAAAAAAAAAACGGATTGACCAAACTTCCTTCAAAACCGATTAAGTTTAGGTGAAACTATTGTGTAATATTTTTTATAAAAATATATTGATAAAAGTTCGGTTATTACGGATAACTGAGGTTTAAATTTCAATATCCAATAACCCAACTGTACCTTATTACTCATAATCAAAATATCTGAAATAACTGAATTTTTGTAATACAAAAAATATAGTAATCAAACCCGAAAAAAAACATCCGAAATAACCTAACCGGTTGCTCGCCCGTATACTATACAAACGTTCTCAGTCACCACTGACCAGTTCCAACTGTCTTCATTTCTTGGCCCACATTGTTCCGCTGTCCAAAAAATATTGAACCCTATTATAATCACAATTTGTAGAGCGTTGATTTTGTTAGAAAAATACTCATTACCGTTGTGCATTACCATAAGAATAGGCCTCTCCTCCTTAATTCTAGGCCTCACCTCTCTTGTAAACCTATTATATATATCACTCTATACATAATGATAAATCACGATTAATCAATTCTATCTATTTACATGGTATCTGTTTTCTTTTAACGATCTTCTCTGATTTTCTACCCCCTCTCTCCTCTAACAAATCTACTGCACTCTCTCTTCTTCAACAATTATCATAGCTGAAAATGTTCCCGTTAATCCTCCTTCCCCCACTGCTAACGACAATATTGTCGATACTCCCTCACTCAATGATAACGCCTCATCCCCACCACGTTCCGAACATACTATTCTAGCCTCCCCATCACGCCGTCATCCACACACACAACATGCTATCTCCTCTTCTCCCTCCCCCGGCGCCATTGCTGTCCAACAAGCACTCCATGGTACCATCGCTTCGCCGCACATATTCTTACCCTGGGCTTCCACACTTGCAAAACAGATCCATCACTCTTTGTCTACCATCGTGGCCCTGCCCAAGCCCATCTCCTAGTATATGTAGATGACATCATCCTCACTGTCTCCACAATCTCCCTCCTAAATCGCATCATCAATGCCCTCGCTCTCGAATTTGCCATGACGGACCTTGGCCCGCTTCACTACTTCCTCGGCATTGTCGTCACCCGTCCCTAGGGATGTCAATCTTGACCCGAACCCGAAACCGACCCGAAAAAAGCCAGGTTCGGGTTGAGATTTTTGATCCGAAATGATTTTCGGGTGGGTTGGGTCATTGAAACCCGCTTCGGGTTCGGGTTGAACCCGCTAACCCGTAACCCAAAAAAAATTAATTAAAAATAGAAAATATGTTATATTTAAGGGAAAATTACATCCCCCACCCATGATGTTTGGCGAAATTACACACCCACCCACGAGGTTTCAAAAATTACTTTGCCCACCCATGTGGTTTCCACAATTTTACATCCAGCAACTTTTCTAATATTTGATCAACTTAAAATATGGTTAAATGTTATCCAAAATTGATGAAACTTTACATGGACGATGCTAAGGTGTTATATTGGTAAAATGTGAAATCCAAAGTTTTTTAAGCTCATATATGATCTGTGGGACCCGTTGAACGTATCTCATGTTTCATTGGGTCCCACGGGTCTTATATGACCTTAAAAAACTTTGAATTTGGCATTGGACAAAAATATAACACCTTAACATCGTCCATGTGAAGTTTCATCAATTTTGGATAACATTTGACCATCTTTTAAGTTGATCAAATATTAGAAAAGTTGTTGGTTGTAAAATTGTGGAAACCACATGGGTGAGCAAAGTAATTTTTGAAACCTCGTGGGTGGGATGTGTAATTTCGCCAAACGTCATGGGTGGGGGATGTAATTTTCCTATATTTAATGACTTAATTAGTATTTAATGATTAATTTATGACTAAAATAAACATTTAATCGATAACATATGATTATATATTGTACATAATAATTAATATTATAGTATTATTTTTTATTAAATAATCCAAATTAAAAAATAAAATAAAATTTTGAAAAAACGGGTCAGGTTCGGGTTGAGCTCAACCCGACCCGAAACCCGATTTTGACACCCCTACGTCACCCCACAGGCCTACACCTCAACCAGACCACCTACACTACTGACCTCCTCCGCCGCGCCGGTATGACCACCTGCAACCCCACCAAAACTCCAGTCGACACCAACGCCAAACTTGGGGCCGATGCAGGACCACCCATTCCTGATCCTACCTCCTACCGTTCCCTCGCTGGTGCTCTCCAATACCTTACTTTCACTCCTGCCCGCCATCAGCTATGTTCGTCCAGCATCGCTGTCTCCACATGCATGACCCACGTGAAGCTCACCTCACCACCCTTAAACGAATCATCCGTTACCTCAAGGGCACTCCTTCTCTCGGTCTCACCATCACGTCCGACCCCTCTGACCAACTCACAATCTACAACAATGCTGATTGGGCCGGCTGCCGACACGCGCCGATCAACATCGGCTACTGCATGTTCCTCGGCTCCAACCTCATCTCCTGGTCATCCAAACGCCAACCCCACTGTCTCTCGATCTAGCGCTGAAGCTGAGTATCGTGCCGTTGCAAATGCCATTGTCGCATCCTGCTGAATCCGTCAGCTCCTTCACGAACTGCACACTCCCCCTTCCCGCGCCACGATCGTGTTCTACGACAATGTCAACTCTGTCTACATGTCTCACAATCCTGTCCAACACCAGCGCACCAAACACATCGAAATCGACATTCACTTTGTCCGTGAACGCGTCGCCTTGGGGCAAGCTCACGTTCTCCATGTTCCGACAACAACCAGTTTGCAGACATTATGACAAAAGGTTACCGTCTACTATTTTCAGGAGTTCCAAAACAGTCTCTGTCTTCGTGATCCTCCGACATCGACTGCGCGGGGGGGGGGGGGGGGTGTTTAAAAATACTCATTACCATTGTGCATTACCATATAAATAGGCCTCTCTCCTTAATTAGGCCTCACCTCTCTTGTAAACCTATTATATATATATATATATATATATATAGGGAATTTTCACCAAATGCCCCTGAGGTTTAGCCGGTTTTCACAAAATACCCCTGCCTTTTCAGAATTGATATCAGATGTCCTCGAGGTTTCATTTTTAATATCAAATGCCCTTCCGTCTATTTTCCCACTTGACGTCCGTTAACATACACTATTTCTGCCCGTTTTACCCCTTGCCCATAATTTTTATGTGATACCCCTGCGCATTTACAACGGATAGTTCTATGAAATGCCCCTTCAATATTGTCTCATTTTTATCTATGTTTACAACGGATAGTCTCAAAAATAGCAAGTTCCAAACTAAACATGTCAGCGAAAGTCCAAGATAATTGAACATATGGACCCCAAATCACCAAAAATCCGGAAAAGGGTGAGCGCTTAGAGTCACTAATTTTAGTTCAGTTGTTATGGCTAGTAAACCAAGCAACAGTGTCAATCTTAGTTTCAAGTAAAATCGATTATCCCTGAACAAAATAGATCACAAGAGGGCTGACCAGTACGCTAGACAACCTGGAAATCCATCCTGAATGTTAACAGAGGGACGAACATTTGGATGATATAACAACAGATCAAACAGAAATTGTGAGTATAATTTTCGAGACCAAAATGCGACACCAGATGAAGATTCACCAGCTCAGTCTACTTCTGAGGTGCGCGATCCACTTCACACCACACACACATTAACTCAACACGAGTTCTCAATGAGAGTACCTCAGCCAAGAAACACAAAAATAAAAATAAAAATATAGTGAGCAGACAAAGATAACCAGTGTCGCATTGAATACCAGACCATTATCAAATCCATCAGCAAGACCAATGACCAGATGCGAAGGAAAAGCTAATCAAACACAAAGGAACTGGATAAGAGTGTATTAACTCAATGAGTGGTAGCAAATCTGAGTTAACGAGAAGCACTGGCTTCTGTTTTGAGAATCTAGCCTTAATAGACCATGAGGCTTAGAGTCAGAGACAGATTCAGGTGAGAAGCCCTTCAAAATTGAATCACAATGCTAGAACGTCTAAAAAACACATTAACTTTAAAACAATATCAAACTAGAGATCCGTATAGGTACACAAGCCAAAACGACCATAACCGAAGTGATAGAACTAGGTAGAGCCTCACACGCATTTCAGATGAGTACCAAAGTGTGCTTCAGGCTACAACATCGAATAGATTGAAAATAGGTACCAAAGAGGTGAACAGATGAAGATGTCCTGCAAGAAGTTACGGAACAAAACAAACACAACAAACCCAATCATTTGAAAACCGAATCGAAAGGGAAAAAAAACCGAGGACAAAAACGATGTCATGAACCAGTGGTAGGAGCAGTAAAGTTCGAGATCTGGCATTCCTTTTGCGATTTGAATTTTGTCGGGGATGAGGCTTAGAGTCTCTGAATAACTCACGCACTGAACTCAACCGTTGTACAGTGGGACTTTTCGAGTGCCAGAAATGTACATAGGAGCGTGATTTCTCGGGGTTCTTCGATGAAGGTAGTGTCAACGGTTGATTTTCAGAGAAAGGTGAGAGGAATGATGAAGCGACACTTACTCTGGTGATGAGTGAAAGAGAACGAAACCGGTCGGAGGAAAATTCAGATGGTAATTCCGATGGACTGAAGTTAATGCTCGAATGGTTTTGGATGAGTCTCAAAGATTTTTGGTAGGTGTTTTATGGATTTCTCGAGATGGGGAGGTTAGTGTGATCGGAGGCTGACAGAGAGGATAATGGGTTAGGGTTCTTCCAATTTCAGAGAGATGAGAAATGAAAAAGGGATGTGGTGGCGGGCTTAGCAGCTAGGATTTTAGGGACTTTGAGTCTTGAGATCGAGAGAAGAATCTGAGAAAGGTAGGAGATGGATCAAGAGGAAGAAGAATGATGTTTCTCTAG
The DNA here is from genome assembly GCA_023374045.1 of Limonium bicolor. Classification (NCBI taxonomy): domain Eukaryota; kingdom Viridiplantae; phylum Streptophyta; class Magnoliopsida; order Caryophyllales; family Plumbaginaceae; genus Limonium; species Limonium bicolor. Next base: position 64,548,603 of record CM041780.1, on the reverse strand, counting down.
TTGCTGGTTCTTGAGTCTCGAGAGGGATGGAGGCGAAAAAACTGCCGAGAAAGAAGATGAAGGTCGTCCCCCTTTCATAGAACTATCCGTTGTAAATGCGCAGGGTATCACATAAAAACTATGGGCAAGGGTAAACGGGCAGAAATAGTGTATGTTAACGGACGTCAAGTGGGAAAATAGACGGAAGGGCATTTGATATTAAAATGAAACCTCGAGGGCATCTGATATCAATTCTGAAAAGGTAGGGGTATTTTGTGAAAACCGGCTAAACCTCAGGGGCATTTGGTGAAAATTCCCATATATATATCACTCTATACATAATGATAAATCACGGTTAATCAATTCTATCTATTTACAGATTTGATGTGTGGATTATTCCTTGCAAATTTACAACAACAACAAAAACAAGACACACACGCACAGGTCAGCAACTCAAGTTCAGATTTCAATTACTTAGGCAAAAAGTGTCGACACAAATTCAAGTGCTTGTCATCATGATTGTAATTGATTCTTCACCTCTATATATAGCTCTGTATTGGAGGGGCACAAATGAAATTATGTCATGATTGGGCAAGGAATTTCACGTAGCAACTTAATTGATCACTCCACAATAAACGAACAATTGTAGTATGTAATGTTTTATCAAAACATTTAGCTTTATCGAATGTCACTTTTTTGAATTTATTTATTTAGCTTCAATCACCAGGTTTCAAATCTTGACTTCAAAAAAAATCTTAACCTTCCTCCTATCAACTAAGATTCTACCAGAGGAAACATACATTGTGACATATAGTAGCATTGCCAGCTTCGTCATCACATTATATATGGTCTCGTTTATTCACCACATCGTGCACACCTTAAGTGCATAAGGAGACATTGGTTTTGATTAGAAGGGATGAAGTAATTGAGGGCGTTTGGTGATGATAAGTAAATAAATTGTAGGATAGTGATGTAACTAAGGATATGTTGAAATTTGAGCACTTGAAATCATAATCGCGTTTAACATACCAGTTAGTCAATCTCCCATTTAAGCCCTATCTCCTCCTCTCCATCAGCCTCTCTCTCCCCTCCACAAAATCTGTCTTCTACCGAAAGGCTTCCAACCATAGCACCACAAACTTTAATCTCCTCCCCCATAGACCTGCCTCCATAAAAAATATAGCCCCTTCTAATCGCCACACAACAGCACACCTAACTCCCTTCCCTTCCGATTGCCGGGTTCCCCCCCTCCACTCCTCTCTCCTTCCCTGCTTCCCAAATTCCGGGTATTAATCTGGAAGTGGTTCTTTCTCCTGATAGCTCATCAACAAGTTTTGGTCCTTCTTCGTCTAATATTGCCTCTCCCTCCTCTCCTCCTAGTCCTTCTCTTGTTGAAGCTCAAGCCTGCCTTGAATTTGGCTGTAGACTTGGCTGTTATTATCCTCATCCAGAAACTTCCTTGCAAAACTTTAGGCATATCCTTAAGCGTAATAATCAAGCCTGGGATAAGCCAGCTCCTAAGCAATTCGTGAGACCATCTCCACTGGCAAAAGGCGGCACTTGCAAACTCTCCCGACCGGTGACCAAAACTAGAGTGAAAAATTCACACCCCCGTCATCAACATATTCGAAACTCCCGACATTAGATGCCGTAGATCTCGGCAGCGAATCCAGAGAGTATGAATCCGATTATCTCAAAGGATATATTGCGAGATCCAAGTTTTGACGGTGCCCACGAGACTGATTCCTTCGATCGTGAAGTTTGTGTAGCGGGTGATCCTTTAGAGATCAGGATAATCAGACAACATAAGAGCAATTCCTTTCTCAACAACTAGCTTAAGCTATATAGCAGTAGTTTCCGGTTTGGAAACAGCTCCCAAAGAATAATTAATAGGACCTGTCGACTGGCAGAAGCCATTATATATATATAACCCTGCGGCGGAGATCTATCATACAATGGAAATGTGATGAACAATAGGTGTTACTTCAATATATCCTCTAGTAATGTTTACACGATTGTAGAGCATATAGCGACAAGGATCGCATAGCAACATGGCTACCCAAAATGCCTAATCAACGCATTGGTATCGAGCGTTCCAGAATGTGGACCAAGTAATTCCACACTTCTTCATGAGTTGTATTCTTTTTGTTGTTTTCTTTCTCTACTGTTATTTTTTTTTCTTTTTTTTTCTCTTTTTGCTTTGCACCAGGCGGGAAAGGCTTTTAAGCCATAGTATTGCTGCTATGTCAAAAAAAAGTTCAACTTTTTTTTGATAATTGGCTGGTTGTCCAGCTTACATAGCAGTACTGAGGCATGAATGCCTTTCCCGCTTAAAGACATTTTAGAGAAAATACAAAGAACAAAGTACATAGTGTAATAACGTTACTGAAAGGGACAATATTAAAGTAAGAGCAGCTGATTAGTCTTCGCAGACTAGGTGGGCTGGTAGATTATGTGTTGAGGTGGACCTTGCTCCATTCGTAGGCCAGTCACTTGTTGGTAGCTGCTGTATTGATCTCCAATCTGTATGTATATCCTGCACCCCATTCGAAATCATCCATGAATGACCAAGCTAAGTATCCTTTCACATTTGAACCATTCTTTGGGAGCTGTTTGTTCCATCTTGCTGTGTTATGATGAGTCACGAACCATCTAATGCCGGGTGTTTCGAATATGTTGATGTCGGGGGTGTGTGGTTTTCATTCTAGCTTTGGCCACTGGTCGGGAGATCTTGCAGGTGCCACCTTTTTCCAAAGGAGATGGTCTCGCAAACTGCTTAGGAGCTGGCTTATTCCGGGCTTGATTATCACGCTTAAGGATATGTCTAAAGTTTTGCAAGGACGCTTCTGGATGAGGGTAATGACAGCCAAGCCTGAAATACCTGAAAATTTCCAAGATAAGAATACTATAGTATATAAGGTGAATGATAGGTCCGAGATTAGTGTTAAGGTGGCCCAGGGAATTTAACGATGTCCACTCCTAAATCTACTCTCTCCTTATAATGTTCACATTAATTGTAACGTTTTGCTATGGTTACCGTTAGCCATATTTCTAAATCATTTTTCTAAATTCGTTAGGTGATTTAATCCTAAAATACCAATCTAGAATCTTCCTTCTAGCTTGTTAATTTTAAATATCTGGAGTCCAATTTCAGTTTGGCTATTTAATATTTATTGTTTATTTGACTCTCCTTATTCTTCTCCGTAATTATATATTGGCTTTGTGACTCACCTTTTTAAACGTAATTGTTTTCCTTCCATTGAGTCCTTAAACTATTTACCTATATTGATTTATTTCTGATTTACTTCCTTGCTAGTAATTGTTTACTAATTAACTTCTAAGATATAACATTGCATTTTATACCGAGGTTTCGTGTTGGAATTCTGCCCGTTAGGATACTACGCGCCCACGCGCGTCCCCTCAGAAGCGATTTGCAGAAGCGTTCCATCATTCTCCTGTTGCGCCTCCGATTTAGCCTCCTCCTCTCTGGTTTAGCCCCGCCGTGGTTGTTGTCTGAGCCACCGTCGAAGGCCCGCCGCGCCGCCAGGCCCCAGCATGGTGGTTAGGCCCCGTCGCCGGTAGGTGCTTCCCTCCTCTCCGATGGGACGCAAGCGACCCGGTACCCGTGCCTGCCCAGAAGAGCTTGATGCGACGATGCCTGGTGCAACTCCCCTGGCTTCGACGTCCTCTGGGCCTCCACCCTCTTCGATAGTTGCAGCTCCTCAATCGTCGACAGCTCCCCTGTCCTCGTCGATCTCGTCCTCCAGTGCAGCGCTTCTGCCTCCGTCGATCTCGTCCTCAGGCTTCGACGTCCTCGGTGCAGCTCCCCAGATCTCGTCCTCTAGTGCAGCGCTACTGCCCTGCCTCCTCTGGTTGCCACCGGTAGCCTTGCAGAGGACCCCGCGTCTGGAAGCGAAGTCCTGCCCCCAGCCGTCCACTCTCCGGTAGATGCGACCCAGTTGAAGTTGACAGGAGCTGGTGGCGGTGCTATTTCCCAATCCCTAGCCGACTCTACTTTCGCAACCTGCAGAATTGATCCACCGCGCCCAAACTCCGATGGAAGGGGCTCTGTTGTGGGTCTTGCGGCTAGCTCAGAATCTGTTTTGGAACTTGCGACTTGCAATAAGTCACGCTCCCCCTTGGTTTTAAGTGCTGGTGGCGATTCCAACTTTCAGTTGGGTCCAGAACAGTCCATGGATTTGTCTCGTGGTCCCTCTGTTGAAAGTGTTCCTCAACCTTTGATTATTGGAAGTGATGTTGCTGCTGCTGCCGTTGTGAACACACCCGATGGACTGCACATCCCCTGTGCCATCCATGCGAATGGGGAGGGGGGTTCCCCAATCAACGACTCTGGGATTATATTTCATAGTAACGGGAGTGTCCAGGTTGCCCCAGATAAATGTCATCTGGGACACCGGCCATAGATTTGTTCGTGGAGCTCTCGGTTCCCCCTCCTGATCTGGCACTGCAAGACTATCTCAATCGGCCAGGCCCTCGCCCGCCAGTAACTGTAGACACGGCCTTTCCTCCTCTCTCCAAGGCCCCAAGACCCAGTGGACAGGCCATAGAAGGCAAGGGTAGTGCTCGAGTTCCGATTGCAAAAAGAACCGCTAGGCCCAACATTCCAGGTAAAGGGACAAATCCTAGCTCTACAGGTACTAAATCTAACCCTTCATTTCTTGATATGCTTCTTGTGAAACAAAAAGTCGAACTTTGGCATGAATTTGCGATCTGATAGTAATGAAAACATAGAGCTTGATAGCCCATTTGTTTCTATTGAGGAGGATGACTTAATGCCTGAAATAGACTATTGGAAGAATGCATTAATAGGCCATATCTGGGGGAAAAATTTGGATTCAATGTGGTTAAAGAATTTGTGAAAAGAGCCTGGAACTTCATAGCTACCCCTCAAATTCTTCTTCATGATGAGGGATGGTTCCTATTCCGGTTTGATAAAGAGGAGGACCTACAACAAGTTCTTGATAAGGGCCCCTGGCTCCTATACTCGTCCCCTTGGGTTCTTAAAAAATGGTCTCCAGATTTTTCCTTCAATCCGAAAGATCTCAATCGCATCCCCGTTTGGATTCAGCTCCCTGGCCTCCATACTAGCCTATGGTCCCAATCTAGCCTTAGAAAGATCTGCTCTAAGATAGGCTCTCCACTCCACACTGATCAACCTACAGCCTCTAAATCTAGGATTTCCTATGCTAGAGTCCTCGTCGAAGTGGACTTCAACCATGATCTTGTTAGAGAAATCGAGATTCGTGCCCCCAGTGGTGCCTTGGTTCAGCATGTTACTTATGAATGGGAGCCAATCACTTGCTCCTCTTGCCGCCTCCTTGGGCATTCGTCTGCTCGCTGTCCAAGTATTACCCGCCCTGGACCTTTGAAGGCTAAATCGTCCTCCCTCGGGTCCCCAAGGGTGAGCCCCCCCGTGTTAGGCTCCCCATCTCGTGCTCTATTGCCCACCCCGTTAGCCTCCTCAACCCAGGCTTCCCCTTCTGTGAGAGAGGCTCCCCAGACCACCGTTACTAAGGTTCTTCTCCCCCACTTTCTCTGATCAAGTCGCCAAGGGGCCCTTCTCTGAATCAAACCGCTCAGCAGGCCGTTGCCCATACCCCCAGCCCCCTCCCTGGTTCTCTTAATCAAGATTACTCAGGTGGACCGGTTTCCTTCCCCTCCCCCATCAATCCTATGTTATTGATGTCCCCCTCTCTTCAACTTGTGCTAAACCCCAATGCAGAAGAACCTTGGCAGGAGGCACCCACTAAAGAAAGGAGCCCCCCTAATAAGACCCTCCTATCTTCCTCCGAGGACCTTTCCCTCTAGCTTACCAATTCGTTTGCTATCTTGGATAAGGGCACTGCCCTTCCCGACCCCTTCTCTACCCCCTGTCTCTATGAATCTGGCTGTATGGAATGTTAGGGGTTGCAACAATCAACCCAAGCTCCTGGAGATCCAAAAATTCGTGGCTAATAACAACCTTTGTGCGTTTAGCCTCCTTGAAACCCATGTTTCTATTCAAAATCACCAAGCTATTCTAGCTCGTTTCTTCCCTGCATGGAGTATTGTCCACAACTATGGGGCGCACCAAGATGGGCGCATCTGGATCCTCTACAACCCTTCCATCCTCTGCCTCACCCCCTTCCATTGCTCGGATCAAATCCTTTCTTGCAAGGCTTTAATCTCGCTGGTAGCTTTGTTTTTACCATCTCTATTGTCTACGGTAGGAACAACCCTAGCCTCAGAGGCCTCCTTTTGGAGGACATCATCAATCTCTCCCACACAATTACTGGGCCGTGGTTGTGGCAGGTGACTTTAACAATATCCTCTATGCTCATGATAGGATCAGCTCGCGTAACCCTCAGCCGAGTGACTACCGTGACTTTGCTGATTGTGTGTCCAAAGCTGAGTTACAGGACCTCCGGTTCTATGGGAGATTTCTCACCTGGTGGAATAACCAATTCGATCATAGACGCGTCCTTGGGAAAATTGACCGGGTCTTAGTTAACGAGGAGTGGATTTTGAGGTTCCCCTCTAGCTTCGCCACTTTTCTCCCTCCCCTGGTCTCAGATCATAGCCCGATGATCATCACGCTTCCCGCTCCAGCCCCTCGAAGGAGAACTTTTAAATTTCTCAATCTTTGGACCACTGACCCCTCTTTCCTTCCCCTTGTGAAGGAAGCGTGGGATATCCCCCTTAGGGGGAGCCGTATGCACTCTATCGTTCAGAGGCTGCGTCATCTTCGTTCCAGGCTCATCTCTCTCCATAAAAAGGAGTTTGGCTCTATTGGCGACAAAGGTCAAAGCCTACGAAATGAGCTTGCTGACGTTCAAAAAAGCTTGGACCTTGATCCATGGAACCCAAATCTAATCTCTCATGAGAAATCTCTGAGGCATAAGCTTCTTGCAAGAGACGCTGATGAGCTCCTGTTCCTCCGCCAGCTCTCGAAAACCCGCTGGCTAAAGCTAGCAGATTCTAACTCGTCCTTCTATCATAGAGCCATAAAAGCGAGAAGGAACAAAAACTCCGTAGCGTCCATAATTAATGACCAGGGGGATGCTCTCAATAATCCTCTGGACATAGAGAATTGTTTAGTTAACCACTTCCAACAAACTCTTGGCACGAGAGCCCCCCTATGTCGATCCCTCTCTGATCTTGGCTTGGATAACAGTAGACTGCTTGACCAATCATCTTGGGCTTCCCTAACCCAGCCGGTAGATAATAGCACTGTTAAGTCAGCGCTCTTTTCCATTGGTGATGATAAAGCCCCAGGCCGGATGGTTACTCTGCCAAATTCTTTAAAGCTGCTTGGACTCTTATTGGTGATGATATTTGTGACGCAATCAAAAGTTTCTTCCATAGCGGAAGACTTCTCAAAGAAATTAATGCCACCCTCATCACGCTTATTCCTAAGTCGGACAACGCCTCATCCCCTGGGGATTACAGACCTATCTCTTGCTGCAACACCATTTATAAAATCATCAGCAAAATCCTTGCAGGGAGACTCAAGAATGTCCTCCCCTCCCTAGTGAATGCTAACCAAGGGGCTTTCATCAAAGGCCGCCTCATCTCAGACAATATTCAGCTTTGCTCATGCCTTATGAAAAATTATCAAAGAGCTCATATCTCCCCGCGCTGCACTATGAAGATGGACATTAGGAAGGCTTTCGACACTGTTGACTGGGCTTTCCTCCAGGACACCCTCTCCTTCCTAACTTCCAAACTTCCCCCCGGAATTTAGGAACTGGATTATGCAATGTGTCACCACCGCCTCCTACTCAATTAACATCAATGGCTCCCCCTCAGCTCCCTTTAAAGGGGAACGAGGCCTGCGTCAAGGGGACCCCCTTTCCCCTTATCTTTTCTCTCTGGTTATGGACATGCTTTCTCGCCTCCTTGACCAACTAAAGAGTACTTCAGGATTCCACTACCACCCATCCTGCAAACCTCTGTTTATCTCCCATCTTTTCTTTGCGGATGATGCACTTCTATTTTGCAGAGGAGATCATTGCTCCATCACATTTATGCTTGACAAAATTAATCTCTTCTCAGAAGCCTCTGGGCTTAAGCTTAACCCTTCCAAATCTGATATATTCCTTGGTGGGGTTAGCCCCGCGCTTGCTAACTCGCTTATCCAACTTACGGGATTTAATAAAGGGTCATTCCCCTTTCGTTATCTGGGCATCCCTATCACAGCTAGGAAGCCTAGAGCTGCTGACTTTAACCCCTTGCTGGATAGCATCCGTAAAGCTATCACCTCTTGAGCAGTAAATCCCTCTCCTTCCTTCGCGGGCAGGCTTGCTCTCATTCAAGTACCCTTTTTGGTATTGTTGGCTTCTGGGCCTCCTCAATTGCTATCCCTAAGTCTATCATCAAAAAAGTCAACAATTGCTTTCGATCGTTCCTTTGGTCAGGAGAGGCTGAAAGCGGCTCCGCACCTCCAGTGGCATGGAACTCCACCACAAACACTAAGAAGAATGGTGGTCTAGGGCTTAAAGACATCCACAAATGGAATATGTGCTTTATGCTCAAGACTATATCAGCCATTACACACGACCCTGAGCGCCTATGGATACAGTGGATCCATAAGCTCTTCCTGCCCAATCTTACCATATGGACGACCGCAACTAAAGGGAATGATACATGGATCTGGAAAGCTATCCCGCACGCAAGGGACTGGTGGATTGAACAATGTGGGACTCCCAGTGATGCCCCTCTTTCCCTCTTCAATCCTACCCTATACGCCCTAGGGTCAGCTTATTCTATAATGATGTCTCTACCCCCTCCCGGCCATTTCCCTGGTTCAATCTCTGTTGGAATACTTGGTCTGTCCCCAAGGCTAAATTTATCTTATGGGTATCTCTAAAAGGTAGGCTTAAAACCTGTGATAAGCTCCAATCGTGGGGCATTTGTATTGCTAACAGGTGCTGGCTCTGTGAGCGCGCTCAGGAGACAAGCGACCATCTTTTTTTTCAATGCAGGTACTCGAGCAGAGTATGGTGGAGCACTTGTGATTGGCTAGGTATCCCCACCAACAGAAGTAGCCTCCGCAGCTGCTCAGCCTGGATCGGTCGATATTGTAGGAGAAGGCGGCCAATTGACTTTGTGAAGAGAGCGGCTGTCGCCAATGTCGTCTATCATCTCTGGATTGAGAGGTGCAAACGAGCCATGGCCAACCAAGCTAGAGATCCCCCTCTCATAATTTCTGACATCAAGATGGCCATGAAAGCCATCATATGGACCAAGATGAATGCAACAAATCGGATCTGGAGTGGCTTGATAGAATCCTTTGCTCTTAGGAGCTTTTTGTATGTTGGAATTCCTCTGATGTAACCATGTATTTGTATTTTGGCAGTTGGCCTTGGGATTTACTTGTTAACGTTTCGCTGTTTTGTCTAGTGCTTAGGCGGAGGTGTTATCCACCCTCTCCTAAATTCTCAGATACATAGACCCTCTATGTATCTAACTTTCTTGTAACTCTTTACCATTTATATATTCATGATTATTTCAAAAAAAAAACTTCTAAGATATTTTACTCCTCATCCTTATCTTCTGCAACAGTCAAATAAATCTCTTTTCTATTTCAAATTAAAGGATTATGTCTTTATTTATTAACGGGTTGTTTTGTTTCTTCCTCCCGAGGATTCTCAACGTCAATATATTTAGAAAGTAATTACACTATTAGCTATTGAGTTCTCCTTTAAAATTGTTTACATGATTTAAATTAATTTCTACGTCTTTACAAAATACAATTTATTTAACTTATATTAATAATCCCTAATTCTCTGATTTACTTTTTAACCACGATCTTATTGATCGTTCTTCATCTTCTTCACGCCGCTATTACTCTCTTCTTCCCAACTCTCAATTCACGTTCCTGCTGGTGTTTGATCAGAATCCTTCCCTGGTGCCAACTAGAGTCTAACGGGTAAAGTAGTAGCATAGTTTGAGTGTTGGTTTATTCGGTTGTATTCGATGTCTTCTGATTGTGATCTGTTCTAACCTTGACGTTGGTGTCGACGACGAACGTCATTGGTGAATCTGTTGGGTTTCTGTCCGAGTGAGAGAACGCTAGAGATCAGTAAATTCTGTGCTCATTGTTGGTTTGGGTTGTGGATTGTTTTCTGTCGCGAATGGTGTTTTGAGAAACTTCGCTGTGGATTTGATGATGGTTTTGTTTTGGGAGTTCTTCACTGGTTTCTGATTATTTAGGGTTCGTGGTGCTCCCTGACTCACCATGTTGGTTCTCTGCACCGTGAGCATGAATTGATTACACTGAATTGTTTATATATTTGCGCTGCATACAATGACTGCAGTTAAGCTCTATGATCTACTCTATGGACTGATGATTCATAGGGGGTGTGCACACTTAAGGACTTAGGGTGAGGGTATTTGATATTTTGGTCCGTTTGTGACTGTTGGTTGTTCTATGGATACTCCAGTTGAAGGCTCCCCGAATGGTTTTACTGATTGATGGACATTGAAGTGTGGAAATGGTTTACTGGTTTACAACTCGAGTGTTTCGTTTGTTTAAACCCAAAGGGATTTCTAAAATGTATTTTACGTGATGAGATGGAATTTACTCAGTTTCACTGATTTGCGCGATCCCTTCGTGCTTTTATTGTTGTTTTCTGATCGCAGGTACCAATTGCTGACTTGGGGGATGGGGAATGCGCCATGACCTAGTGTTAGGAGATTTGAGATTGTTTTCGAGATTTTAGTTGTTTTATAAGTTTTGGAGCACATCGTTTTGGATTCCTTAATAATGTTTAGTTGATGATTACAGTTTAAGCTTCCGCACAAATGGTTTCATAATGCTGAGTTAATGTTTTGTAATGTTTTGTGATTTAATAGCCTGAGCATCCAAGGGTTTGGATGTGGCGGTAGCACCTTGGATTTCGGGAAAGTCTTCCGCTGTTTTCTATGGTATAAGTGTTGTTCAAACTTCATGTTCCTTCTATGCTGATCTTAATATGGGTTGGTATAAGTTTTGGTTTACTTTTGGTCTCTGTTCTGCTGTTTTAAATGCATACAGGGACCTGTCCGAACGTCCGTCCGGACATCCATGTTCGGACAGGCCCCGAAGAGCTTAAGAGGTTTTCTCTGTTTTGTTGTGTCCGAACTTCTGTCCGAACTTCAAAGTTCGGACAGCATGCGAGGACGAGGTCGACTTACAAGTCTCGACTTAGGTCCGAACTTGTAAGCTCGGACCAATGTTCGGACACGCCACGTTAGTTTCTCGGACTTTTCAAACTTACTTGTGTCCGAACTTCAAAGTCCGGACACAAGTTCGGACGCCTTTGGTTTTCAGACCTTTTAACTCTCGACTTGTGTCCGAACATCGATGTCCGGGACAAGTTCGGACATTTGGTTTTTCGCAGTCTATTTCTCTTCGGCTTGTGTCCGAACTTTCCATGTCCGGACACAAGTTCGGACTAACGCTGTTTTGCTCTTTTAGGACTCGTTTGAAGTCTGTTTTTGATGCCGTTTGCGCCATTGGATTTGTATTTTCATAAGCTATGTTTTGAGGTAAAAATCCGGGGTGTTACAAAGCCTACGTCCAAAATCAAGGCAGACTTGAGCTTCAACAAGAGAAGGGCTAGGGGGAGCGGAGGTAGAGGAAATATCAGAAGGAGAAAGATCAAAACTCGATGACAAGCTATCCGGAGAGAGAACCACTTCTAGATTAATACCCGGGATTTGGGGAGTGGGACAGGAGATAGGAGTGGGAGGGTCACCCGGCAATGAATGGGAAGAGGGTGAGGGTTGGGTAGGCTGATGTGGCGACTAGAATGGGATGGGAGGTAAGGTGTAGGAGTGGTTGGAATTTTTTCGGTAGATGCCAGATCCGTCTGTGGAGAGGAGGGTGTGGTGTGACGTGTTTCGGTTATCAGGAGAGGTGAGGACATAAATGTCTCTTGGGTTTGGGGACGACCGTTTGAGAAGAGAGAGATGGAGTGCATGGGGAATAAGTGAGAGAGTTGAGGGAAGAGAAGACAGGAAGTAGTCACGCTCCCTCCTCTGTTCTCTCCCACATCTCCATCCTCGACCGCGACCAAATCCCAGCCATGCCTCCACCTCCTCCACCAGTAAAACCACCATCTCCACCACCAAACAGCCAACATTTCTCCGCTCCACCACCACCAAATAGCGCCATCCCCACCACCAAAAAACCATCATCTCTCCCTACCCCAAAATCAATCTCTTTCCGCTCATACCTTAAAACATTCGGAGTCCCCGCCATCTTACCCCTACTCTGCCGAGCCTCCAAAACCACATCCCACCACCACAAAACTGCACCAGTTCTTTTCTGAACACCCGATGGAAAACCACAAACCCACCCTGGGAGCCACGGTTTTCATAGACAACATAAACCCAACATCCAGACTAGGAAACCTTTGGAGAACTTTCGACAAGTTTCGGGCAACTAGTTGGTATCCGGTTACCTAAAACTCCAAGAGTCCGCACCAGAACTAGATACGGTTTTGTGGAGTTCATTTTGAAGCAGGATGCAGATATGGCAATCCAGGAAACAAATGGAACTATAATAGATGGATATCAGATACAGACATAAACGGCCATTAACCGGATGTTCACCTCTGGAACCTCACCGTCAAACTTTTGGTGGACGCCAAGAGCAAGACCAACCACCCATGAAGACTCTGGATCTGCACAACCTTGCTTTCAGCGCTCACCTCCCCACGGTTCTACTCCGAGAGAATCAACTCAAAAGGAGATCCATAAAAGCGACCACCTCAGCTTGGATTCCTCCATTTTCGTCAAAGAGAAACTTTCCAGAGGAGTAGTAGTAAACACTCCCCTCCAATCTAACCCGCTGGAGATAAGGAATCAATTACCTACCTGGGAGGGAAATATGGAAGATATTGTAAGTCTCTCAAACCGAAAATTCATACTCATATTCAAGTCACACTCCAAAGCGGAAGAGTTCATCTCCCGGAGTCACTCTCATCAACGTTCTGCAAAATGGCGCCGTTTCGGGGACTTGATTTAATTAGTCCCTAAGCCCCGGTTAATTCACCTGTATATTATAATAATCTGTTTATATTATCTTGTTAATAATCTAATTCGGACATCTGACTTGGACATTGGACAATCTGAACTCTGACTGACTTGGACTTCTGGACTTCTAACTTCTTATATAATTGTCATTTAATTCCATTGTCCTTAATTTTCTGTCCATAACTACTAACTTAAAATTTCCTGTCATTTCTTTCCATTGTCATTTCAATTTCCTGTCATTCTTTCCATTGTCTCTAACTACTAACTTAAAATTTCTGTCAACTAACTCCTAAACATTTTTTATTTTTTCTAACACATAACCAGTTCTTTCTCTGTTTGAGTGGTGAATGCCTTTTACCAGGTCACACAGCTACCCAGAAAATATTAATAATCACACGGTTGGTTACAATCAGAAATCGAGAGAACCTTCTGCGCACCCTAAGGCAGAGACGAAACTCAACAGAACATTACCACCACAGTGATAGATTATGACCCGGAAGCTAACATGGCATCTACACCAGCGACAGTTCGAAATATCAACAGGCCGTCTAACCAAGGACAACAGCCTGCAATCATCCTTCCTCACCTTAGCCCATCCGAATACGATGAATGGCAGAAGCTGAAGCCATATCATCAGATCCGATGTGTGAAGGAGTTGGGCATGTTTGATGGCACCAGTCTAGACGAAGCCCTGTTACATGTTACAAAATTCTTGCAACATGCCACAGTCTTACTGCGGACCGACGCAGGTACTCCAGTATTGCAAGATTGTCATTATTCCCTCACAGCCTGAGGAAGTGGGAGCAAGTGGTATCATAGCCTAACACCAAGTACCATCGGTACATGGGACGACATGGCCACCAAGTTCTACGACAAATTCCTACCCCCGAGCCGAACATGGAGATGATTGCTGAAATCTATAATTTCAAGCAACCAGGGTCGGAGAATATTTGTGAAACTTGGGACCGTTTCAAAGGTCTACTACTTATTGTCCTCACCCATGGTCTGACGAATAGCAAGTATCACAATTGTTCTACAAGGGCTTGATCGGTCCGTGCCGAACAATGGTGGCTATCTTCGTTAGGGGCTGACATTCTGAAAAAGCGGGAGCACAATTTCTGAACAGCATGGAGTCTCTCTGTGAAGAAACAAGAGACTGGGCCTCGGTGGATCAAGGAGCGGTACTCCAGGATATACCATTATGTTGGGGAAAGTGATAACAAGTTCGACCAACTGATGAAAAGCCATGAACAACTCATGGAAAGCAATGCGCAGCAGGCAACAAAAGTCAGTACTCTGCAAAAAGTGGTTGAGCAAATGGCTATGAATTCCTACCCCTAGCAGGCTAAGTCAATGATTTCCCAATCATCTGCAACTATTTCTTGTACACAATGTGGCGGGCCTCATGATTTGAACAATGCCCCCAATTACAAAAATTAAAGCAGCGGAGGAAGCAAAACTATCTCACCAACAATTCAGGATACAGACAACCTTGGCAACATAACATACAATCCAATCTTCGCTACTCAAACACAGAAAATATCCAGAACCCACATACCCTACAAACATCCCAAACTACAGACCTCAGTCCAATTTCCAAGGAGGCCAAAGGCAATATCACAACAGCCTTATGGTAATGAAGCTTCATCGAGTCGATCAACTCAGCCTCCTTCGAATCCTGAGATGTCTCTGAAATGCAATGCAAGAGATGTTTAGGGAATGATGGGTAAGTCCAGAGATACGCAAGAGGAGGTCGCAGCTCTGCGCAATGACAAAAGCCTTGCAGTCTCAAATACAACAGCTTTTAACTCAACAAAGACCTCCTGGTCAACTCCCTTCACAAACCAATCCAAATCCAAAAGAGTATGCAAAAGCAATCTACGTAGTGGACCAGCCCATCACATTAGCTCAAAGGAGCAACAACCCGGGAGTGAAATGGTCCCTGAAGTGGAGCAGCAGGCCGAGGAAGAGTACCTCGACACGAACCAACTGAAGCTCTATGCCAAATTAGTTGCGATAAACGAAATGATGGAAGGTCCACTAGACCTTACATCACAGCAACCGGAGAGCAAACTGGTTCGTATAGTGGACGACTTACCTGAGGATTTGGTTATTATATATCACCACCCCCGTTCGAACCTGAGCAAACGGTATCAAACCTTCTGTTTGAGCTTGAAGACAAGCCATCAGAGGACAACTTCTACCTCAACTTCATGGAGTCCCCTCCCTCTGAAGTCAATTACCGTTATTTTCCCCTTCGCTGTGCTATATCCAGAAAATGAGGATAGTTACATCCTCAAAAATGAAGAGGAGGAAAATGCTCGCTCCCGTCAGAACATCCAAACAAAACACCAAAATCACCTTCAAGGAGCCATCTCCCTCTGAAGTTGAAATCAATCAGGGCTCTTCATATGAGCCTCTTCAAAAAGATGAGGATATTTACATCCTCAAATTCGAGGAGGAGGAGCCATCCAACTTTGATCCTCGCACCGAGGGTCATCCTTCGACATGAAAAATAATGCCCCACCCAACCCACCCGTTGAAGCCCACTTCCACCTTCATTACATTCCAGAGGAGGAAATTTACATCCTCAACTTTGAGCAAAGCACCACCACTACCATCTTACACCCATACGGCTAAACAATAGAGGGAGAATGTTTACATTCTCCAATTTGAGGAAGCACTACAACCATCACCCGGTTTTCACTACAATATTAATGGCAGCAAACACCTCCTTCAAAACCAGGTTTTGTGGAGTTTGTCTTTTCCTACTGTAATTGTTGCCGTTATACTAGTTTTGATCCAGGTGGTTCGGTCCTACATATATGCCAATTTCCTGTTCCCGGTACTACCATTGTCAACATTCATTTATGATCCGGGATAATAAAAAACATACGTCTAGCTAGAGACGTTAAAACCGGGCAGCTTGGTGGGAGGCAACCCACTATCTATCTTTTGTCTTTCCTTTAATTTAATGTTGTTTTCTTTTTTGTACTATATTTCCCTTTTATTTGTTATAATAAAATGCAGGTTTCACTTGAGTCTTCTCGCTGTGTAGAATATTCTTTACAGGTTCAATTCATGACATTCCACAGCTGCACTCAAGTGTGGGGGAGCTCTACACATTCTACGAAATCTGGGGAGTACACTCTTTCCTTTGTTAATTGCAAGCCCTATTTATTTTTTTCCATCTAACGCAATGAGGGCATGTTTGAGCTTAAGTGTGGGGAAAGAGCGCCTTTCAGGGCATTTTGTGCTTTAATTGTTTAAATCTCTCCGCTTATCTTGCATTTGTCCAAAAATTTAAATTATGTACCCTGCTAATGTAGGTTGTTCTCTTTAAAAACAAATACTATTATGAATTGTGGGATAAATGGTACAAATTTTAAAAAATTTTCATTTGATTACTTTTGAGGAGCATTTCTCTTATGCGGTGTGACCAAATAATCTGCATAATGGTTGGATTTTATTGCTCAGGGTTTCTTTCTGTCTTCTCTCTTAGGGATTGCTAAGGGGTACTTCTCTGTTAAAAAAAAAGAGAATACAAAAAATAAGGGACTTTCGAGACACCGTTGGTAACCAACAAAAGAGAGGAGTGTTCTTGAATACAAAGGCGTGATGCCTATATTTTCTCATCTCTTATGCAAAAGTGAAACAAATGCATAAATCTATTTTTCCTTTTGTTTCTCCTCAATGCCCGTTCTTGAGAGAAGTTGGCCATGGTAAAAGTTCTCGGAGTCGCCTAAACAAAAGAAACATTGAAGTACCTTAGATCATACCCCGAAACTCTATATTTTGTTTTTACCCTGAGCACACCTATGCCACCAACAGATAATTTTTCACACTCCTCAATAAGTTAAGAAGATCATGAATTGTTTACCTCTTTATCCTACCCTTCATAATAATATTTTAGTATTGAGCATTTTCTACTTGCTTAGGTACATGGTTTTGCTTGAGGACAAGCAAAAAGATAAGTGTGGGGGTGTGATAAGTTGTCCAATGAGCATGTTTATTAGGTGTATTCATATATAATATTAGCACTTTCTTGCCATTTCTCCACTTCGGTTAGTTTTCCTCTAGTTTATGTTTTATTGTTTATCTCACAAATTTATTGGTTTAACATGAGGAAAACCAAGCCGGGAGTAAAGTAGACGAGAGACGAGCCGGTTAAAGTTTGAAGAAAAATAGGTCAAGACCACTTGTGTCCGCATGGGCAACCGCCCCATATTGGGCGGACACACACATTGCAACCCCCTAAAGACAGGCGGACTCCAGGGCAGTTGTCAAGGCGGACTGCAGGCGGTTGTAAAGGCGGACTGCAGGCGGACGTAAAGGAAAGGCGGAGGACAAGGGAACCGCCTAGTTTTAGGCGGTTGTTCAGGCGGACCACTTATAAAACCGCCTAGTTTGAGGCGGTTTTCTAGGCGGTCGTGACTAAAATCAGTCACGAAACAGTTTTCTTCTTCGCGCCGACTCTGCAACTCGCATCTGCTCCGCCTACCTTAATCCCTCACGCGGTTCAGCTCTGTCCCCTGCAATAAATGAAGCAATCAACTGCAATCAAATCCTCTACGGAAGACTACCTCTTCCCTTCCTCTATAAATACTCAGTTACTGCAACCTTGTACGAGTGCACGGAGTAAACCAGAAAATCAACTTACGCTCACCTCATTTCATTCTCTTCCAGTAATCACTTCCGTACATCACAAACACACCATTCATTCCCCAGAACTGAAACTCTCCAATTCACTCATTCCACATACAATAACCTACGTACATGTTTCACTCTTCGTTCTCTTCATTTCTCCATTCACTATTCACGCCTCCGTGTTATTATTACGTCCAACCTCTGTCTGACTTATTACCAGTTAATATGTCAGGCTAAGGAGGATTTGCTTCGGGCGAGGGTTTAATTATGGTTTGTTAGCTGTGTAATATATTTCTACCGGTTAAAATAAATTCAGTTTGTTACGATTAAAGTTTTGTTTCTCTCCCTTTTTAATAAATTTCATCGATTTATTAAAAAGCTTTACTAAGTCTGTTTTTAATTTCATCGGTTAAAAACAGATGGGTTAATTAAGCCGTAAAACTGTAAGAACTTATTTTCATCGTTTAAGTTAATACATGTTGCAAGAATAAAATTCCTCACACTCCTCTGCCGTTTACACGCTTTTTGCTTGAGTTTTCATCGGACCTTGCATTACAGGTAAACGAGTTCTTATGAGTTTTCATCGGACCTTAAGAAAATTACAGGAATCTTGCCAAATTATTTTATTAAACCGGTAGAGATAGCACAATTAATAAAATCATATTAACCTGAACCCGAAGTTCCATTTAATTAATCTCATTTCACTTAATTAATCTGTTATTTACTTTTCAGAAACAAGTCAATTAAACCCCCCTCTTGTGACACGCTTAGGTACTACTTATCTCACTATAAGTCCCACGGTTCGATAATCCGGTCGCTTACACTTTTCTATACTATCACGACTGGATCTGTTTGCAGCCCGACGTTTAATTTGAGTTTTAATTTCTTTCCTTTTAATTTTACACCAGTTTAACCACTCACGATATAAACGTTCTGCAGTATCATCTGCTGTACATCATGGTCGTTCGAAATGAGAGCGGAGTCCATGCGACATCTGGGGGAGACTCAAGCAGGAGTCTGTGCATTATGGTGTGCACGATGCAGTTCCTTGCAACACATGACCTAAGGAATTCCCCACGCAGTTGTACAGTTGTTGGTATGTTATTGACCAGTGAATATCGAAATCAAAAACGTGAATTTGATTGTCTTTCAAAATAAAATCCAGTCTCATCAAAAGAGGGGGGTAACATGCACACACAAGATACACGGTAGATCCATTACAAAGGGTAGAAGAAGGGGAGCCGATGCAGGTTTTGTTAAGCAAGATTTCCAATATTTATAGGAAGGAGAACTGAAGCAAACAGAGTACATGGTATAGTCAAAATAGTGTTCAACAATAACATATGGAGTTATCATTTCTCCATTTTACTGAATAACGTGTGAGCAGTGTAAAGATAAGTCACATGGTGTCCATCGAAGTACTTGTAGTGTAAATGACAGGACAACAAAAGAAGTAGAGTGTTGTAGTCCTGAAAACTCGTAAATAGAGGACTGCCTTATGAAAAGTACATGAATCAATTTCAAACTAGAGTTACTGACACACCTACAAAAGGACAATGTGAAAACCATAGGCTACCAGAAAGGAATAGGGAAGCTGTAACTCAGTGTCTTGTATGTAATTGATACACGTTGATGAAGCTTATTAAAGATGCTTCGAGTAGACAGCACTTGATACAAAAGTACACATCGAGGAGGAGCCACGAATTGAGCACAAGATGCAACCAAAAGTTGTGGCAGTAAAAAATATTCTCATATCTTATCCAAGGAAATCTAAGAAATCTCATATGCGTCCGAAACCCACCATCAACCAGAGTCTAGCAAATTGGAACATGATAAGATGGTATCACTGTATGGGATAAGATACTACGAGAAGGTAAGATGCTATTAGACTGTATGAGGCGTATAAACTCAACCGGTCCCGACCAAAGGTCGTGCCAACGTCCATAAATAACTCAGTTGCCCTTGAAGTTTTATGATGTATAAACCATTGCCATTACACCCTCCACTTAAAGTTTTACATCTAAAATGTTTATTCCCTGTATGATGTATATGCACCACATCCCATCCTTTGATGATTCTGGCTTTTACTTCGAACCAACCGACTACGGCACAACGCGTCGTCTCACGATTACAGATTTCATTGACTTCAAACTATTTCAAATTCCTAGTTGAGTGTAACCTTGATTGTGGCAATGAGAAGGTTGTTCCAACGTCCATTGTCTTCCGAAAAATTGATGTTTCCTCTCCCAGTGCCTTTCTGAGCCAAATTGTAGTCGCAAATGACGAAGACGTGCGTCTTATGTTGAAAACTACATAAACAACAAGCAACACATGGGTATGATTCAGCTGCTGGTGGAATATGAGCCGAAGGTAGATGGTTAATTATGGTCATAAAATATGACAAATTATTGGCAGTTTTAAGTATGTTGTCATATAACTCACTGTACGATGATGCTCTTCCGTAGTAAAGTACCACTGTTGTGTGCTCCATTCATTGGGGCTACTTCTAATTCAATAAACATTGTACTTCCCTTAATATAATGAATCATATAGTGATGCATGATTATTTACATGATCGAAGTAAGACCATGGTTATAACACACCAATCACCGAAGTGCACACCTAAATTTAAGTATTGAATAATTCACACTTAATTTTATTGAAATACAATACATTCCGTTACATCTTTTTGGGTGCTTGCTAAAGGCAAACCTGTCAAAGCAGGAGCAGTTGGTAACTAAAAAAAAGGATTGACAATAGATATTTCTTCAATCATAACTAGCATTTGGGCATTTCTCCTAATATGTCCCCGTTGTCGACACAACCGCACCTTCGTCTTTCACGTTCATATGCCTCGTCCATCTCATTCGGAATACGTGAAAATGTTGTCACGGGCAGCAAGCGAACCATCTTCAACACACCATTCATGCATTCCACCAGATTGGTGGTTGTATGACCCCACCGTCTACCGTCATCATAAGCACGGGACCATTTCTCCACTGGAGATCATTGAAGAAGGCAGCAATCGAGGGGTGAAGAGATATTAAATGACTCAATCTTTCATCAACAATATCCTTCCTAAATGAGTAACCTAACAACAAACAAATAAAAATCAAACAGTCATAACAATTACTACTAACTTACAGTTAATAAACAGAAGTATAAATCAAATAATTACCGGTGTTTATCAAAAACTTCTTCCATTCCTTGTTCCCATATCTGGTTTGAAAGTTCGAAGCTACGTGACGGAGACACAAGAAATGTTCTGCGTATGGTGGAAGCCAGTATTGATCCTCCCTCATAATTGACATTATAGCTGCAGCACGGTCAGTAATTACAGCGACATCACACGTGGCCCGATAACTTTGTTACGCACACGATCGAGAAATATTTCCAGTCATCCCTGGATTCCCCGGAAACCAAGCCGAAAGCCATGGAATAATCTTGTTATTACCATCTTGCGCAACAGCCACTAGTAACTTACCCTTGTACTTCCCGTAAAGGTGAGTCGCATCTATTTGCAGTAGGGGTTTCATGTACTTGAAAGCAGTTATGCATGGCCCGAATGCCCAGAAGCAACGCTTAAATTGCCTAACTGATGTGGTTTGCATCTCGTTCTCAACACAACATTAGACTCCAAATCCACAAACGAAGTAGGCATGTAATGTCTTATGGTTAAGATGTACCTAGGTAGTTCGGCATATGACTGCACCCAATCCCCGTAAACTCTTCTTATGGCTTCAGCACGACCCAACCAAGCTTTTTTATAGCTTATTTTCCTACGATACTCCTGGCGGATTAATTGAATAACCGTCTTCACTTGTAATCCCGGATTCTCCTTCACTCGGGGAATCATCGCCTCGGCAATGAAATGGTAGGTTATGAACCGGTCATTATTCTCGTTCAAGACAGGAGAACACGAGTGAGGAGTGAACTTACGTACACGCCATTCAATGCATCCTTCAACAGACATGCTCGAAAATAGAACTTGCATCCTTCATCTTGTCGACACTTTAACGCGTAGACTTTTCTGGTGTTTTCTTATGGTAGAAAATCAACATTTTTTTGCAAGTGATAATCTTTGACAGCCATAACAAGAACATTTTTGTTCAGAAACTCCTGACCTTTGACAAACTCTTGCCCTGGCCTCCAATACGGTATACCACGTCGGTCAAGATCTGAAGGCATTTGGCTTATGGCTTGTACGTCTACCTGCGTTAAGAATGAAGCAATTGGTGTGTAAGGTTCAGCTGGTGTCGAAGGACCGGCTTCGTCAACTTCATCATCATCATCATCATCAAGGAAGTCTTCCGGCTCCATCTCAGGATCATCTTCCGAACTATGTTCATCACCACCCAAATTAACGGGGTTATTCTCGAATGAAGTTGTAGCAGCAGACTCGAACTTCACTTCCACTTCCAGGTTCCTCACGATATCGGGATTCTGCAAGAAGTTGGATATCATCATCCTAACAAGAGCGTCGTTGTTGACTTGAAGAGGAACAAATGAAGGGAGTGGGTATCTGCTCTCGAGCTTCCGATAAACGATGGATGTAATCACGTAATCTCCTCCCAAATCTGAATCTACTTGATTTTTAACATGATTTTTGAAAGAACTGAATGTGGCTAATTCGGATATGTGTGTGAATATAAACCTAGAGGAAGGAGATATGAAAATATACTCCATGATTTCCATAATTGAGATCTATATGAAGATAGAGAGTACAAGGAATTTCCATAGTTTAGATGGTTTTGACAGAAAGGAGCAAAGGAAGAGGAATCAATATGAGTTTCTGAGTTTAGTTTGGAGAAGCAATTCGATAAGAAGAGCAGGTATTGTAATCAGAAAATAGAGATGCATATATATAGATGTTGTGAAAAAGTAGCCGTTAATAGCCGTTGGGAGAAGAAAGAGCCGTTGATGTGTAATTTCTAAAGGAGACTGACTTCTAGTATGCGCTCCCTAAACAAATGGCCGATTTTAAAAATACAGATTTCCCGTTTATGAAGGTGGCGCACACTGCAAATCAGTCAGCCAGGAGGCTGACTTGCAGTGTGTGTTTCCTTCACAAACGAGAAAAAAAAATTGCACAGGAGGCGTACAAGAGATAGCAGTCAGCCAACAAGCTGACTTATGTTATGCGTTTCCCACTCAGCCAAAAGGAAAAATCACACCTGTGGTGTAATTAGGGGACAAATGAACCGTGAACGGGAATTGAGTTGTGAATACAACTCTGGACCGGAAATTTCTCTTATATTTATAGGTCTTATTATTTATTTTCCTCTCTATTATATCACTTTTCCTTATCAGAATTGTAAATGATTTCTTCAAGAGAGTTATACCCTTAATGAGAATCATATTTAATTTCTTTTTAATCCAAACTGCCATAACAATCAATGTATTTATCCACTACAAATACTAATATTACATCATAATAATTATTTGGTGATTGTTATGCTGCCGGTAATACTAAAGCCAAATTTACTTTTAAATTGTCAGTAAAGTTAGGATAACAAAGCAGTATAATTAAGATTTAAATAAGTTTGATGTTAATTAAAGTGGCTAATAAAAACTGAAAATATCTTAATAAAATGAGAATTTTAACTGAAATATTTAAAAAATATATACATATAAAAACAATAAAAATAATGGATTGTATATGACCAAAATTCAATAAATATGAATGTATAATGACTTAAAATAAATTGATTTATAACATAAGGAACATGTTATGGGGTATTTCAAACTTAATCACACTTTGTTTTGACGACAACTAATCACACTTTGTTTTAAAATTAGGTAAGAGTTTTCAAATATCTTTACATGGTGATGTGATAGTGTATTCAATTTTTGGGACTTTGATTTGATCACTTTGAGGTTATTAATGAACACAAGTTGTGGCGAGAAAGTTTATTAGGATACAAAGTTTATTATTATTATTTGAAACATTAACTACTATTAATTACTTAAACATAGTTGATTTATAAGTCTAGAGATTACAACCCTACCCACCAACCTAGCTTAAGGAAGCAAACTACCATATGCAACCAAATCAACCCAAAAGATCACGCTTTTGAATCCGAAGCATATCCACCTAGCCATCAATTAAAACCCGCACAAACTAACCTTCATACAGTGTCTAGAAAATAAAGCCACCTACATGCCGGCTTACAGCATAGATGAAAAGATAACATAACAACCGAAACAAAAGAATAACTAAACACAGCTTGATCAAACAGGGCATGGATCGACCACTGGGTTCTAAAAGCAGAGTACTGCACGAGGCATTCCCAAGCCCGAACGGCTGAAACTTTGAGTCTTCATTTTCCCTGGCGCCCCTGCGGCCTTCCCAGAGGCACTTTCTTACCTATTCGGATACTCTGATGACGAGCCAACACCCCCACGGAACCAAGGCTGAGATCATTCCTTACCTTCTTCCCTTTGCGCTTTGCCTCTCGCTCCTACATATCCTAGAATTTTTCACCTGTATCATCTCATGTAGGTATCCAAACCTCCACGTTCGTACCATGTCACTCGTGACAGGGACCACAAGTTGCATAGCCCCATCAAAAGAGGAGTAGGATGTTCGTCGACAACCATTGGGGCAGGAGGCAAAACTGACAAAGCTGGAGGATTTGTGTAACAACCTCAAAACCATCC
The DNA here is from genome assembly GCA_023374045.1 of Limonium bicolor. Lineage (NCBI taxonomy): Eukaryota > Viridiplantae > Streptophyta > Magnoliopsida > Caryophyllales > Plumbaginaceae > Limonium > Limonium bicolor. Next base: position 64,524,294 of record CM041780.1, on the reverse strand, counting down.
TGGTTCTGAGATCGTCACACGCCGCACACTTATTACCTAAGATACGCAAAGCTACGCTCATGAAACCCAAAACCCTGAAACAATTACTCATATATATATATAATCAGAGTTTACAAAGCCGGCATACACTTTATAGAGCGGAGACTAACAAAACTTACAAAGCTCCAAGGCTACAAAATACGAAAGGACCACAAGGTTAACAGTCAAGTACAATTTCCAAATACAAACCTAAAAGACAAAAGCAGAAATCCCCTGTCCAGAATTCTAAATAACCTGCAAATTAGACGAAGATAGGGGTGAGCAACCACAGCTCAGCAGGTGATAAATTTCATCAGCCTGAGCATGCTAAAAAAACTAGAATACATTACAAGCCTCTAAAAACTAGAATATGAAATCTAGTTGATTCCGGAAAGTAAAACTGCTCGCCTTTTGCCATAATTAAAACTCCCTTATAAATATCACCGTAACCTGCGTACGCACAAAATGTGGGAATATTTTTGAATTAGTTTCACGGTTTTTCAACGCTTGGGCTTTGGGGGCCGACTGGGAAATGTGTGACCAGATTGCCACGTCATTCGTCATGCCACGTTTCAGAATTGGTGCCACGTCGGGTGGTGACTGACCACTTTCTCCTTTGTTTGGGTTTTCAAGCGGCGCTTGCGTTTGTTCGTTTTCCTGCCGGTGTTGTGTAATTTCCTCCGACCAGTATTCAATAATCCCAACCCTGGAGATTACACCTTCATTTTCAACCGAAATTTCCTCGTTGATTATTGACATAGTAGATGTTTCCAACTCGGCATGGACTTCTAGGTAGTAAGGGAGTTGCTGCATATTGGTTTCAATTGCTGTGATTTACCCCAGATGTTTTGCAATTTCATGGACCGACTTTTCTGACCATGCCTGAGCTGGGATCCCTCTTATTGCTATATTTGTTTTCCTTGTATAGTTTGCTGGTCTGAGGGATGCCAAGCTTTCTTTTCCCATTCCTGGTCGCTTCCTCCACGTTCGAGGAGATGAACTCTTCCTTTGGAGTGTGACTTGAATATGAGTATGAATTTTCGGTTTGAGAGACTTACAATATCTTCCATATTTCCCTCCCAGGTAGGTAATTGATTCCTTATCTCCAGCGGGTTAGATTGGAGGGGAGTGTTTACTACTACTCCTCTGGAAAGTTTCTCTTTGACGAAAATGGAGGAATCCAAGCTGAGGTGGTCGCTTTTATGGATCTCCTTTTGAGTTGATTCTCTCGGAGTAGAACCGTGGGGAGGTGAGCGCTGAAAGCAAGGTTGTGCAGATCCAGAGTCTTCATGGGTGGTTGGTCTTGCTCTTGGCGTCCACCAAAGTTTGACGGTGAGGTTCCAGAGGTGAACATCCGGTTAATGGCCGTTTATGTCTGTATCTGATATCCATCTATTATAGTTCCATTTGTTTCCTGGATTGCCATATCTGCATCCTGCTTCAAAATGAACTCCACAAAACCGTATCTAGTTCTGGTGCGGACTCTTGGAGTTTTAGGTAACCGGATACCAACTAGTTGCCCGAACTTGTCGAAAGTTCTCCAAATGGTTCCTAGTCTGGATGTTGGGTTTATGTTGTCTATGAAAACCGTGGCTCCCAGGGTGGGTTTGTGGTTTTCCATCGGGTGTTCAGAAAAGAACTGGTGCAGTTTTGTGGTGGTGGGATTGGTTTTGGAGGCTCGGCAGAGTAGGGGTAAGATGGCGGGGACTCCGAATGTTTTAAGGTATGAGCGGAAAGAGATTGATTTTGGGGTAGGGAGAGATGATGGTTTTTTGGTGGTGGGGATGGCGCTATTTGGTGGTGGTGGAGCGGAGAAATGTTGGCTGTTGGTGGTGGAGATGGTGGTTTTACTGGTGGAGGAGGTGGAGGCATGGCTGGGATTTGGTCGCGGTCGAGGATGGAGATGTGAGAGAACAGAGGAGGGAGCGTGACTACTTCCTGTCTTCTCTTCCCTCAACTCTCTCACTTATTCCCCATGCACTCCATCTCTCTCTCTCTCAAACGGTCGTCCACAAACCCAAGAGACATTTATGTCCTCACCTCTCCTGATAACCGAAACACGTCACACCACACCCTCCTCTCCACAGACGGATCTGGCATCTACCGAAAAAATTCCAACCACTCCTACACCTTACCTCCCATCCCATTCTAGTCGCCACATCAGCCTACCCAACCCTCTTCCCATTCAATTGCCGGTGACCCTCCCACTCCTATCTCCTGTCCCACTCCCCAAATCCCGGGTATTAATCTAGAAGTGGTTCTCTCTCCGGATAGCTTGTCATCGAGTTTTGATCTTTCTCCTTCTGATATTTCCTCTACCTCCGCTCCCCCTAGCCCTTCTCTTGTTGAAGCTCAAGTCTGCCTTGATTTTGGACGTAGGCTTTGTAACACCCCGGATTTTTACCTCAAAACATAGCTTATGAAAATACAAATCCAATGGCGCAAACGCGGCATCAAAAACAGACTTCAAACGAGTCCTAAAAGAGCAAAACAGCGTTAGTCCGAACTTGTGTCCGGACATGGAAAGTTCGGACACAAGCCGAAGAGAAATAGACTGCGAAAAACCAAATGTCCGAACTTGTGTCCGGACATCGATGTTCGGACACAAGTCGAGAGTTAAAGGTCTGAAAACCAAAGGCGTCCGAACTTGTGTCCGGACTTTGAAGTTCGGACACAAGTAAGTTTGAAAAGTCCGAGAAACTAACGTGGCGTGTCCGAACATTGGTCCGAGCTTACAAGTTCGGACCTAAGTCGAGACTTGTAAGTCGACCTCGTCCTCGCTGTGCATCTGTCCGAACTTTGAAGTTCGGACACAACAAAACAGAGAAAACCTCTTAAGCTCTTCGGGGCCTGTCCGAACATGGATGTCCGGACGGACGTTCGGACAGGTCCCTGTATGCATTTAAAACAGCAGAACAGAGACCAAAGTAAACCAAAACTTATACCAACCCATATTAAGATCAGCATAGAAGGAACATGAAGTTTGAACAACACTTATACCATAGAAAACAGCGGAAGACTTTCCGAAATCCAAGGTGCTACCGCCACATCCAAACCCTTGGATGCTCAGGCTATTAAATCACAAAACATTACAAAACATTAACTCAGCATTATGAAACCATTTGTGCGGAAGCTTAAACTGTAATCATCAACTAAACATTATTAAGGAATCCAAAACGATGTGCTCCAAAACTTATAAAACAACTAAAATCTCGAAAACAATCTCAAATCTCCTAACACTAGGTCATGGCGCATTCCCATCCCCCAAGTCAGCAATTGGTACCTGCGATCAGAAAACAACAATAAAAGCACGAAGGGATCGCGCAAATCAGTGAAACTGAGTAAATTCCATCTCATCACGTAAAATACATTTTAGAAATCCCTTTGGGTTTAAACAAACGAAACACTCGAGTTGTAAACCAGTAAACCATTTCCACACTTCAATGTCCATCAATCAGTAAAACCATTCGGGGAGCCTTCAACTGGAGTATCCATAGAACAACCAACAGTCACAAACGGACCGAAATATCAAATACCCTCACCCTAAGTCCTTAAGTGTGCACACCCCCTATGAATCATCAGTCCATAGAGTAGATCATAGAGCTAACTGCAGTCATTGTATGCAGCGCAAATATATAAACAATTCAGTGTAATCAATTCATGCTCACGGTGCAGAGAACCAACATGGTGAGTCAGGGAGCACCACGAACCCTAAAAAATCAGAAACCAGTGAAGAACTCCCAAAACAAAACCATCATCAAATCCACAGCGAAGTTTCTCAAAACACCATTCGCGACAGAAAACAATCCACAACCAAACCAACAATGAGCACAGAATTTACCTGATCGTTCTCTCGACTCAGGAAGACACCCAACAGATTCACCAATGACGTTCGTCGTCGACACCAACGTCAAGGTTAGAACAGATCACAATCAGAAGACATCGAATACAACCGAATAAACCAACACTCAAACTATGCTACTACTTTACCCGTTAGACTCTAGTTGGCACCAGGGAAGGATTCTGATCAAACACCAGCAGGAACGTGAATTGAGAGTTGGGAAGAAGAGAGTAATAGCGGCGTGAAGAAGATGAAGAACGATCAATAATCGTGGTTAAATAAGTAAATCAGAGAATTAGGGATTATTAATATAAGTTAAATAAATTGTATTTTGTAAAGACGTAGAGGAATTAATTTAAATCATGTAAACAATTTTAAAGGAGAACTCAATAGCTAATAGTGTAATTACTTTCTAAATATATTGACGTTGAGAATCCTCGGGAGGAAGAAACAAAACAACCCGTTAATAAATAAAGACATAATCCTTTAATTTGAAATAGAAAAGAGATTTATTTGACTGTTGCAGAAGATAAGGATGAGGAGTAAAATATCTTAGAAGTTTTTTTTTTGAAATAATCATGAATATATAAATGGTAAAGAGTTACAAGAAAGTTAGATACATAGAGGGTCTATGTATCTGAGAATTTAGGGGGGTGGATAACACCTCCGCCTAAGCACTAGACAAAACAGCGAAACGTTAACAAGTAAATCCCAAGGCCAACTGCCAAAATACAAATACATGGTTACATCAGAGGAATTCCAACATACAAAAAGCTCCTAAGAGCAAAGGATTCTATCAAGCCACTCCAGATCCGATTTGGTTGCATTCATCTTGGTCCATATGATGGCTTTCATGGCCATCTTGATGTCAGAAATTATGAGAGGGGGATCTCTAGCTTGGTTGGCCATGGCTCGTTTGCACCTCTCAATCCAGAGATGATAGACGACATTGGCGACAGCCGCTCTCTTCACAAAGTCAATTGGCCGCCTTCTCCTACAATATCGACCGATCCAGGCTGAGCAGCTGCGGAGGCTACTTCTGTTGGTGGGGATACCTAGCCAATCACAAGTGCTCCACCATACTCTGCTCGAGTACCTGCATTGAAAAAAAAGATGGTCGCTTGTCTCCTGAGCGCGCTCACAGAGCCAGCACCTGTTAGCAATACAAATGCCCCACGATTGGAGCTTATCACAGGTTTTAAGCCTACCTTTTAGAGATACCCATAAGATAAATTTAGCCTTGGGGACAGACCAAGTATTCCAACAGAGATTGAACCAGGGAAATGGCCGGGAGGGGGTAGAGACATCATTATAGAATAAGCTGACCCTAGGGCGTCTAGGGTAGGATTGGAAGAGGGAAAGAGCATCACTGGGAGTCCCACATTGTTCAATCCACCAGTCCCTTGCGTGCGGATAGCTTTCCAGATCCATGTATCATTCCCTTTAGTTGCGGTCGTCCATATGGTAAGATTGGGCAGGAAGAGCTTATGGATCCACTGTATCCATAGGCGCTCAGGGTCGTGTAATGGCTGATATAGTCTTGAGCATAAAGCACATATTCCATTTGTGGATGTCTTTAAGCCCTAGACCACCATTCTTCTTAGTGTTTGTGGTGGAGTTCCATGCCACTGGAGGTGCGGAGCCGCTTTCAGCCTCTCCTGACCAAAGGAACGATCGAAAGCAATTGTTGACTTTTTTGATGATAGACTTAGGGATAGCAATTGAGGAGGCCCAGAAGCCAACAATACCAAAAAGGGTACTTTGAATGAGAGCAAGCCTGCCCGCGAAGGAGAGGGATTTACTGCTCCAAGAGGTGATAGCTTTACGGATGCTATCCAGCAAGGGGTTAAAGTCAGCAGCTCTAGGCTTCCTAGCTGTGATAGGGATGCCCAGATAACGAAAGGGGAATGACCCTTTATTAAATCCCGTAAGTTGGATAAGCGAGTTAGCAAGCGCGGGGCTAACCCCACCAAGGAATATATCAGATTTGGAAGGGTTAAGCTTAAGCCCAGAGGCTTCTGAGAAGAGATTAATTTTGTCAAGCATAAATGTGATGGAGCAATGATCTCCTCTGCAAAATAGAAGTGCATCATCCGCAAAGAAAAGATGGGAGATAAACAGAGGTTTGCAGGATGGGTGGTAGTGGAATCCTGAAGTACTCTTTAGTTGGTCAAGGAGGCGAGAAAGCATGTCCATAACCAGAGAGAAAAGATAAGGGGAAAGGGGGTCCCCTTGACGCAGGCCTCGTTCCCCTTTAAAGGGAGCTGAGGGGGAGCCATTGATGTTAATTGAGTAGGAGGCGGTGGTGACACATTGCATAATCCAGTTCCTAAATTCCGGGGGGAAGTTTAGGAAGGAGAGGGTGTCCTGGAGGAAAGCCCAGTCAACAGTGTCGAAAGCCTTCCTAATGTCCATCTTCATAGTGCAGCGCGGGGAGATATGAGCTCTTTGATAATTTTTCATAAGGCATGAGCAAAGCTGAATATTGTCTGAGATGAGGCGGCCTTTGATGAAAGCCCCTTGGTTAGCATTCACTAGGGAGGGGAGGACATTCTTGAGTCTCCCTGCAAGGATTTTGCTGATGATTTTATAAATGGTGTTGCAGCAAGAGATAGGTCTGTAATCCCCAGGGGATGAGGCGTTGTCCGACTTAGGAATAAGCGTGATGAGGGTGGCATTAATTTCTTTGAGAAGTCTTCCGCTATGGAAGAAACTTTTGATTGCGTCACAAATATCATCACCAATAAGAGTCCAAGCAGCTTTAAAGAATTTGGCAGAGTAACCATCCGGGCCTGGGGCTTTATCATCACCAATGGAAAAGAGCGCTGACTTAACAGTGCTATTATCTACCGGCTGGGTTAGGGAAGCCCAAGATGATTGGTCAAGCAGTCTACTGTTATCCAAGCCAAGATCAGAGAGGGATCGACATAGGGGGGCTCTCGTGCCAAGAGTTTGTTGGAAGTGGTTAACTAAACAATTCTCTATGTCCAGAGGATTATTGAGAGCATCCCCCTGGTCATTAATTATGGACGCTATGGAGTTTTTGTTCCTTCTCGCTTTTATGGCTCTATGATAGAAGGACGAGTTAGAATCTGCTAGCTTTAGCCAGCGGGTTTTCGAGAGCTGGCGGAGGAACAGGAGCTCATGAGCGTCTCTTGCAAGAAGCTTATGCCTCAGAGATTTCTCATGAGAGATTAGATTTGGGTTCCATGGATCAAGGTCCAAGCTTTTTTGAACGTCAGCAAGCTCATTTCGTAGGCTTTGACCTTTGTCGCCAATAGAGCCAAACTCCTTTTTATGGAGAGAGATGAGCCCGGAACGAAGATGACGCAGCCTCTGAACGATAGAGTGCATACGGCTCCCCCTAAGGGGGATATCCCACGCTTCCTTCACAAGGGGAAGGAAAGAGGGGTCAGTGGTCCAAAGATTGAGAAATTTAAAAGTTCTCCTTCGAGGGGCTGGAGCGGGAAGCGTGATGATCATCGGGCTATGATCTGAGACCAGGGGAGGGAGAAAAGTGGCGAAGCTAGAGGGGAACCTCAAAATCCACTCCTCGTTAACTAAGACCCGGTCAATTTTCCCAAGGACGCGTCTGTGATCGAATTGGTTATTCCACCAGGTGAGAAATCTCCCATAGAACCGGAGGTCCTGTAACTCAGCTTTGGACACACAATCAGCAAAGTCACGGTAGTCACTCGGCTGAGGGTTACGCGAGCTGATCCTATCATGAGCATAGAGGATATTGTTAAAGTCACCTGCCACAACCCACGGCCCAGTAATTGTGTGGGAGAGATTGATGATGTCCTCCAAAGGAGGCCTCTGAGGCTAGGGTTGTTCCTACCGTAGACAATAGAGATGGTAAAAACAAAGCTACCAGCGATTAAAGCCTTGCAAGAAAGGATTTGATCCGAGCAATGGAAGGGGGTGAGGCTGAGGATGGAAGGGTTGTAGAGGATCCAGATGCGCCCATCTTGGTGCGCCCCTGCAGACGTTATAAAGTGAGTGGTTAAACTGTGTAAAATTAAAAGAAAAGAAATTAAACTCAAAATAAACGTCGGGCTGCAAACAAATCCCGGTCGCAGTAGTATAGTGAAATGTAAGCGACCGGATATCGAACCACGGGACTAATGTACATATTATAGTACCTAAGCGTGTCACAGGAGGGGGGATTAATTGACTTGTTTTTATAAATAAAAGAGAAAGATAAAGTTAACTAAATTAACAGATAAACTAAACGGGACTCTGGTTCAGATTAATATTATCTGCTCTTCCATGCTATTCCTACTGGTTTAATTATAATTGTCTGGCAAAATTCCTTAAATTATCTTAAGGACTAAGTCATAGCCTCATAAGAACTCGTTTACCAGAAATGCTCGGTCTAATCAAGGTTCAAGCACTCTTATGTAAACGGACATTAAGTTCCAGGAAATATAATTGCATCTGAAAATACTAACCCATTAAATCATAATAGAGCTTTCTCCAGATTTCGGCTTAATCAACCTATCTATTTATCACCTGGTCTGATCAAAATAGACTTAGCAAGCAATTTAATAAACTCATGACATTTATTAAAAAGGCGAGAGATAAGCTTTAAGCGTAACAAACTTCATTAAATTAAAACCAGTAAAAACATTGCATAATTAATACAGAACATAATAATTATTCCCAAAGCATACGAACTCTAACCGAACATATTAAATTGTTTGGTCTTCTATTTAAATACGTGAGACTAGAGGTGAGATTAATGAGATGAAAAGAAAACAATGGAGAAGCGGGAGATTAGAAAGGAAATGAACGAGTGAGTGAAAGTGTAGTGGTACGAAATGGAATGATGGTGTGAATTGGAACTCCAGGAGGAACCACGGACGGAGCCTCTGGAAGGACAATGAAGAAGGTAAGCTGAGCGTTGTTTTTATAGAGAAGAAGAATCAGCAGAGGAGCAGCCATTGATTGAGCTCGTTGATTGAAGCAATCACTGATTGCTTCATTTATTGCAGGGGACAGGAACATACGCGTGAGTGTTTTCTGGTAGGCGCCGTCTGCTTAATGGATATGACGGAATCAAGTTGGAGAGTCGCCGAAGAAGATAAGCCCATTTACACGTGCCCGCGAGATAAGTGGCGGTCTCCTCTAATTTGTCCGCCTGTTTATCAAGCGGTCTTCCTTCTCTTGTCCGCCTCGCGGTTGCATTTAGAGTTGTCCGCCCAATACGGGGCGGTTGTGACTCTCTTGTCCGCGAGATAAGAGGCGGACGCCTCTGTTGGGTCTGCGCCTCTCTTATCCGCGAGATAAGCCGATGTACATATATTATATAGTATATAAATACGAGTATACTCCAATCTTGAATCGGCTCCAGATTTTTCGTTATAAGTCCGTTTTACTCGCCGTTTGTTGCGTTGGAAAGCTTGTGAAGTAAACTACTTGATTCCAACACTTTTTCCTACATTTAATACATAAAATATATCAATTCATATATAAACATAAATCTAGGAAAATCATAAGATAAGTGAGAAATATTACTTAAAATACACAATTGTAAGGTAATTAAACCCTTAAAAGTCTATATATTTCGCACTTATCAAACTTCCTCACACTTGACTTTTGCTTGTCCTCAAGCAAATAAGGAATAAATTATCTCTAAGCCTTAATAATAAAACAAGATTAAATAAGTGTAGAAGGGAATTTAGACAAAGTGACAATTGAAAGAATAATTCTGCTCTTAGAAGTAGGTTTTAGCAAACAGTGAAAAGGAACAATTTAATAAAAGCATAGAAAAACTAACTGCAGAAAACAAGTTAGATTAACCTGGGATTTCCAACCAATTTCATTCACTAACCCGGGATGACAAGGGTGAAGTAATGCCTTATTCCGCAATACCTTTCAACACCACATACTCATGTTCATAATATAAATTGCAATTTATTTTACATTTTTTTTAATGTGCAAATTGTATATACAAGCACATATTATTTTTATATTTTTTTTTTGAATTGCATTGTTTTTCTGTACCCCAGACTTTTCTCTCTATCCTTGTAGCGGTGTTGGGTCTTCTATCCCAGATCACGAGACCTTAGGTAGATAGATGTTAAAGCACCCCAAAGAACTTAATAACCGGATAGACGAGGCCTGTTTTGGTTAGAAAAAATTCATAAACAGCGGAGTACCTTGTCTTTATCCTTTTCTTTCCTTGACTTTCCACATATTTCCATAATCCCAAGCTAAACTAAATTGATTTTTACAATTAGCAGATCTATCATTTTTTCGAGTAAAAATAGAGTATTTTGAAGGAAAATAATTTTATACAAACTCCTTTAAAATAAAACTACCTTTCAGTTGTCACTTGACATAATTTCAGACACTTCTACAATTATTTATCTCATTTTTACAATTTTTTTTTATATAGGCAGTTTAGAGTAGCAAAAAGCGTGTGTGGCATTAACGAACAACTGTCATATTTTCAGGGAAATGTCTCTCCTTCCTCACACTTAAGAGGAGCAATGTCCTCATTGTTCAGAATTAAAATCAAGAAAATGACCTTTCAAAATATGACAGACTCATAAAGGATTAAACGCATGTAGGTTGAACATTAATATAATAAATGAGGAATTGAAACTCCCCTTGTATCGTAGATTGAGGAAGGTATCCTTCCTCACACTTAGAGCTTTAGCAGGGGTGAGACGTTCCTCACACTTGAGTTCGCGCAAGTGTTCAACCAAAGATATTGATATGCCAAAGCAACCGAGGTTGCTTTCCAAAGGCGAGTTCAGCTATATTTTGGATATAGAATTTATTCTGAAAAGAAAATCATATATAGCCAGCAGAACTCCAATTGAACCAAAAGAAAATCATTAAATGAAAAACATAAATAAAAATTCATAAAATAAAAACATAAAGTAAACCACACTGTTACCTTCCTGAATATATCAAATGTTAGCACAAGGTTTAAACAGTAATAGTCTACAAAAAGTCAGAGAAATATAAAATGAAATAAAAATAACAATAAAATAAAATAAAATCACTGTGGTGGTGGTGGAGGCTGTGCAGGTCCCTGGCCTGTCTGAGCGAGAAGACGCTCTAGGAGCTGAGCGGTCTGCGCATTCTGCTGCGCTGTCTGTGCATGCATCTCATCACTCCGTCCAAGCGCTGTATCACCCTCTGCTCAAAGCTCTCAAACCTCTGATGGAAGGTCTGGAACTGAGCTTGTAGATCTGTCGAGTAAGGTACAGGAGCAGGGGTCTGCATCATGTCAGTAGGCGGCACATAGGGCTCCTCTCCCTGTGCAGTGTCAGCGGACGGTGGGTCAGGATCAGCTGAGTGTGTAGCTCCTGTAGAGGGCCCCGCTGCTGTAGATGATGCAGTGGAAGACCGAGCAGCGGCACTCCTAACCCAAGTACCGTCATCTGAGCGCATAAAGCCCCAGCTCCGCACAGTCAGCAGTGACACTGGGCGCTTCGCTGAACGGAGCTCTAAAGCTTGCTTGAACTCTGCTGAGAATGGGACGGAACCGAGAATGTGGAGCCCGAGGAAGAAGGGAAAAATGGGAGTGATCTTCTTCTTCTTCGTCCTCATGTAGGAGACCACCTATAGAGTGGCTGAACATGACGTGGCTGAAGGAGATGCGCTGAGCGGGTGGAAATGGACCTAGGAAGTAGTCCAGTAAGGCACAATCCTCATCAGTAGCATCATGCGCCCCAGATGGGCGAATCTGATGACTGAGGATCTCCAGGAGAAGCCTCTGAGTCAGCGTGGGGAAGCTAGCGAACGGGAGGACATCCTTCTCCTCCTCCCCTCTATGTCGGATCCTCCGACCTACAACCTGAAGCCACCTGGACCTTGACCTCTGCAAGTACTCCTCTGTGAATCCTCGGATATCACCAGGACCATCCGGGATGTGTAGGAGAGAAGTGAATGACGAGGGAGTGATCTCTACGGGGCGATGGCGTACATAAGAAGTAATGCTCATATCGTCCGCCCGGGCATTAGCATAAAACTCTCGAACTAGGTCCGGAGCAAAGACTCCCTGCCCTAACCTTAGGACCTCTGAAAGTCCTAGCCTGGCAAATAGAGTATCCACCCCTGCAGCCTCTAGCACCGCAGGCTCAAATTTCCTCTCCACAATAAAGTCCTTGCCCTGATCGAACCAGGCACGAGCCTCTACTGAGACAAAGCCATCGTCCTGAAGACGAGGTGCAGAAGAAGATGATGCTCCAGGGCAGTCACCACCACGTGTACGAGACATACTAATATATATTGAAAATTAAAAGCAAACACATTAACAGCATAACAATTAACATTAATTATCAAACAAAGTAATAATAACATGAGAATCAATAGAAATTAACAGCATAAAAATTAACAAACAAAAACAGCATAAAAATAAAATAGAGAATAACAACAAAAACGTTAATTAAGAGACATAGAAATTAATATCAAATAGAACATTAATATTTAACATAAACAACTCCGTAAATTGATAAAAATAGAAAACAAGATGAACAATTAATATGAAATGTAAACAGAATAATTATACAACATAAATTCTGTCGTAAATTCGACAGAACCTCCCCTAAAATTCTTCGTTTCTCCACAAAAATTCAGTCAGATTCAAGGTTTTAGTACCGTCACCACTAACTCTATAATTAATAACCTATAATCATAACATATATTCGTTTAATAATCAAGGCTAAATAAAACTGAAAAATGCTAGTTTCAACAATGAATTTTCGTAACTAATATTCTTCAATTTTAGAATTCATCAAAAACACCCAAACTAGGTGTACTAAGTGAAGATTTAACCTTGTGTGTGTAGTTTATGATTAATATAGGACAAATTCGAGACAAATCTAGCAATTAGAATTCGAAATTTCGAATTTAAGGAATTAGGGATTCGAAACTTCAGTCCTTAATTTCTCCTAATGTAGTTCATCATTTACAGATTTGAAGCTATAGAAACGTAAAGAATTTAAAAACGAAGATTTCGGTACTAACCTTGTAAGATTTGATGAAGAATTGACCAAGTTGTGCTGAATTGAGGGGCAGGGCGATTCGCGCAAGGCCTTGTTCTTCTCTCGGGCTGGCTCGAGTTCGAACTGGAATTGGGGAAGAACGGAACTTGAGTGAAACGCTGAGTTTAACTATTTTTTTTCCTATTCTGAAGCACGACCGCCTCGCGGTTTTGTGTGTGGCGTCCGCATGGTAGGTGGCGGACAAGAGGGAGGCGTCCGCGAGTGGAGTCCGCCAGTTATTACGCGGTAAGATGTGTGCCGTCCGCTTGCAAACGGGGCGGTTGTCCTCGCGGAACCCCTGTTTCGTTTTTTTTTTTTTTTGATTTTAATGTAACAATAAAGAATAAGAAATAAACAGATTAAACATTAGTACACAAAAATTAATAATTAGTAGTTAGATTACATAAATTATAAGTTAGTGGTTAATTACATAAAATTAAATGTTAAGGACAATGGAAATAAAATGTTAGAGACAATGGAATATTAAATGTTAGTATACTCAAAATTAAAATGTTAGAAGTTAAAATTAGATGTTAGAAGTTAGATGTCCGAATGTCAGATGTCCAAATGTCCAAATGTCCAAAATCAGGTGCCCAATTAATATTAACAGATTATTAGATAATTAATATTAACAAAATATAGTAGATAATTAATATTAACAACAAACAAAATATTATAGACAAAATATTAACAGAAATAAGAGAACAAAATATTTATAATTAAACAGGTGAATAATCCGGGGCTTAGGAACTAGAATAAATCTAGTCCCCGGCAACGGCGCCATTTTGCAGACGTTATAAAGTGAGCGGTTAAACTGGTGTAAAATTAAAAGAAAAGAAATTAAAACTCAAAATAAACGTCGGGCTGCAAACAAATCCCGGTCGCAGTAGTATAGTGAAATGTAAGCGACCGGATATCGAACCACGGGACTAATGTACATATTATAGTACCTAAGCGTGTCACAGGAGGGGGGATTAATTGACTTGTTTTTATAAATAAAAGGAAAGATAAAATAAACTAAATTAACAGATAAACTAAACGGGACTCTGGTTCAGATTAATATTATCTGCTCTTTCATGCTATTCCTACTGGTTTAATTATAATTGTCTGGCAAAATTCCTTTAATTATCTTAAGGACTAAGTCATAGCCTCATAAGAACTCGTTTACCAGAAATGCTCGGTCTAATCAAGGTTCGAGCACTCTTATGTAAACGGACATTAAATTCGAGGAAATATAATTGCATCTGAAAATACTAACTCATTAAATCATAATAGAGCTTTCTCTAGATTTACGGCTTAATCAACCTATCTATTTATCACCTGGTCTGATCAAAATAGACTTAGCAAGCAATTTAATAAACTCATGACATTTATTAAAAAGGCGAGAGATGAGCTTTAAGCGTAACAAACTTCATTAAATTAAAACCAGTAAAAACATTGCATAATTAATACAGAACATAATAATTATTCCCAAAGCATACGAAAACTGGCCTAACATATTAAATAGATAGACAGAGACAAGAGTAATAGAAATCATCCGTAATCACTCCGGCTCACTCTGCTATTTTGTATACGTAGGCTAGAGGTGGATTTGGTGGAATGTAAAATAAATAAAATGGAGAAGACGGAAGGAGAGAAATGAGATGGTGTGTGAATTGGAACTCCAGAGGAACCACGGAAGGAGCCTCCGGAAGGACACTCAGTAAGGAGGAATGAAGCTCGTATTTATAGAGGAAGAAGAACAGAGCAGCAGCTCATTAGCTCACTGATTGAGCTCGATGATTGCAGCTCCCCATTGATTGCAGCTATTGATTGCGCAGGGGACAAGGCTGAAACGCGGGCGTGATTTCTGGTAGGCGCCGACTGCTTAAACGATAAGGCAGTCAAGTTGGAGAGCGAGTCGGCGAAGAAGATAACCGGTTGATTTCCTACACATTTACACGTGTCCGCCACTTATCTAGCGGTCTCCTCTATCTCAACCGCCCAATATGGGGCGGTTTCCTCTGTCTTGTCCGCCTGTTTATCAAGCGGTCTCCTCTGCTTCCTTCTCTTGTCCGCCTCGCGGTTGCATTAGAGTTGACCGCCCAATACGGGGCGGTTGCCTCTTGTTTCCTCCTGTGTCTCGTCCGCCTTGTTATGTGGCGGTTGCATGCAAGTGTAGTCCGCTTGTTATGGAGGCGGTACTGAGGGGCGGACTCGCGTGACATGCACGTGAGTTTCTTCAATCCTTATAATATATGTCTTTGTTTGTCATTTTTCCTACATTTTAACACATATAATACATCAGTTAATATAACAACATAAATATAGGAAAAACCCAAGATAAGTGAGAAACATTACTAAAAATGCTGCAATTAATAAGGTGATTAAACCTTAAAAAGTCTATATGTTTTGCACTTATCAATAAATCGGTATGAAACCGATGTTGAACCTAGTGGGAGTTGAGTCCCTTTGGTGACTTGATTTGATTTGAATTGAATTGTAAACGATTGAAGGATAGAAAATTAATTGGAAATTATTCTTTTGAATTTCTTAAGTGAAATACCCCAAATCTAATTAATACCTTAAACTATTAAATAATGGAGAATTGATCTAGAAACAGATCATTTTAGTAAAGCATGCTAAGCTATGCATGCAAACGTTACGTAAATTAATAGTACTACGCGTGCACATGCAAACTCACGCATGGAAACGTCACGTAAAAATAGTCGTTTTATCATAAACGCTAACTGGCGTAATTTTACTAAACATGTAACACCCCAACCGTTAATCTCGTCATTACCTCTTAAACCGTTACTAATTACTCCTACTCACGCAGCGGAACTCTAATTACAACGAGGGGTGAAACAACGCCGTTAGCCACCCATGTGGCTAACCAGGCCTTTCTTACTTACCGTAACGGTCTAATGAACTGGAACAACCGAGTACTTCATACAACACAATACTCAATTCCTTTCTTTACTATACCGAGTCTACAATATACGGATGCCGATAACATACTCGGACTTACACCTCTTTCAAATGCATTAGTAATTACTATCTAACTACCCATGCTTCATAGCAGTCCCCGTCCTACTCTCTCGAACGGTGGTCAGCTTCAAGTACCTGCACACTAAAAACGTTCCCCCTAGGGGGTCAGCTTACGCTGAATATGAAATTCGCATATACCGCGTGCTAACTGCGGTACGCCGACTACTTTGGGTCGGATATACATGGAGTTCATTTTAATCAAACAACATGCATCATGGGAATACAATATATATTGTATATTACACAAGGAATCTACATCCAATCAGGGAGCACAATTCCTAACCAACATAACAAGGTTGTTAGTTGTATATGTTTACTCTTAGGCCATGAGGGTTATACCTCACTATGCCTTGTTTACTTATTCAGTACCTCTCCCGCTCTCTCGGGTTACTTATTCAATTACACGCCCATTCTCTTGGGCTACTCGTACTATACTCACCCACACTCTCGGGTTACTTATTCTCATTATCTCACCCATACTCTTGGGTTACTTATTCTCATTATCTCACCCATACTCTTGGGTTATTTACACTCATTATTTCACCCACACTCTTGGGTTATTTATACTCAAGCTCTTGTAGATTCTCGAGACACTACAGGTCTCCTACGTCACGCTTGTTACTCTTAATACATATTTGGGCCAAAACTCATGGCTCTCTAGCATAGTCTTACTTCCCCGGTTTCGACCCTACTCTGGGTCTAGCATGGTGGGAAGGCTCAACTAGCTCCTGGAACTTTCTCTTAGTTCCCATCTCTTTTTACATAGGTCCGACTACTCTCGGACTACTCACTTTCCCATACACTCCTCTCTCGGAGTTATAATAATTTTATGTGTATTAGTCTAGAAGCATCACTCTTGATGTTTCTAATGACTTTGGGAACTTTACTTAAATTCGGGTAATCTTAGGTTTTAAGAGTTACCTTTACAATACATATACTCATACTTTCGGTTATAATCTTATACCGGGTAAAACCCTCTTATAGGAGGTCGACCATGTCTCAAGGGAGTTACTAATCCCCTAGGTCTCTTTTACCTTCTTTACAAGTTCACATTATTGGACTAACTTCAATCCTCTTGATGGAGGTTCATTTATCTCTCCACTCATATTTATTCCGTGGATTGTTTCAATAAGGTTTTCTAACCGTTATCGGGTATTTACTCAACCCGTACATCTCCTCACGTTCTAGGGAGTTCATATGTTTGCTTATCGTTATTCTTTAATCGATAGCTTGTGTGTGTTTGCATATTACCATTGTTCATGAGACTACCCGATCTACGGGTTTTTAGTCAAACACTACTCTCTATGAGTCGGTCTATGCACTATGTTAGACCACACCGGCATACAAGTATGTTAGTTCATACAACATACAACAAGGCATACATAATCAAACAAGGGATTATTTTCATGCTTTAATCTTGATTAAGCCGGCACACAAACACACAAATCAGAGTAACTCGGTTAGCATACGGGGCATGAGAAAATCATACCTTTCACCGGGGTTAGCTTTACCGTGTGACCTCTCGTTCCTCGGTTCACACTTGTTCCACTAATAACATTCAAATGTTTTTATTAACATCAAAGTATTACGGTATGTAAAACTAATACTCCCGTACTTAACCCCGTTATCCCGTTTAACTTAGTTTTACTCATGTGTTCTTAAACTCACAACTTCCTCATTCACTTATCAAACTTGTTTACACTCCTAATGACCTTTAAACATCATTATTCATGTCCTAATTACCTTATTTATCATTACCATTCAATTCCCCATCATTAGAATGCAAGAAAACACATTCTGTTACATTTCTGGCCTGGTCCGGGTTTGTGTCCGGGGTTACAAACCCGGACCAAACACTGGAATCACTTTCTGTCGTATTTTTCATGTGTTCCGGGTTTGTGTCCGGTTTACAAACCCGGACCATCCCCTGGGATGACCTTCTGCCATGTTTTTGCTATGTTCCGGGTTTGCATTCCGATTGCAAACCCGGACAACCCCTGGAACTGTCAAAATTTGCAGTTTTTCACCACTTTTAAACCCCTAAATCACCTCTAATCATTTCCTAATCATTCCATAAGTTTTCCACATGTTTAATCATCATAAAACATGCTCTAAACCTCTTCAAAACATTGGCTTATTCCTTACTAAAGTTCTTGCTCAATCTCACACGTTTTTCATTCTCATTTTACACTAATGCACACTTGTGCATTTCTAACTTCTCCTCAACACTTTGCATTATGCTCTCTTTCATTTTGACCATTCCATATCTTCCTAGATAACGCATAACTCATACCAAGTTCCAAGACTCACTCTTAAAGCCTTATTTCTTCTTGCTTTCTAAAAAGTCCTAAGGCACTAAACCACTCTTATTTCTACACAAATTTCGCCATAACTTGGCTACTTTTCTAACATTGTCCAAACTCAACTCTTCATGTATTTCATCCTAAAACTAGCCAAACCACAAGGGTTCTATCAACACTCAATAATTCCTCATTAATCAAGCAAAACTCATTAAACACCATAAAGCATTATTCATCAAATACATAGCTCCCAAAACAAGCATTAACTCACAAATGTTTTCTCACTTGCATTATCTCTAAGCAGGAACATTATCACCACAACTCGAGTGGGGTTCATTCATCTTATTAACCCTTCCCAAATACTAATAAACTTAGTTAAGTTTCTTACCTTAAATTTTCTTAAGTTTCCTTTTATTTCTCTTCTCCTCTTCTCCCCTCTTCTTCCTTCAAAATCGGCCAAGGCAATTCATTTGCCCACTTCTCTAGCCACATTCAAATTGCAAAATAAGCACCAAGGAGCTCCCTTAGGCTCACCAAATAAACTAAAATTCACAAGGATGCTTAAAGCACCAAATTAGGTTTTACCTTTGGAATTTCTTGAATGGTTTTCAACTCTTGAATCTTAAGAGGGACTCCCACCACCATTAAAGCTTGGAGAATATCTCAAACAAGGAAGAAAAGCTAGTCATTACCAAAAGCCAAAATCGGCCAAGGTGGGAAAATGGAGAAACATGACTTTTTTTTATGGATATTTTTACCTTGCTAGAAAGGGGAAGCTTCAAGTTTATGTGCTTTTCTCCTCAAATGGGCAACACCCATGAAAATGAACTTCAAGCTTTTGGGATTTTGAAAAGAGGGAAAGGTAGAGTTTGATGAGAGGAGTTTAAATATGCGATTATTTTTCAATTCGGAGCAAGGATGAGACTTGAGCAAGGAGAAGAAGATGGAGAACCCTTGTTGAGCTCCCATGTCGCACAGCACCAGAGAGGGAGGAAGGGAATCGTGGAGAAGGAGAAAGAAAAGAAGAAGGAGGGAAAGTGAGAGGAAAGAGAGTGAGGGAAATGTTAAATGCCTTTTTGCTTTTACTTTTCTCTCTCCTCTTTTTTCTTTCTTTCTTTATTTGCTAACTAATAAACAAGAGAGGGGGAGGCTTCTTATTTAATAAAACCGGCCCCCACTAAGTTAAGCTGGAGCGTTTTTCGGTTTCTGACAGAAAACGCTCGTTATTTTACCTGGTTTGGCACTATTCACTAACCGGGCCCGTTTTTCGGATTTTTCTCGTTTCTTTATTTTTAATGGTTATTAAGCTTCCATTAATACTTAATTATAGTTATTTAATCAACTATAATTTTTACGGGTCTGTTTGACCACTTAAAGTCACGTTTTCGGGTTTTCTCGAAAAACGTGCTTTTAAACTCCGTTAACGTTTTAATCCATTTTTGGATCCGTTTTCTTCGGGAATCATTCCCGTATACTAATTAGGCCTAACTAAGCCTTAGGAATCCATCTCGGACCCTCTCGAGATCATATATCTCTTATACTCATTTAACGCGCATTTTAGCGTTTTTCGCTTTTCAAGCGTTTTCTCTTTTCTTTTGGTTTTATTCTTTTTACCAATACTCTTTAGGCACCATTAGGCCCTTAATAATTTATTAGAGTAATTTAATCACCATTTTTAGATCCGGGGTATTAAAATCTACCCCCCTTAGGAACTTTGTCCTCAAAGTTGGTGAATCTAGATGGTTACTCTCATGGCGTACTATGCCAAGGTTATAATACATGTATAACCTTACAGACTCCACAAGTCTGTCTCATTTCATACTACACATACCACACACATATCACAGCATGTATAGCAATCAAAAATACTCTTTTTACTCTCTCCATGGAATCGGTCCGAAGACAAGAAGGCACTACAGTCCTCGAATCCATATTGAGTAATATACTACTGATCCCTCAGGTACCGGTCACGTTGAACACTTACTCTTTCTGGTTCACGGCCGTTTCATGACAAATGGGCACTTACTCTCTCTGGCCCACGGTCCCTTCGGTTCTGATCAAAACGTTACACATATACATATCCTCAGGCACTCTGGTTGACTCACTCAACACAGGAACATCTCAGGGTACTCTCCCCGTCCCGTGCCTTTGGAAAAATCACACACTGTCACCGCCCCAACCGGTCACTTAGGACCGCCGCACGTACGGTGCAATGGTTTCAAAACTAATACTCGCCCACCGTTCTACCGGTCATCAAGACTTAAGGCCACAGCCATCGGCGGGTGATAGCGGTTTCAAAACCAATTTCGTTTCCATCTTCATACTTGAAGAAAATCCATTTTCAAATTCTGTTTGAAAATTCTTTTTAAAACATCACGCAACTCCAAATCAAATTTATGGTAGCTGTAATTTTCCTTAGCGTGGTTAATTGTGACCACTTATAGGGAGCTTCAAGAATCATCCAACCCTGATGTGATCAGCATCAGTGTTGAACTATCCTTCCACCCCAATTTGTGTTCGGTTTCCCTTGATCGCTAGCAGACCAAGTTCCACCTCCCACGTCAGTTTCAAACAAACAGATAGTCAAACATTTTCGTTTTCTATCTTTTACTCTTACTAGTCATATTCATAAAACAATCTGTTTCAATTATCCCTAGTTCTTAGAACTTAGGTCATCCATTATTCTCTATTTGTTTCACTTACCTTGCCTAGGCATTCCATAATTGTGGCCTCATTAGTCAAATTATTACTCAACTTAAAACATACAACATACAACTCCAAAGGATGGAACTCACTCCATCAATCATTCTCAAATAAAATCACCTAGGGAACTCACTCCCTCTTAGGTTACACATCGGTTTCATACCACTTCGTACTCATTATGTCTCATGTCTAATCTCACTAGACATATACTATAGGGATTCTCATTCCCTAGGAGTCTCTCTACTCCTCTTTTCATATATATTACATACTCGTTACTTGCATCACTCATGCACAACAATCATTATTACACAATGAATGGGTACATATGTTTATGTAACATAAGTTCCAATCATCAAAACAATTTCTTTTGTGCTATGCACATAGTAGTTTACGCACCAATACGTAAAACATACTCTAAGCGGTTTCTCGCCCTACCCCCCTTAAAAGGGGTTACGCCCGCGTAACCAACCATATGTTATCACTGAACATTGGTTCATTAATTCGAGTATTATGAAGTGTTTTAACTTCAGTACGGTTAATTAACTCATAACCGGGTTCGGTTCTAGCCTCTAAGGCTTCAAGGGGTTTATGATAGGTATACTTAACCCTGAATCACGGTCCACAAGCTTCTGCTGCGTGACCTGATAACTAGAGCTTAATTCGCTCTTTGGTATTCTCCATGTATTTCAATCGTCGCTTGGTATCTCTTACCGTATGCGAATTCGATGAATTTTAGATCGTCTCTCCAGTTCTCTGGGAATCTACTTCGTATAACACTGTATACCTTCGTGATTATTCACTTACTTTCCCCGACTTGTTGTCGGTTAAGGTCGAGCTACTGCTTAGTATGCAATGCTTCCTCGATTAATTTTATGTTTGTTTACTTGTTCCTGTACAAGGATTCTTCATACATACTACTTTGCATTTACCATCCATCGGTCCTGGAACCTGTGGGTTATGGCCCCACGTTCTTTGTGCATCTTTGGCCAACGGCCGCACGGTTATTTCTCTAGATTCTCACTTAACAGGCTTCGTTGACATTTCTCAATTCCTGGCTCTCCCACTCGATCATTACCGCACAAGTGCAATACCAAAACACTCAGTCATACAGAGTGCAGAAGTGTAAACCCTTGACGGTAAATCTCTCATGAGATAGGAATGAACATGTCTTCTTTTACTATCTTTTCTCATCAACTTCATATCATGAACTGGCTATACTCTTACAATGGTTGCTTGCTGCGTACCATGTTCTACTCATTAACAACATTCGCTTATAAGGCATCCGCTACTACTTTAGCTTCCGCTCATATACTCCCGCCATTCATACTATGGCTTGCCATTTACTTGGCTCAATGAAATACGCTACTCTTTTAAATCTCTCTGCGCTTCTTGCGCGTTGTTTACTCTGCAATTCATATTGCACACATACAGTGTTTACTACTCATCCAATTACTCTCGCGGTTTCCTTCTACTGCTATCAAAGCCTTCAAATTACTCCTTGGCAATATACACATGCTCAAGCGTCACTACACCGCTTTAGCGGTTTCACATTACATACTTAGGTGGTAGCCCTACTCTGGAGGATTCACGCAATTACCGCTCCATAGGCTCCATAATAGCAAGTGGTGACTCCACTCTAAGGTAGTGGTTCGTTCTCCACCATTCCTTTTTATGCCTTTATGCATAAGTTTTACAACGTTTGGATCTACAAACTGTAGTTGGTTTACCGGCTTACAAGCCATCTTGCCTCGAGCCATGCCCTGTGCGGCTGTTTAAACAGGTTTCCGCTTCTCTGTACACCATTAAATGGTTTAGAGGTATTACTGGGCTCTTGATATGGTTGTCTCATCACACTTCCGTTCATGGAAGGCCCTTTAAGTATCTTGACATTAATTTATGTCCACTGGCAGTTTAGGATATCCCGTGTTACGTGGGATCCCTTCGGGTTCTACCCGAGTGTTCGCTTTAACACTTGTGTTCTCAACACGATAATTCGTTCAACTACTGTTGACTCCGGCACCCTTCACGGATTGCTCCTGGGTGTTACTGATTTGCGCCATTACATTTGGCCTGAACTCATGGGTATGTTCAGTTCCTTACTCCGCCTTGTGGTTATATACTTGACTATCCCGTTTAGGGTTGTAATGTCTCCCATTCTTGGGTAGACCATTGGTACTTTTCCTTCACCTTCTTGGTCAGGTCATTATCCTCTGTGGTGAGGTATTCTACGGGAATTTTCCCTTCATCAAATATTGATATATTCATTTTAGGCATTCGCCGTATTGTTTATACTGGGTATTCTTCCAGTTGTCACATATCCAATGTCTACACTTAATACTCTGTGCTTCTCGCACTTCTTAACGTTATGTTCTTAGCTCCATCATCCTACTGGATTCTTGACTCCTTTAGCTTGGTAAGCTTCTTTGTGTTCTTCGATCATTCGAGGTGTCCAACTGTCTCGGTTTGAATTGGCTCTTTCGTCCGTAGTATGGAGTGGGCTACTTCCCGTGTTCCGTACTCTACTTGTATACATACATGGAGTATCTTATTGATACGTTACCACTTACCCAACTAACTCATAATTGGTCTGTCAGGCCCGCAAGCTCCTTTGGAGTGCGGTCGTTCCATGTCTCTTTGTGTACACTTGTAGTGTCGGTCACGCCTAAGTGAAGTATTCTGTTGCCAACTCCTCTTGTATCGTCCTATGATGATTTACCATGGCTCTTGGTTTGGTTTTAAAATTTGGGGGTTTTTGGAAAACTTGCGTTTTTAAAGAAAAATTTGAGTTTAGAAAAAAATCTTCATGGCATTCCTTTGCCGGTTGCTTCTTACCAGGTCTAGCTTCTCGCCGACCGGTATGCTTCTCAATAAAGTGGTCAGGCTGTCAGGCCTTTCCGAAGTTTCATTTCAGAATTCTTAGGGTTGTCTTGCCATATTGGCTTCTCTCGCCATTTTGGTACTTGCTAAGTACTGGTCGCTTGTCAAAGCTCCTCTTAATAGTCCGTTTTTTTTTTTTGTTTTTTTTTTTTTTTACTGCACTTGCCGTGGCAAGTGCGCAGTACAGGCGGTTTTTAGGTTAACTAATACCGGTCACGGTATCGTTCACGTTGTATTGGTAGCCTTGTCGGCTCTTCCTTGATCCTTTAGTTGGATAACTACTCCTTAGAGTTGCTTCTCATTCATCTTGACATGACTGTCATTCATTTAGGTGCTTCTCCACTCTTGGAGTTCCTTATTTACTTAGTTCTAGGTTCTACCTCGTTGTTCGTTCCCACGTCTCTACTGTGGTTACCGAGGTTCAACTCATTTAGGCACTATTTTTGTAATCCTATTCGGGTATATCCCGTAGTTATGCTCGTAGCTGTCTAAGCAATATCAGTGAAGTATTGAAACTTCTTCGGGTGTGGCAGGGTGGGTGTACCTACTCTCAACTAGGTTCTCAGTCGGTTAATATACCATTAGTGGTATTACATATCATGGCGGTCCGTAGACATGTGTCCTGGTTCTCGTTATTTCTCATGAGTCCGCCTTGTTGCACGGTTGGTGCTTTCTTCTTGCTGCTGCTCGGCCAGCTAGGTTCTCGCGACTGCTAAGCATGTCGCCCCAAGTTGCCACAGATTTCGGTCTCCTTGGATTAGGATTTCTCGATCTCTCGCCATTATGTGCGGTTATTGTCATTCCAGCGGGATCCGTCTCCGGGATTCCCGTTCTCGGGATCAACCGCATGACATGTTCTAGTTCATGTTGAAATATTAGTAACTGCCAGATTAGGTTTCCCCGTCTCTCTGGCGTTCTTTCCCAAGCTTTTAATGCGGGGGTTGTGGAGGGCGGGTTTGGTATTGTAGGTATCCAGATCATACTGGAAGTTCCTATCTAGCGCATCTCTCACGCTACCACTCAACCCTTAGCCCCAAGTCTCTAATTCCTAACTCGGTATTTTCTAAGATCGGTATTTCCAGTCATCAGAGCGATACTTCGCTCTGATACCATTTTTGTAACACCCCAACCGTTAATCTCGTCATTACCTCTTAAACCGTTACTAATTACTCCTACTCACGCAGCGGAACTCTAATTACAACGAGGGGTGAAACAACGCCGTTAGCCACCCATGTGGCTAACCAGGCCTTTCTTACTTACCGTAACGGTCTGATGAACTGGAACAACCGAGTACTTCATACAAAACAATACTCAATTCCTTTCTTTACTATACCGAGTCTAAAATATACGGATGCCGATAACATACTCGGACTTACACCTCTTTCAAATGCATTAGTAATTACTATCTAACTACCCATGCTTCATAGCAGTCCCCGTCCTACTCTCTCGAACGGTGGTCAGCTTTAAGTACCTGCACACTAAAAACGTTCCCCCTAGGGGGTCAGCTTACGCTGAATATGAAATTCGCATATACCGCGTGCTAATCGCGGTACGCCGACTACTTTGGGTCGGATATACATGGAGTTCATTTTAATCAAAACAACGCATCAGGGAATACAATATATATTGTATATACATAAGGAATCTACATCCAATCAGGGAGCACAATTCCTAACCAACATAAAAAGGTTGTTAGTTGTATATGTTTACTCTTAGGCCATGAGGGTTATACCTCACTATGCCTTGTTTACTTATTCAGTACCTCTCCCCTCTCTCGGGTTACTTATTCAATTACACGCCCATTCTCTTGGGCTACTCGTACTATACTCACCCACACTCTCGGGTTACTTATTCTCATTATCTCACCCATACTCTTGGGTTACTTATTCTCATTATCTCACCCATACTCTTGGGTTATTTACACTCATTATTTCACCCACACTCTTGGGTTATTTATACTCAAGCTCTTGTAGATTCTCGAGACACTACAGGTCTCCTACGTCACGCTTGTTACTCTTAATACATATTTGGGCCAAAACTCATGGCTCTCTAGCATAGTCTTACTTCCCCGGTTTCGACCCTACTCTGGGTCTAGCATGGTGGGAAGGCTCAACTAGCTCCTGGAACTTTCTCTTAGTTCCCATCTCTTTTTACATAGGTCCGACTACTCTCGACTACTCACTTTCCCATACACTCCTCTCTCGGAGTTATAATAATTTTATGTGTATTAGTCTAGAAGCATCACTCTTGATGTTTCTAATGACTTTGGGAACTTTACTTAAATTCGGGTAATCTTAGGTTTTAAGAGTTACCTTTACAATACATATACTCATACTTTCGGTTATAATCTTATACCGGGTAAAACCCTCTTATAGGAGGTCGACCATGTCTCAAGGGAGTTACTAATCCCCTAGGTCTCTTTTACCTTCTTTACAAGTTCACATTATTGGACTAACTTCAATCCTCTTGATGGAGGTTCATTTATCTCTCCACTCATATTTATTCCGTGGATTGTTTCAATAAGGTTTTCTAACCGTTATCGGGTATTTACTCAACCCGTACATCTCCTCACGTTCTAGGGAGTTCATATGTTTGCGTTATCGTTATTCTTTAATCGATAGCTTGTGTGTGTTTGCATATTACCATTGTTCATGAGACTACCCGATCTACGGGTTTTTAGTCAAAACTACTCTCTATGAGTCGGTCTATGCACTATGTTAGACCACACCGGCATACAAGTATAGTTAGTTCATACAACATACAACAAGGCATACATAATCAAACAAGGGATTATTTTCATGCTTTAATCTTGATTAAGCCGGCACACAAACACACAAATCAGAGTAACTCGGTTAGCATACGGGGCATGAAAATCATACCTTTCACCGGGGTTAGCTTTACCGTGTGACCTCTCGTTCCTCGGTTCACACTTGTTCCACTAATAACATTCAAATGTTTTTATTAACATCAAAGCATTACGGTATGTAAAACTAATACTCCCGTACTTAACCCCGTTATCCTTTAACTTAGTTTTACTCATGTGTTCTTAAACTCACAACTTCCTCATTCACTTATCAAACTTGTTTACACTCCTAATGACCTTTAAACATCATTATTCATGTCCTAATTACCTTATATTATCATTACCATTCAATTCCCCATCATTAGAATGCAAGAAAGCACATTCTGTTACATTTCTGGCCTGGTCCGGGTTTTGTGTCCGGGGTTACAAACCCGGACCAAACACTGGAATCACTTTCTGTCGTATTTTTCATGTGTTCCGGGTTTGTGTCCGGGTTTACAAACCCGGACCATCCCCTGGATGACCTTCTGCCATGTTTTTGCTATGTTTCCGGGTTTGCATTCCGATTGCAAACCCGGACAACCCCTGGAACTGTCAAAATTTGCAGTTTTTCACCACTTTTAAACCCCTAAATCACCTCTAATCATTTCCTAATCATTCCATAAGTTTTCCACATGTTTAATCATCATAAAACATGCTCTAAACCTCTTCAAAACATTGGCTTATTCCTTACTAAAGTTCTTGCTCAATCTCACACGTTTTCATTCTCATTTTACACTAATGCACACTTGTGCATTTCTAACTTCTCCTCAACACTTTGCATTATGCTCTCTTTCATTTTGACCATTCCATATCTTCCTATATAACTCATAACTCATACCAAGTTCCAAGACTCACTCTTAAAGCCTTATTTCTTCTTGCTTTCTAAAAAGTCCTAAGGCACTAAACCACTCTTATTTCTACACAAATTTCGCCATAACTTGGCTACTTTTCTAACATTGTCCAACTCAACTCTTCACGTATTTCATCCTAAAACTAGCCAAACCACAAGGGTTCTATCAACACTCAATAATTCCTCATTAATCAAGCAAAATCATTAACACCATAAAGCTTATTCATCAAATACATAGCTCCCAAAACAAGCATTAACTCACAATGTTTTTCTCACTTGCATTATCTCTAAGCAGGAACATTATCACCACAACTCGAGTGGGGTTCATTCACCTTATTAACCCTTCCCAAATACTAATAACACTTAGTTAAGTTTCTTACCTTAAATTTTCTTAAGTTTCCTTTTATTTCTCTTCTCCTCTTCTCCCCTCTTCTTCCTTCAAAATCGGCCAAGGCAATTCATTTGCCCACTTCTCTAGCCACATTCAAATTGCAAAATAAGCACCAAGGAGCTCCCTTAGGCTCACCAAATAAACTAAAATTCACAAGGATGCTTAAAGCACCAAATTAGGTTTTACCTTTGGAATTTCTTGAATGGTTTTCAACTCTTGAATCTTAAGAGGGACTCCCACCACCATTAAAGCTTGGAGAATATCTCAAACAAGGAAGAAAAGCTAGTCATTACCAAAAGCCAAAATCGGCCAAGGTGGGAAAATGGAGAAACATGACTTTTTTTATGGATATTTTTACCTTGCTAGAAAGGGGAAGCTTCAAGTTTATGTGCTTTTCTCCTCAAATGGGCAACACCCATGAAAATGAACTTCAAGCTTTTGGGATTTTGAAAAGAGGGAAAGGTAGAGTTTGATGAGAGGAGTTTAAATATGCGATTATTTTTCAATTCGGAGCAAGGATGAGACTTGAGCAAGGAGAAGAAGATGGAGAACCCTTGTTGAGCTCCCATGTCGCACAGCACCAGAGAGGGAGGAAGGGAATCGTGGAGAAGGAAAAAAAGAAGAAGGAGGGAAAGTGAGAGGAAAGAGAGTGAGGGAAATGTTAAATGCCTTTTTGCTTTTACTTTTCTCTCTCCTCTTTTTTTTCTTTCTTCTTTATTTGCTAACTAATAAACAAGAGAGGGGGAGGCTTCTTATTTAATAAAACCGGCCCCCACTAACTAGTTAAGCTGGAGCGTTTTTCGGTTTCTGACAGAAAACGCTCGTTATTTTACCCGGTTTGGCACTATTCACTAACCGGGCCCGTTTTCCGGATTTTTCTCGTTTCTTTATTTTTAATGGTTATTAAGCTTCCATTAATACTTAATTATAGTTATTTAATCAACTATAATTTTTACGGGTCCGTTTGACCACTTAAAGTCACGTTTTCGGGTTTTCTCGAAAAACGTGCTTTTAAACTCCGTTAACGTTTTAATCCATTTTTTTGGATCCGTTTTCTTCGGGAATCATTCCCGTATACTAATTAGGCCTAACTAAGCCTTAGGAATCCATCTCGGACCCTCTCGAGATCATATATCTCTTATACTCATTTAACGCGCATTTTAGCGTTTTTCGCTTTTCAAGCGTTTTCTCTTTTCTTTTGGTTTTATTCTTTTTACCAATACTCTTTAGGCACCATTAGGCCCTTAATAATTTTATTAGAGTAATTTAATCACCATTTTTAGATCCGGGGTATTAAAAAACATATTCGTACAAACGTTCATGTACGATTATTAATAAGGACTAAACTTCTTGCATAACTAGCTCGATAGAAAGAGCGTCAACAAGAAAAGAACAATACCAACGTGTATACA
The DNA here is from genome assembly GCA_023374045.1 of Limonium bicolor. Lineage (NCBI taxonomy): Eukaryota > Viridiplantae > Streptophyta > Magnoliopsida > Caryophyllales > Plumbaginaceae > Limonium > Limonium bicolor. Next base: position 64,495,022 of record CM041780.1, on the reverse strand, counting down.
AACGAGCAACGTAAATACTTTACAAATGCCTAAGCATCTATAAATGCTACAATAAATTGAAATACACATTTAGATGAATGTAACAACTTATGTTACACTTATTGTATATGTTATGAAGATATAATAACTCATCAAAGGTCAAAGATGCACACTAAACATCTTGACAAGAAGAACGTTCGTAAAACGCCTTAGAAACATGCGATTAAGCATGACCTTGTATGACCTTCTAAAACTCAAACCAAATGGTCATACCCTCATTATATGACTATACAAACATAGTCCCTAGGCTATATCTAGTCAAAAACGCAAAACGCTCGGGAGTGCTCGCGCACGCCCCTTAAAGCACGAAAAGCCCGGAGAGGTGCCGAGGCGGCACGAACTCCTATAAAATTCATTCCTAGAGTTCCTAACATCATTAATAATCATTCTAAAGAGAACACACGAGCTATTTTCTCAAAATTCAACAAAATCCTCGGGGAGTTTCCTTAACGCTCCTTTTTGCCTCGGGAGTGTCCCGATTGCCCGAAAATTATGTCATGGGTTGATGTAACCCCATATAACTCAATGTAACACCTTAATATATCATTATTTACTAGAATAAATGGTTATAAACACTTGGAACTCAAAAAGACAACTTATTTCCCAAAATATCCTTAGAGCACAAAAACGCACCTTCGGGTGTCACTAAAACGCGTTTTACGCAATTACCTTGTAGTTTTTGACATGCCACGAATTGGGAATCTTAAATGGGGATGAATTGACCCTCTAAATCAATAAAAGGCAGTGTCAAACAAGGAGCTCTATAGGGGCCGATTTTCTACCTAAAAACTAGTATAAAATTTGCATTTAAAACTTGTAAAAGGCATAGAACATGGTGACTCACCTTCCCATGTGCTATAATACTTAATGGCAAAAGAATTTAGGTCTCATTTGACCTCCATGCTGTCGAAATTCTGCAAGGAAACAAGGCCATGTTAGCTAGACAAGAATAAAAATGATTAAAGCAAAAGGTAGATCTAGAATCTACTTTTTGATTTCTTAATGTCAAGTGGCAACTCCATGCTGTCTAAACCATGTTAGAGCTGATTGAAGAGGCCTAAAAACAGCCCCAATTCGTGGGTCATCATGGGAAGAAGAAGACAAGTTGCAAACATTGAAAAATCAAAGGAATAAAGCCTTACCTAACTTACCTTGTCATTTAGCTTCAATAATTTCTTCCACCTTGCATTGCCTTGTAACATGGCCGATTGAGTACCTTAATTTAGGGACTTTGGAGCCTAATAAACTAAAGACAAACATTAAACAAAGACATGACCTAACATGCCAATTATGGGTCCAAAATAAACAAAACAAAAATTCCTTCCAAACTAGCCAAAGTCTTACGGTTGCACCTCCATCTCTTTCACACATTGCAACCGGTTGGGTAAGCTCCTCTCTTCTTCCTTCATCTTCTTCCTTTGAAGCTCTTAAGTCCATTAATGGAGATTTAACTTCTATCTTCATTTCTAAGGTAATTTCCTAGCATTTCTCATCAAGTCTTGAAGCAAAATTCTTCCTAGCATATCCACAAGGTTTCGGCATCAAATAACACTCCAAGGAAGTTGTCTAAATCAACATTAATCCAAGGAGCAACTCAAGGTTACCTTAAGGTATTTTTCATGCTTGAAAATCCTTAAAACACATTTTTATGTGTAACCGAATTCTACATCTTCTAAGGTTCTTTTCTTCTTCATTTTCATGAAGGAAAATTTGTTCTTCATTCACCTTAGGTGAGCCGAAATCCTAAGGAGAAAAGCTTAAGGTAAATCCTTGGAAAATTACTTACAAATCTACTTAAGATCTTTGTTAAAGATCTAATTCCTAAACTCCTTCACTTCTTGCATAAGAACCAAAGTGGAGCATCAAAATTCCTTTGGAGAAAGCTTGGAGGTTCAAGAAGAGTTCATGCACTTAACCACCTTTATTAAGAAGTAAGTTTACTAAGCCCAATCTTTATGTTTTAAGCTTAGTTAAGCTTCTAAAAATTATACAAAAATTATGTATACCTTTTAAGGAATCAAAAACCGAAACTACATGGTAACATGTACCAAAAATATAATCTATAACATATATGGAAAATATTTACCTTAAGACACATTTTTGTGTCACAAAATTTATCAATGATAAATACAAATTCAAGCCGATTTGTCAAGGGCAAATATGCTCTATTTTGAGCTAAAAATCAATCTAAGACATTACAATAATTTTTACATGAGTTATATGACTCATATGTATTTATGTATAATTATTATGACTTATAAATCAACTTTTGTATACTATAAAGTATCTTAAAAATTATGGCCAAATACTTTTGGTAAAGAATAGGTTTTAATGAGCTACTTATGCATATAAACTTATATTATAAAGTTTTTTGTGAGTTAAAAATATTTTATTAGTGCTTAAATGGATAATTAATTAAGTTATGTGGCTAAAATGTAATTTTTCCAAAGTTTGGTGTATATATAATGAAAGCCGAGAGTTAAGGGTGTCCTTGGAGTAATTATGGTATAATATAAGGTTAGGAATTAAGTTTATGAATTTTAGATAATTTAAACAAGTGTTAAAATGACAATTTATAAAGTTTTTGGGCTATTATGTAATTTATAAAAGTTATTATGAAAATTTGGAGTTTAATATGGGGCGAATCCATAATTAAGAGAATTATAAAGTACACTTTTGAAATTTAGAGGAATTAAATATTTAAACTATAGTTTATAAGTTATTAAGTAACTATTATAAAGTTTTGGGGCTAATTTGTAATTTTTGGAAAGGTTGGTGTAAAACCGAGAATCATATAAATTTATGGGTATATTAATGTATTAAGTTTGAAATTAGACTATGGTCAAAGTGTTGACCAAAAACTTTGGGTTAAAATGATTTATGACATGAAATATTAAGTTTATAAAAGTTTTGGGGTGATTATGTAATTTATAAGAGTTTAACTATAAACCGGATCTTATATGGGGCGAAAGCATAATTGTGTAGAAATATAAATTTCCACTTGGTAATTAAGGAAATTAAATATTAAAACTATATTTTATAAGTTAATATGTAACTTATATAAAGTTTTTGAGGTAAAGATGTAATTATAAGAAACTACATGGCATAGCCAAAAATAAATGTGGCTAATTGGTGATTTATTAAAGTTATGGTGTTCAAATAATAATTACTAAATTTATAGTGGTAGTTTAGTGAATTAATTAATTAAGGAAATGAAACCATGTATTATAATGTATTTTGGAGTATAAAGTAAAGTTTATGAAATAAATGAGGTTACAATATAATAACTGAAAAGTATGATGTATTTATGAGATTAAAAATATTTGTAGGTCCTATATGGATATTTAAGAAATTTAGAAAAGAAATTTATGATTTAAGGATTTATGAAAATAAAACTATATGATATACAAGTATAAGTAATTTACTTGTAAAAGAAATAATATTATCTGGGGTGAGTGAAATACCCCGTAATTAAAAATAGTGATTAATTAGGCTAATAAGTAATTTAGAAGCTTAATTAAGTGTAAATAATCATGAGGGTACAAATCCCGAAGAAAACAGATCCTTAAAACGGATTAAAAACGCTAACGAACCTTAAAGCACGTTTTTCGAGATAACCGGGAAAACGTGTCTTTAAGCGGGTCAAATAGACTTGTAACAATTTTGGTCAACTAATTAATCATTAATAAATATTAGTGAAGCTTTAGAACCAATAAAATCAATAAAACGAGAAACTAGTAAAAACTGTCAAAAACGGGAAGTTGTGGGGTAGAAACATAAATAACCAAAACTTATGTGTCCACTTTTAAAATAAAAAGTGAAGTTGTGTGTGTGTGCTAGTAGCCGGCCCCTATCCCCCTCTCTCACACACTCACTAACCCCCCTCTCTTATTTGCAAAACAACAAAATAATAAAGCAACCCCACTCTCACTTTTATTCTCTCTCCTCTACTCATTCTCTTCTCTCACGTAAACCCCATCCCCCTCACTCTCTATTTCTTCTTCCTCCAGCCGATGACAATGGAGAATTAGCAAACCCCCACAAAACCTCTACTTCTCTCCTCTTGTTACTCCCTCAAATCTCCTCCAAAAATTACAAAACTTGCACCATTGGAATCCTCTCATCAAGGAGAGTGTTTCCCTCCTTTCAAAATGCGAAAACAACAACTTTCATCTCCATGGGTATGGAGCTTTTGGAGCTTCAAGACTACCACTAGGACCACCTTCTTCTCCTTGTTCTTTTGAGGTAAAAATCTCCTTGAAACTCCATTGTTTTTCTAGCCTTATGGGCAAAACGAAAATCTAGCTAAACCCTTGTTGGTTCCTTTTGTACCCAGCCGATTTTGGCATTGTTGGAGAGTGGGAAACCTTATTCTTGAGCCACTCCAAGCATTACATATACCCTTGGAAGGTAATATGTTTTCTAAACCCTAAAACTTGCACTAAAAGCTTAAATAATGTTAGGGTTAGTTCTTAGTATTAAAGTATGTATATGTATGGGTTGTAGTGTTAGAGAATTTGAAGTACTATAACCGGTAGAGAGAGAGAAAGAAGGAAGGAGGAAGAAGCAAGAAGAAGGGAAGAAAACTAGAAGGAGAAACAAGGTAAGGATGCTCACTTGTGTAACCTTGTATATACATGTATGTAACAGATTTTTATAAGTTAAAATGGGTATTGTGAAATGGTAGTGTAGTGGTAGTGAAATGTGTAAGAGAATACAAGTGTTTTAAACCTTTAAAAGACATGTAAAACTTATTGAAACCTAGTTGGGATTGAGTTGTTAAGTGCAGGAATTTTAAAGAGTAGTTAGTGCTTGGTATTGTGTATGAGAGCTATGTATATTGGTGTTATTGAAAACAGGTGAATTGGTTAGTAATGTGTGGAAATAATGTGGTGAGAGTATAAAAATATAGAGGAGGTTATGTCAAAATTTACCTAGGAATAGAACACTTAGTAGGCTAGAAACTAGGTGGGAAATGTATGTTGTAACAGATTTTGTTTGAGCTAGGTAATGGGTAGATGGGGAGAGATAGTTAATGTATTGTAATACATTAGAAACTCTAGAAATGACATTAGAAGAGGGAGCTATAGATGGGGAGAGTTAGAACTAAAATCTGTAGCAAAACGCAACTAGGAAGAACTAGTGTAAGTGTTGAAATGAAACTTGGAAAATTATGTGTGTGAATTAGTATAAAGATGTGTAAAGAGTTAATGAATGAACTAAGGTGTATTAGGAGGTTTATTTAGTGGTAAAACATGTGGGACTAAGTGTAGGAACAATGGGGAAGTAATGGGTAAAAGATAGAACTGAAAACAGAAGTAAAAATGCAAGTACTGGGCCGGACCGACCTTGGGACCGGACTTGCAAGGTCGGTCGAGCCCAGAATCACAAAGACGGGAGTCTTCTGGAATGGACCGGACTTGCGACCGGATTTGCAAGTTCGGTCGGACCAGAAAATTCTCCCGTCTGAACCTTCTGGAATGGACCGAACTTGCGACCGGACTTGCAAGTTCGGTCGAGCCCAGAATCACAAAGACGGGTGATAAGTGTCAAAATGAGCATGTTTTATAGGTGTATTTCATGTTTAATATCAGCACTTTTCTTGCTCATTTCTCCACTTCGGTTAGTTTTCCTCTAGTTTATGTTTTATTGTTTATCTCACAAATTATTGGTTTAACGTGAGGAAAACCAAGCCGGGAGTGAAGTAGACAAAGAGACGAACGCGTAGACGCAAACGGCTCAGAAAACAGAGTCCAAACGAAGAATCTAGAGCCGGTCAAAGTTTGAAGGAAAACAGGTCACGGTCAATGGTTGCAACCGCCCAAGAAGTGGCGGTCCTCTCTGGTGCAACCGCCAGGCGGTCTTCTCAGCTGCTACCGCCAACTAACAGGCGGACACCACATGCTCAACCGCGAGGCGGACACCACCACCACTACCGCCGCTTATCAGGCGGTCCGCCAGGCGGACACCACCACCTCTACCGCCACTTATCAGGCGGTCTTCCACAGGCGGACAGACTAAAATCGCGCCCGAACATAGTTTTCTTCCTCGCGCGACTCTGCAACTCGCCTTATCTATCTACCCCGCCGTCGCCTACCTTATTTCGCTCACGCGTATCCAGCTCCTGTCCCCTGCATTAAATGAGGCAATCAATGCTTCAATCAGTGAAGAAATCAACAGAGGCAATCAACTGCAAGTCTTCTACGTAGTCTTCGTTTCTTCTATAAATACCCATTACCTACAACCTTGTACGAGTGCACGGAGAAAACCTGAAAATCGCTCACACTCACCTCATCTCATTCTCTTCCACGTATTTCACTCTCGTATTTCATTCACTCCATTAATTCTCTAATTCACCCACTTCACTATATAACCTACGTACATGTTTCACTCTTCGACATCTCCATTTCTCCATTCACTAATCGCGTCCCCGTGCTGTATTACGTCCAACCTCTGTCAGATTTATTACCAGTTAATATGTCTGGCTAAGGAGGATTTGCTCCGGGCAAGGTTTTTAATTATGGTTTGTTTAATTATGTAATCAATATTTCTACCGGTTTTAATAAATACAGTTTGTTACGCTTAAAGGATTTCTCTCACCATTTTAATAAATTACATGAATTTATTAAAATGCTTTCCTAAGTCTATTTTGATCAGACCAGGTGATAAATAGACAGGTTATTTAAGCCGTAAATCTGGAGAAAACTTATTATGATTTAATAAGTTAGTATTTACAGATGCAATTATAATTCCTTGAATTTAACGTCCGTTTACATAGTTTGCTCGAACCTTGATTAGACCGAGCATTTTCTGGTAAACGAGTTCTTAAGGGTCTATGACTTAGTCCTTAGGATAATAACAGGAATTTTGCCAAACTAATATATTAAACCGGTAGAGATAGCATAATTAATCAGATTATATAAAACCTGAACCCGGAGTTCCATTTAATTCATCTGCACTCAGTAATTTAATCTGCTCTTTTAATTCTCTAAAAACAAGTCAATTAACTTCCCCCCTTTTGTGACAAGCTTAGGAACTACTTTAGCTCGCTATAAGTCCCACGGTTTGACCCCGGCCGCTTCTGTCTTCTACACTACTACGACCGGGTTTTAATTTGCAGCCCGACGGATATTTTGAGTATTAATTTCTTTCTTTTAATAACTACACCTCTTCTAATCACTCACGATAAATCCATTCTGCAAAATGGCGCCGTTGCCGGGGACTTGATTTAATCTAGTCCCTAAGCCCCGGTTAATTCACCTGTTTTAATTACAATAATCTGTTAATCTATAAAAAAAAAACTGTTAATCCAATTTTGGACATATAACCTCGGACATCTGACTTGGACAGTGGACATCTAACTTCTGATCTGACTTGGACATCTGACTACTAATTGTTTATTATTGTATTTATTTCTTGTCATTTCGTTCCATTGTCATTTCGTTCCATTGTCTCTAACTACTAACTTTAAATTTCCAGTCATTTCGTTCCATTGTTATTTCGTTCCATTGTCATTTCTTTCCATTGTATACTAACTACTAACTTTAAATTTCTGTCTACTAATTCCTAACATTTTTATTATTCTAACGTATAACCAGTTCTTTTCTCTGTTTTGAGTGGTGTATGCCTTTCACCAGGTCACAGAGCCTCCCAGAGAATATTAATCACACGGTTGGTTACATCCCAGAAATCGAGAGAACCTTTCTGCGCAATCTCAGGCAGAGACGAACTCAACAAACATACCACACAGTGATAGATTCTGACCCGGAAGCTAACATGGCAGCTACACCAGCAACGGTTCGAAATATCAACAGGCCGTCTAACCAAGGACAACAGCCTGCTATCGTCCTTCCTCACCTCAGCCCATCCGAATACGATGAGTGGCAGAAGCTGAAGCCATATCATCAGATTCGATGTGTGAAGGAGTTGGGCATGTTTGATGGCACCAGTCCAGACGAAGCCCTGTTACATGTTACAAAATTCTTACAACATGCCAATAGCCTTACTGCAACCGACGCAGTACTTCAATATGCAAGATTGTCTTATTCCCACACAGCCTGACGGGAAACGCGAGCAAGTGGTATCATAGCTTAACACCGAGTACCATTGGTACCTGGGACGACATGGCCACCAAGTTCTATGACAAATTCCTACCTCCAGCCGAACTTTGGAGATGATTGCTGAAATTTATAATTTCAAGCAACCAGGGTCGGAGAATATTTGTGAAACTTGGGACCGTTTCAAAGGTCTACTACTCACTTGTCCTCACCACGGTCTGACGAAGGAACAAGTATCACAATTGTTTTACAAGGGCTTGATCGGTCCGTGCAGAACAATGGTGTTATCTTCGTTAGGGGCTGACGTTCTGAAAAAGCCGGGAGCACAATTTCTGAACAGCATGGAGTCTCTCTGTGAGGAAATTAGAGACTGGGCCTCCGGTGGATCAAGGAGCGGTACTCCAGGATTATATCATGTTGGGGAGGTGATAACAAATTCGACCAGCTCATGAGAAGCCATGAGCAACTCATGGAAAGCAATGCTCAGCAAGCAACAAAAGTGAGCACTCTACAGAAAGTGGTCGAACAGATGGCTATGAATTCCTTCCCTCAGCAAGCTAAGTCATGATTTCCCGACCACCTACTACCCCTCCAGGCTATGCTCCTCAATCTCAACGTCACCAACAATTTCTTGTACACAATGTTGCGGGCCTCATGATACGATCAATGCCCCCAACTACAAGAAATGAAAGCAGCGGAGGAAGCAAACTACATCACCAACAATTCAGGATACAGACAACCATGGCAACGTAACATGCAATCCAACCTTAGCTACTCAAACACCGGAAATATCCAAAACCCACATACCCTACAAACATCCCAAAATTACAGACCTCAGTCCAATTTCCAAGGAGGCCCAAGGCAATATCAACAACAGCCTTATGGCAATGAAGCTTCATCGAGCCGACCAGCTCCACCTCCTTCGAATCCTGAGTCTGATATGTCTCAGATGCAGGAAATGTTTAAGGCGATGATGGGTAAATCACGAGATACGCAAGAAGAGGTCGCAGCTCTGCGCAAAGACCAAAAAGCCTTGCAATCTCAAATCCAACAGCTACTCTCACTCAACAAAGACCACCTGGTCAATTCCCTTCACAGACAATCCCAATCCGAAGGAACAAGCAAATTCAGTCCTTATAGACGATGGCACATCACAATCAACAAACTTGTGTGCAGTCTCTTTAAGGAGTGGAAGGGAACTTGCCACCAGCAAAGGAAAAGAAAAGAAAATCTTGAAGATTCCTATCAATGTTGATGAAACCACCAAACCAACTTTACCTCCCTCAGAAATCCCAATTCCTACTCCTGTTACTCCACCTCCATCTCGAATTACCATCGACATCCCAACCTCCACTCATAAAAACAATGAACTCCCATTTCCGAACAGAATGAAAAAGAAACATCTTGATGAGCAGTTCTCCAAGTTCTTGAGTATTTTCAAGAAGCTGACCCTCGACATACCTCTGATCGATGCTTTGCAAGAGATGCCTAACTACGCAAAATTCCTCAAGGATCTCTTGACAAAGAAGAAAAAGAAACCTGGAAAGAGACAGTGCACCTGACAGAGGAATGTTCTGCAGCCCTTCTTCGAGCACTCCCTCCTAAACAAACAGATCCGGGAAATCCCGTGATCCCGTGCTTTATAGGGGGTGGATTGTGGAAGTGGTCTATGCGACCTAGGAGCCAGCATTAATATCATGCCATACGCCACCTTCTTGAAAGTTAAAGGAGGAGAAATGCAACCGGTTCCTTTTAAACTCCAACTAGCAGACAGATCAGAGATCAAGCCCATGGGCATAGTCCGAGATTTGGTAGTTGGAGTGTCTCGCTTCATCTTTCCAGCTGATTTCGTCATTCTAGAAATGGATGACGATGTCGAGGTTCCCCTGATTCTAGGTCGACCGTTTCTAAGTACCGCCAAAGCTATCATTGACGTCCACGACGGAAAATCACTCTTCGGTACGAAGATGAGACGATTGAATTCGACATGCAGAAAATGATGAAGAAAAGCTCAAACTTTTCTCCTCATGCTAAGACGGTGGGATTCACAGATGACGAGGAGGAGGAAGGCGATTTTGCTACAGAGGAGGACACGTATTTTCCATCTTCCATCCAGGAAGCTGAAACTGAACCCCTAGAGCAAGTATTACTTACTTCTCTAGAAGAAAAGATGGAGGATCCAGAAGTTAACGCCATGCTGGCGTACGTAGAAAAAGGAAGGGCTGGTTATCAATCGTTCCGGCCACCAATCGAAGAACTCGACAGAAAACCTCAAAAATCAATTCCATCAGTAGAACAACCACCAGAACTCGAGCTTAAAGAAATACCCTCTAACCTCAAGTATGCTTCCTAGCTGAAAATGACCATTTGCCTGTCATTATTTCCTCTTCTCTGAATTCCGGAGAGGAAACGAAGCTACTTGAGGTATTGAAAAAGCACAAGACAGCAATCGGGTGGACTATCGCTGATATCAAAGGAATTGATCCCTCCTATTGCACGCACCATATTTACATGGAGGAAAACTTCAAGCCTATCCGACAACCTCAACGCCGGCTAAACCCTAACCTCAAGGAGGTAGTTCGAAAGGAGGTTCTGAAACTCCTTGACGCAGACATCATCTATCCAATTTCTGACAGTCCATGGGTCAGTCCTGTTCAAGTTGTCCCTAAGAAGGGGGGCATCGAAGCTGTTATTAATGAAAAGGGAGAGACTATCCCTCAAAGAAAGATCACAGGATGGCGCATGTGTATTGATTATCGGCGTTTGAACTTGGCCACCAGGAAGGATCATTTCCCTCTCCCCTTCATCGACCAGATGTTGGAACGACTTGCAGGGCAAGAGTACTACTGTTTTCTAGATGGGTTCTCGGGTTATTTTCAAATACCAATCGCACCTGAGGACCAGGACAAGACAACCTTCACTTGTCCTTACGGTACCTTTGCATACCGACGAATGCCTTTCGGTCTATGCAACGCCCCTGCTACCTTCCAGAGATGTATGCAAGCAATATTTGCTGACTTCATCGAGCAGAGCATAGAAGTCTTCATGGACGATTTCTCAGTCTATGGCTCTAGTTTCGACAAATGCTTGGCACAACTAGATTTGATCCTGAGACGGTGTGAGGATACGAATCTCGTCTTAAACTGGGAGAAGTGTCATTTTATGGTCAAGGACGGGATCGTCCTTGGACATAAAATATCAGCAAAAGGGATAGAGGTGGATAAAGCCAAGGTAGAGGTTATTGAGAAGTTACCAGCACCAACTACAGTTCGAGATATACGAGCATTTCTAGGGCATGCAGGATTTTATCGGCGGTTTATTCAGGACTTCTCCAAAATCAGCAAACCTTGACCGACCTGCTACAGAAAGATGCCCCGTTTCATTTTGATGAAAATGTTCAGCTGCATTCCAAAATATAACACAAAAATTGGTGCAGCACCTGTGGTCATACCACCTGATTGGTCTCTTCCTTTTGAGATCATGTGTGACGCAAGTGACTATGCCGTGGGGGCAGCTCTTGCCAAAAAAAGAGAAAATCTTGAGAGTGATCGCCTATGCTAGCAGAACACTGAACGACGCACAGAAAAACTATACGACCACCGAAAAAGAACTTTTGGCTATAGTTTTCTCCCTCGATAAGTTCAGATCTTACTTATGGGGAAGCAAAGTCATCGTGCATACAGACCACTCCGCTCTCAAATACTTATTCACGAAACAAGAAGCCAAGCCTCGCTATTGCGCTGGATTCTTCTACTTCAAGAGTTTGACATCGAAGTCAAAGATAAGAGCGGGAAACTGAATGTCGTCGCCGACCATCTCTCTAGGTTGGTGACTCCTACGGATAGTGTGCCCATCAACGAATTCTTCCCCGACGAGACTGTCTTCTCCATCACCAAAGTACAGGAGCCATGGTACGCAGACCTGGCCAATTATTTAGTCTCAGGAACAGTACCCTACGATTTTTCCTACTCCCAGAAGAAGAAATTCTTTCTGACTCGAGGCATTATTTCTGGGAGGACCCGTACTTGTTCCGAGTTAGTGCTGATGGGTTAATTCGACGATGTCTCCCGGAAGAAGAGGTTTCGAGCGTCATTCACTTTTGTCATTCTCGGGAAGCCGGAGGTCACCATGGACCCACGAGGACCGCTGCTAAGATCCTGGCCTCAGGTTTTTTTGGCCAACCCTTCATAAAGATGTGTACCAATTCTGCAGACAATGTGATAATTGTCAGAAAATGGGTAACACATCCAGGAGACATGAGATGCCGCAACAAGGGATACTAGAAGTAGAGCTCTTTGATTGTTGGGGCATAGATTTCATGGGACCGTTCCCTTCCTCGCAGGGCCACGAATATGTTCTGTGGCAGTTGATTATGTGTCAAAGTGGGTGGAGCTATACCTGTCATCATGCCGATGCAAAGACAGTAACAGATTCCTCAAAAAGCACATTTTACCCGTTTCGGCGTGCCCAGAATTATTATTAGTGATGGAGGAACACACTTCTGCAACCGTTTATTCGAAGCACTTATGGTCAAATACGGGGTACGTCACAAGGTAGCTTTACCTTATCACCCCCAGACAAACGGTCAAGCAGAAGTTTCCAACCGAGAGTTAAAATGGATCCTTCAGAAGACGGTTAACTCATCAGAAAGGATTGGGCACTTAAACTGGATGATGCGCTTTGGGCTTACCGCACTGCATTCAAGACTCCCATCGGGATGTCTCCTTTTAAGCTGGTCTATGGAAAAGCATGCCACCTTCCTGTAGAGATGGAGCATAAAGCATATTGGGCAATCAAAGCCCTAAACTTTGACATGACTTCTGCAGGAGAGAAGAGGAAATTCCAACTTACCGAATTAGAAGAGCTGCGAGATCAGGCTTACCAGAATGCTAAGATCTATAAAGAGCGCACCAAAAAGTTCCACGACAGGATGATCCTCAAGAAGGAATTCGAAATTGGTGATTGGGTTCTCTTATATAACTCGAGATTAAGGATTTTCCCTGGGAAGCTCAAGTCACATTGGGCCGGCCCTTTTCAAATTGTTAGTGTGACCCCGTACGGTGCCTTTGAACTCCAGAACAAACAAGGCGAAACTTTCAAGGTCAACGGGGCACGTCTTAAAAGGTATAATTCTCATTCCAATATTTCAACTAACCTATCTGCAACTTATTTTGTCCAAGAACAGCAGGACAATTCGCCCTCGAACTCTTCTCCAAACTAAAACTTGGTCAAATACGTCTAGCTAGAGACGTTAAACCCGGGCAGCTCGGTGGGAGGCAACCCACTATCTATCTTTTATTTTCCTTTAATTTAATATGTTTTTCCTTTTTGTACTATATTTCCCTTTTATTTGCTATAATAAAATGCAGGCTTCACTTGAGTTCTTCTCGCTGTGTAGAATATTCTTTACAGGTTAATTCATGACATTCCACAGCAACACTCAAGTGTGGGGGAGCTCTACACACTCTACGAAATCTGGGGAGTACACTCTTTCCTTTACTTTGCATGCCCTATTAATTTTATTTCATCTACGCAATGAGGGCATTGCTTAAGCTTAAGTGTGGGGGAAGAGCCTTTCAGGACATATGCTTAAATTGTTAATCTCTCTGCTTATCTTCTGCTTACCTCGCATTTGTTCAAATTGAATTATGTACCCTGCTAATGTAGGTTGTTCTCTTTAAAAACTAATACTATTATGAATTGTAGGATAAAGGGTACAAATTTTTAAAATTTTACATTTGATTACTTTTGAGGAGCATTTTATATGCGGTGTGACCAAATAATCTGCAAATGGTTGGATTTTATTGCTCAGGGTTTCTTTCTGTCTTCTCGCTTAGGGATTGCTAAGGGGTATTTCTCTGTTAAAAAAAAAAGAGAAGAAGTATACAAAAAATAAGGGACTTTCGAGACACCATTGGTAACCAACAAAAGAGAGTTGAGTGTTCTTAATACAAAGGCGTGATGCCTATATTTCTCATCTCTTATGCAAAAGTGAAACAAATGCATAAATCTATTTTTCCTTTTGTTTTCTTCTCAATACCCATGAAATACCCCAAACCTTAATAAGTTGTTTAAATATTAAATAATAAATTATTAAGACTAAAAAGGGTCTCAGAAACATTAGTAAATAATTTAATAAATAGTAAATACAATTAATTGCCTAAAAGGGCAATATGGGCAAAAATATGCTCTAAGCTTGGGATAGTCTTGATTAAGACTTGATAAACTAACCAAGACCTTATATATATTAATGAGCTTATTAAATCAATTACCAAAGAAACTGAGCTTGAAAACAAGTTAAAACACAAAATGTGCTTTAATGAGTCGTAAAGCACGTTTTCGGAAAATTGTCTTGTAAATGAGTTTTGAATGGCTAAATGACCATCAATACTCTTTAATTAATATGTGTACTATTTAGTATCACATTTGGAAGTTTAAATCAATGGGAAATCAAGAATTTCGCTTCAAAGTGCCTTGTTATTATGAATAGTAACTAAAATAAGCTAGTTTGTAACATATTTAACATATGTAATTTAATTGGGCAATAAAGACTAATTAATCCCTTGTATTTAATGGGGGTCGGTTCTGCATGGAGTGGGTCGACACCCTTGCTTACTGATTGAACAATAAGTGAGTAGTTTAAGAAAAACACTATTTGCTTTACGTAATTAATATCTTAAAAGCAACTACAATCATTCATCCTCTTCATTCTTCATTTGCTCTTACTTTCTCACGTAGCCATCTTCTTCCTTTCTCTCTTTCACGATCGAACACACCACCAACATACAACTTCAAATCCTAGTAACTTCTTGCTCACTTGTCCAAATCAAAAACCGAGACCACCGATCTCTTAGTTTCATCAAGCTCTTCGACTTAGTCCTTTCAAATCTTCAAGAGCTCCATTTTGGTGCCAAGAGGAATCTCCATGGAAGGGGCTTGAGTTCATCTTTTTACGTATTATTCTTCTCCTTTGCTTCAAGGTATGGAAACTCAAAGAAAAATGGTGTTTCCTCCACGCTTTATGTTAACCAAGAACTTAAAATTCCTTTGAAATGAACGTACGTTGTCTACTGAAACTACCTAAAGAGCCAATGGTAAATGACTTAGAAAAATGCTCTCAGAGAGGTTAGTAAAAGACATACGTAATGCTGTTTGTATTTGCAGGTGAAAGGCAAATATATTGGGAAATTCAGTGTTTAAGATTATTGCATTTTAAGAGCCTAAGTGCTATGCAAATTTAAATTGTGCACTATGTTGTTATGTGGTGTATATTTGATGAAGTTTTGAGTATAAGAGTGTACGTAAAATCATTTGGGAAGCTATACATTTGATGGGTGTAAATAACTTACGCAGCAGGACATGATAAGTGCGAGTACGTCAAATTCTGCAGTTCGGTCCGGGACTTGGGGTGTGGATGACATCCCGGACCATATATCAAATTAAGGCCGTGAGTTGTACATAGAGATAGGTCCGGGACTTGGGTCATGTACAAGGACCCGGACCAGCCCTTAAAATCAACCGAGAGAAATTGCATAGAATGGTCCGGGACTTAGGACCTGGGTGAAGTCCCGGACCACCCCAATAAAAGAGACCGAGAGGTTTGCTAAGTATAGGTCCGGGACCTAAGTTAGGGAGCAAGTCCCGGACCACTATAAAACTTGGTTTCTAGGTTGATAAACGATGTCTAATGATGGGTATAAGTTAGTAATGATATTATAAGGTTGTTCAAGACATGTTAGGAGTGTTATAATGACATTTTAAAAGATGAAAAGTTGGAACAAAATGTGGAAATGAAATAACTAGAAATGTTAATATGGACTAGTACGTTAATTGACCGACGTTACTAAATGTGTTTAGGATTCTCTCAAGGTGGGAACCAGTCGAGGCAGGGACCGAGGTATGGTTTTCTTGCAGTCTGTTGCCTACCGGTTTACACCGGCTTGTGTGTTGTTTGTTTTCTGTGTGTTTATGACTTTGTAAGACTTAAGTCATGTAATGAGTTTACAGTTGTTATATTATTATGTTGTTGGGATACGACTAATTTCCCTTGTGTGTCTAACAAGACTTAAACACTTGATTGTGTTCTGTGTACTGTGTTGCATTGTTGTACTACTAACAAGTGCTAACGGGGAAGTGAGGAGTCCGGTAGTTCCGGCCACGCGTGTGAGTATGGGAGTCGATGTCATTCACCGGTTCGATTCTCTTTGTATGTTTAGGTTGTTTTCCAATTTGGTTTCAATCTTCCCTTTAGCTTATCCAAGGCTATTTTACTGACTCACGTCGGGCCACAGGGGCATACTATGTTTATTCGGTGTGCTTGGGATCACTATATCCGACACGCCTGGTGTTTAAGTTGTCCGTTCAGTTCTAAATGACGGTGATGAGTTATGTAACGAGCTTAGTATGAGTATGGCAACATCCTCTATGCTCTCAATGTGATCTAACATTGTTGGTTCGTTTCCTAAAAGGATTCGTTCTTGTGTGTCATTT
Organism: Limonium bicolor; assembly: GCA_023374045.1. Lineage (NCBI taxonomy): Eukaryota > Viridiplantae > Streptophyta > Magnoliopsida > Caryophyllales > Plumbaginaceae > Limonium > Limonium bicolor. Next base: position 64,478,436 of record CM041780.1, on the reverse strand, counting down.
GTGAAGTTATTTGCTATGCGATATTCTTGCTATGCTATTGTATATATGATGATATTGTGTAAAATGAATGCCATGTCATCATGACAATTGGTTGCGCGTATCCCGGTAGCCGATGGGCTGCACGTTAGCCATACCAGCCAAGGGTTGCTGACCCCCTCGGGGGATCCATATTTCTTTTACTGCAGGATGAGGATCGAAGAAGCGGAGTGGCTCTAGATCCCAGGATGTAGTTTGCTTTTAGTACCTTTGGATGTTGGCCCGGGATGCGCCTGTGCTCCCGTGGCAATATGTATTTCAGTTATCGACAGTGCACAATGGAAGGTTACAGCGACAGTGTATAATTATGGGTTGTAAGCTAAATACTCGGTTATGTGTGTATGTACTCATGGTTTTAGTTCTATGCTCGGGAGTCTGATCATCAGACCGGTACACTTGTATCTATTCAGCCTTGTTAACCACGTGGGTGGTTGACGGCGTTGTAGCACCAATCGTTTAGTTACTGTTTAGTTGTTCATATTCCGCTGCGATTCCAATATTTATTAAGTACGTAGTAGGGGTGTTACAACCCATTCTTGAGAGAAGTTGGCCATGGTAAAAGTTCTCAGAGTCACACAAAAGAACATTGAAGTACCTTAGATCATACCCCGAAACTCTATATTTTGTTTTACCCTGAGCACACCTATGCCACCAGCAGATAATTTTTCACACTCCTCAATAAGTTTTAGAGATCATAAACTATTGACTTTTCATCCTACCCTTCATAATAATATTTGTTAGTATTGAGCATTTCCTACTTGCTTAGGTACATGGTTTTACTTGAGGACAAGCAAAAAGATAAGTGTGGGGGTGTGATAAGTGTCAAAATGAGCATGTTTTATAGGTGTATTTCATGTTTAATATCAGCACTTTTCTTGCTCATTTCTCCACTTCGGTTAGTTTTCCTCTAGTTTATGTTTTATTGTTTATCTCACAAATTATTGGTTTAACGTGAGGAAAACCAAGTCGGGAGTGAAGTAGACAAAGAGACGAACGCGTAGACGCAAACGGCTCAGAAAACAGAGTCCAAACGAAGAATCTAGAGCCGGTCAAAGTTTGAAGGAAAACAGGCCACGGTCAATGGTTGCCACTGCCCAAGAAGTGGCGGTCCTCTCTGGTGCAACCGCCAGGCGGTCTTCTCAGCTGCTACCGCCAACTAACAGGCGGACACCACATGCTCAACCGCGAGGCGGACACCACCACCACTACCGCCACTTATCAGGCGGTCCGCCAGGCGGACACCACCACCTCTACGCCACTTATCAGGCGGTCTTCCACAGGCGGACAGACTAAAATCGCGCCCGAACATAGTTTTCTTCTCTTCGCGCGACTCTGCAAACTCGCTTATCTATCTACCCGCCGTCGCCGTACCTTATTTCGCTCACGAGTATCCAGCTCCTGTCCCCTGCATTAAATGAGGCAATCAATGCTTCAATCAGTGAGAAATCAACAGAGGCAATCAACTGCAAGTCTTCTACGTAGTCTTCGTTTCTTCTAAATACACATAACAACATTGTACGAGTGCGGAGAAAACCTGAAAATCGCTCACACTCACCTCATCTAATTTCTTCCAGTAGTTCACTTCGTATTTCATTTCACTCCATTAATTCTCTAATTCACCCACTTCATTATAATAACCTACGTACATGTTTCACTCTTAGACCTCTCCATTTCTCCATTCACTAATCGCGTCCCCGTGCTGGTATGACGTCCAAACCTCTGTCAGATTTATTACCAGTTAATATGTCTGGCTAAGGAGGATTTGCTCCGGGCAAGGTTTTTATTATGATTTGTTTAATTATGTAATCAATATTCCTACGGCTTTAATAAATACAGTTTGTTACGCTTAAAGGATTCCTCTCACCATTTTAATAAATTACATGAATTTATTAAAATGCTTTCCTTAAGTCTATTTGATCAGACCAGGGATAAAATAGACAGGTTATTAAGCCGTAAATCAGGAGAAAACTTATTATGATTTAATTAATTAGTATTTACAAGATGCAGTTATAATTCCTTGAATTTAAGTCCGTTTACATAGTTTTGCTCGAACCTTGATTAGACCGAGCTTTCTGGTAAACGAGTTCAGGGTCTATGACTTAGTCCTTAGGATAATAACAGGAATTTTGCCAACTAATATATAAACCGGGAGCGAGATAGCAATTAATCAGATATATAAAACCTGAACCCGGAGTTCCATTTAATTCATCTACACTCAGTAATTTAATCTGCTCTTGTAATTCTCTAAAAACAAGTCATAACATTCCCCCCTTTTGTGACAAGCTTAGGAACTACTTTAGCTCGCTATAAGTCCCACGGTTTGACCCCGGCCGCTTCTGTCTGTCTACACTACTACGAAGGTTTTAATTTGCAGCCCGACGGATATTTTGAGTATTAATTTCTTTCTTTTAATAATACACCTCTTCTAAATCACCGAAAATCCTTCTGAAGGGAGTCTTTGGAATGGACCGGATTTGCAAGTTCGGTCGGACACGCAAATTCTCCCGTCTGTAACTTCTGGATGGGAACGAACTTGCGACCGGACTTTCAAGTTCGGAGGGCCAGAAAAAATTCCCGTATGAAGCTACTGGAATGGACCGGACTTGCGTCCGGACTTTCAAGTTCGGTCGAGTCAAAAAAAAAATTAAATAAATAATAACATACATCATATATATATAGATATGTATACCCACATATATAAGTGTACATATATCATGTAACCAAGTGAAGGAAATAAACTTAAAGTAAAGAAGAGTAAGTAAGTAATGTGTAAGTGTAAGAATGGAAAGAATAGTAAGTATGACTTAGAACGTAAGAGTAATCGAATTAAGTAATGATAGTAAATTAATCACCCGAACATATGTATGTTATAGGGACTTGATTTGTGAGCACCGAGGAACGTTGGGATACAAGTAAACGGTGAGACGGTATGAATCCTCAGCCCCGTATGCTATCTTGGTACTCTGATTGTGTGTTTGTGTGCTAATTGATCAAATAAGATAAATGCACGAATCGGATATTATGCCATACTTGTGAAAATGTAGTGGTATGTTTTTGTGAGTACTCCTTATTATTCTTAGTTGTATAATTCATGAAATGTATGGATGAATATGAAGGTGTGTATGTAGTTGTATTGTACTGTGACCGATTGTGATTGCTATTGCATTCTAACTAATTCTAACAAGCCTCAACCAATCTAACTTAAATTGGTAATTACATTTGAATGAGTAGAAGTCTGATATAGTTTCGGCCACGCGTTGAGGGCGGAGTCACGAGAGGTTGCTCCAATTCCTGACTCTTAAACTAGTCCACGGCCCAAACCCTTAAGTGGGGTAGCATCCCAGATTGGTGAGTCAAGTAAATCCCGGTGGTGGATGGTTGGTAGTCCCCGGCCGGAGGTAATACCGACTTAACTTGAGTATGAGTACGTAAGTAAGAATGAGAAGTAAAGAAAAAGGTAGTAATAGTAAAGTAAGAGTAAGTAACATGTAATGATAAAAGAGTAAAGCATCCGATTAACCCGGATGTAATTTGGTAACACGGTGAGGTAAGTAGTGTGCACTATTGTATTCCATCTTGAATTGTATAATGTATTGTATATGCATGTATGTTGTATGTAAAGCATGTATGTATGAAATTAATGAATCGCATGTTTAGTGGACGTCAAATAGTCGGCGTGCCCTAGCTAGCACGCGGTAATATGCGGATTTATGCGCAGCTTTTTGTTGAGCCCTTGGGGCGATGTTTTTACTACACGCAGGTACTCGAGAAGGATGAAGAAGACGAAGTGTGTAGTTTGATTTCCTCTTTTTGGATTGTAACAATGAATGATGAATGGTGTACTATAGTACAACGGTGTGTTTTGATTAGCCGGTGTACCATGGGGTACACCTTTTCGGATTTTGATAGGATGGAATTGGGTATAGTGAGTAGCTGGTGAACCTCATTCTTTTGGGAAGGTTGGTAAATGATGTAATTCGATACTTTGAATACTCGTAATCCTTATGTAAGGCGAGTGGTATTGTTATTCAGTAAGTAATGTTTTAAGTAGCTCGGTATACTATGATCATCAGACTGTTACTGTATTGTAGGTAATCTTGCTAGCCGTATGGGCGGTTGAGCGCTTGTAGTCACCGCCGTAGTAACAGTAGTATTTCTGCGGCGAACTGATAGGATTAGCAGGACGATTAGACAGTAAGCATAGGATTAACGGTAGGGGTGTTACAAAAAGTGGTATCAGAGCGTAGTAACGCTCGATGTCCTTAGTTACCGAGCATAGGGATTACCGAGTTAGGATTTCAACGTCTTAAGACCGATACTTAAAACCTAACTAGGAACTACCGTTGTTAACAACGATACCCTTGACGTTCTTAGGAATGATACCTTATTTAAATTCAAGACCCTTTGGTCCACATGTACAAAGCCTAATGTAATGCTAAATGTTCAGATGTCAGGACGAGGTTTGAGGCCGACCTAGGGAGAGCATCTGACGGACCCGGCGCGCAGACGATAGCAGAGATCGCGCCGCCATGGTAGCGCAGATGCTACCACAAGTAATCATGCCTGCAACAACCCAACAAAACCTGCAGAACCAAGCGGACCAATCCCTCCCCCCTCCACCCAGAAAGCCACTGGGTAAAGCTGTAGCGGAACTCCGCCCTCTTGCTTTAGGGGCGAGAGTGATCCGCTAAGCTCGAAGCCTATATCTCCGAGTGGAGAACGGCGTTCGAAAGACGACTCGAAGCTCCTGCTGGAGTTTCGAGTTAGAGTTGCTGCCTACTACTGAAGGATGCAGCCATGGATTGGTGGAAGCTAGTCAGCCGAGCATGTCAATGACCCCACCTTCGACTGCACTGTGGGAACGGAAGCAAAAAACGCGGTCCAAAACGCTCAAAAACGACGGTTCTGAACCGTCTTTTAAACGACCGTCGTTTTTTCATCACCTGTCTTAACGCGGTTCCAAACCGTCTTTTAAAATGACATTAACGATGGTCTTGTCCGACCGTCTTTAACTCCTGAACGTAAAAGATTTTAATCTAGTCTCTATTTGCCTAGATTATTTGTAATCTATGTGGTTTGTCCTGGATTCGAACCCGCGACCATGGTAATTCCCACGCACGCGTCCCTAACCACTAGCCTACTGCATCAAATTCGTTTATTTTATGAACAAAACACATATATGTAAATAAACTAATTCGTTTATTTTAATTTACTAAAATGATAATACTAATTATAAAATTATATAATAAGACTAAGTTACAGTGGTAATTATGAAATTATATTAATAATAAATATTTTTAATAATAATTACATGCTAATTATAAAAAACTAATTAATTTACTAAGATTTTATAACATATATGTTTAGCGTTTTAAAAGACGGTTTCAAGTAAACCGTCTTTTAAGAGTGCTTCGCCAGCACTTTAAAAGAGGTTTACTAGAAACCGCTTTTAAGGTCTCTTCCCCGCGGATGAGTAGCACTTTAAATGACGGTTTCCAGGTAAACCGTCTTTAAGAGCACTTTAAATGACGGTTCAGTTAAAACCGTCTTTTAAGGTCTCTTAGCGCGCGAAATAAGCAGCACTTTAAATGACGGTTCCAGGTAAACCGTCTTTTAAGAGTGCACTTTAAATGACGGTTCATCCAAAACCGTCTTTTAGGTTTCTCTTCGCGCGCGCCTACAGGTAATTTAAGGCGGTTTTGGTTAAAACCGCCTTTTATAGGCCGTATTTTTTGATATTTTTTCTACTAGTGCTGGGAGTCCTTTGCCTCACTCCTCCGATCCAAATACTACCCGGAGCACGTCAAAACAAAGAAAAGGCTAGAGCTGGATGCCTTGAAAATGACAGACAAGATGTCTGTGGATGAGTACTACCGCACCTTCACCTCCATCCTCCGTCTTCTACCCGACTTAGGATACACCGGCCAGGTGTTGGTCGATCGCTTCTATGGCGGTCTGAACCATCGCCTTCGGTACGGTATGGGCTACACTCGATTTACCTCCCTTCAGGTAAATATCGGTTAACCCTTAGTACCATTTCAATTCCTTAATTCCCTTGAATTCTTTGAATTCCTTGAATCTCTTCTTTATCCTATCTTAAATGAGAATCCCGGCTAATACCTGAAACTTCAGGAGTGTTATCACGCGGCTTCTCGCGTTGAGATCACTTGCCAGCTAAGGGATGAAGAAACCGCGCTAAAGTGCAAAGCCAACAACAAGAACACCAATGGAGAGGTGCAGAACCAGGGTAAAAGTTGGAAAAAGAAGAAGGGAAATTTCTTTCAGCAATCCCAAAAGAAATTCCCAAGTGAGAGCAGTGCCCATGCTGAGCAGGGCAAACCAGTTGAGCTTCTTCAGCTTGGTTCTTCTGCACCGGTGGCCGCGAAGCCACTGAGATCACACCCACCTAAGGGTAAACTTCTATTCCTAAATCGTATTCGTACAAGTATCATATCTAGTATATCCACGCACACATGTGCTAACCCTCTAAACCTCAGAATCTGGCTCCGGTTTCACCAAAACCTTCTCCGACGGCCGCACCTATGTGTGCAGGAAGTGCAACCAAGACCATCCCGGTAAGGACTGCTATGGGAGAGAAATCAAGTGCTATAATTGCCAGAAACCGGGACATACAGCCAACAGATGCCCAGAGAATGCCAAGCAAAAAGGGAACTTCCAAAGCTACAATCAGAGGGAAGGCAAGGAGGTTGCATCTGGCGATGCACTGACCCAGCAGGCACCACAGGGATAGGGATCCCGGGGTCCTCAGATGGGCGCACCCTAGAGGCAGCCTGTCCTTCATGTTATCGACTGTGATGGGTCCGGTTCTAAATCCGGCCCAGGTAATAATCTAAACCTTGAATCCTTGAAAAGCATGACTAAGTATTGGAGTAACTGTTTGAATGAATGCATGAGTAAATGAATTGGAGTGTGTATTGAGCATGAAATGAAGTAGTTGAAACTAGTACTCACTGTAGATGAACTTTATAACCATAGGAAGCTTTAGTATCTGTTATCCGATACCGGTAAACCTAAATCAAGAAGAGATCGACATCACCAACCACTACTACACCAGCGAACAGTGTCAGGTCATCCGACCAGGTATGATTCTATTAAGGGAATACCTGACACCCGAAGCCCAAATCTCAATCATCCGACGATGCAACGGGCTAGGAACGGGTCAAGGTGGATTTTATACACTCGAATTCCCCGGTGGAGCGAAGATGAAGCTGAAAATGATGTGCTTAGGGAAGGACTGGAATCCTTATACCAAGACATACCAAGAGACACGAACACAAGACGGAGCAACGCCACCGACAATACCTCCAGAGTTTCAGACACTCATCACACAAGCAGTAGAACTTGCACAACAATGCGAACATGAACCGATCCTCGCACTTGAAGCGGACCTTTGTATCGTCAACTTCTATGAGAAAGAAGGACGACTTGGGTTACACCAAGACAAGGACGAGACAGAGGAATCTCTTGAACAAGGAGTGCCCGTAGTGTCTTGGTCCATTGGTGATGACGCTGTATTTATGTATAGCGAGCAGAAGCGTGTGGACCTCGCACAGAAATTGGTATTGAGATCAGGAGATGTCCTAATCATGGGTGGAAACTCTAGGATGCTGTATCACGGGATCAACAAGATCAAGTTGAATACGGCACCACCGGCAATAATCAATGCCACAGACATGAAACCAGGACGCCTGAACCTTACCTTTAGGAAGTATTAACCTTAAAGTATCATGTAATGTATTAGTAACGTGTATTAGAGACACGGTATTTATGATGGTTGGTTTATCAATAAAGAGCAGTGTTTATTTAAATTCCACTTGTGTCCACCATCAATACTTATCCACTTGTGAATCCAATAGGTTGTGGACTCGGTACCGAAGGTAACCTGAGTATCCTCACCGAAGCATAAGCCGGCAGAAGCGGCACCATCTTAACGGGAACATTCCTAGTGAACAGCATTGATGCCAATGTATTATTCGACTCCGGCGCCTCTCACACGTTCGTATCACCATCTTTTGTGAAGAGGTTGAAGCTAGATGCGGATGAGCTACTGAATTTTATGGTTACTCTCCCATCGAAGGAGCGAGTAAAGTGCACCAAATACTATCAATCAGCTACCATCGAAATCAAAAATGAAGCGTTTCCCATTTCCTTAATCGAATTCAATGGATTGGGATTCGACTTAATCATCGGAATGAATTGGTTGGAGCGGCACAAGGGTAGAATCCTCTGCGCCGAGCATCGATTGCTGCTCAAGAGTCCTTCTGGGGTCACCGTATCTTACCGCCAGAAACCTAGAGAGCCTTCGACCACACTCATATCTGCTACGGCGATGTATCGGGAGCTCAGAAAGGGCCACGAAGTGTATCTATGTTATGTACAAGACCTGGAGAGAGATCCAGAGTTCAGTGAAGATGTACCGATTGTATCTGAATTCCCTGATGTATTCCCTAAGGAGCTACCCGGCATGCCACCACCGAGAGCAGTGGAATTTGAAATTGATCTTTTGCCAGGTACCGGTCCCATTGCTAGGGCACCGTACCGCATGGCACCTGCAGAAATGACAAAATTGAAAGAACAACTACAAGACCTTCTAGACAAAGGGTTCATACGCCCAAGCGTATCACCCTGGGGAGCACCAGTTCTCTTTGTAAAGAAGAAGGACGGTAGCCTCCGACTTTGCATTGACTACCGCGAGCTGAATGCGGTTACAGTCAAAAATAAATACCCATTGCCACGCATCGACGACCTATTTGATCAGCTGAAAGGAGCATCGGTCTTCTCCAAGATTGACCTCCGTTCTGGGTATCATCAAATTGCTATTAAAGAGCAAGACATCAAGAAAACGGCATTCCGTACCAGATATGGCCACTACGAATTCATAGTGATGCCATTCGGTTTGTCAAATGCACCAGCAAAATTCATGGACCTCATGAATCATCTATTCAGTGAACAGTTGGACACTTCGGTTGTTGTCTTCATCGACGACATCCTTGTATACTCAAAATCAGCAGAGGAACATGGAATTCACTTGAGGAAAGTGCTTGAGACACTGTGCGAGAACCAGCTGTATGCGAAGTTCTCTAAATGCGAGTTCTGGCTAGATCAGGTATCATTCCTTGGTCATGTCATCTCGAGCGCAGGTATCTCAATGGACCCTTCTAAGATAGAAGTCGTACGATCATGGCCTAGACCTAAGACTGTTACCGACATTCGGAGCTTTCTTGGTCTAGCCGGTTACTACCGAAGATTTGTAAAGGACTTCTCAAAAGTCGCTTAGCCCATGACTACACTGATGAAGAAAGATGCACCGTTTGTATGGACAGACGAGTGCGAAGTATCATTTCAGAGCCTTAAAGACTCATTGACCTCAACGCCCATCCTTACTCTTCCAGAGGGCACAGAGGGATTTGAGGTATATTGTGACGCATCAGGCAAATGAATGGGATGCGTACTCATGCAGCATGGCAAGGTTGTAGCTTATACCTCCCGCCAGCTGAAAAAGTATGAGGAGAATTACCCGACACATGACTTAGAGTTAGGAGCCATTGTCTTCGCCTTGAAGATATGGCGACACTATCTCTATGGGGTAAGCATCACCATCTACTCTGACCACAAGAGCTTACAGTACGTATTCACACAAAAAGAACTGAACTTGAGACAGAGAAGATGGATGGAGTTTCTCTCAGACTACGACATCAACCTACAGTATAAGGAAGGGAAGGCAAACATCGTAGCCGACGCCCTGAGCCGTCGAGCACACTCGCTCCATTCGCTACTCGCTTCTTCTAGCTCGGTTGACGAGGTGCGAGACGCTCAGTTGAGAGGCCCTTACCTAACCGAAATCAGACAAAAGATCGAAAATGGTACATTTGAGAAGAAGAAGTATGACTTCAAGCTACACGAAGATGGTTTGATTCGGTTGAATGGCAGGCTATGCGTCCCCCGAAGCAATGCTGAGCTAAAGGATCGCATCCTGCGAGAGTCACACAGTTCCACATTATCAGTCCATCCAAGAGCCTCCAAGATGTACAAAGACATGAAGAGGTACTTCTGGTGGTCTGGAATGAAGTCGGATGTGACGGAATTCGTATTGAGATGCTTAACATGCCAAAAAGTAAAATTCGAACATCGTAGACCGGGCGGAATGGTACAATCTATGCCAGTTCCGGAGTGGAAATTTCATGATATCTCCATGGATTTTGTTGTTGGACTCCCACCTGCCAGGGGAGGACTCAACATGATCTGGGTTGTAGTCAATCGCCTTACCAAGGTTGCCAGATTTATACCGATGAAGGACACCTGGAAGGTAGTGAAGCTCGCAGAGCTGTTCGACAAGGAGATTATCATACATCACGGAGTCCCTAAAACCATAGTATCTGACCGCGACACCAGATTTCTTTCGAGATACTGGAGAGCCACACGGGAAGCGTTGGGTACAGAATTGAAGTTGAGTACTGCCTTCCATCCTCAGGCCGACGGTCAGACAGAAAGGACCATCCAGACACTGGAGGACATGCTTCGGGCATGTGCCTTAGACTTTCAGGGGAGTTGGTTAGACAAGCTTCATCTTATCGAATTTTCATACAATAATAGTTATCATGCCTCGATTAAGATGTCGCCTTTCCAAGCTCTATATGGTAGACCTTGCCGTACACCCTTGTGTTGGGATGAGTCAAGTGAAGCGGTCATCATAGGACCGGAGTACCTTGAGCAAGTACAAGCTGAAGTCCAGCAGATTCGAGCCAATATGAAGGCAGCCCAAGATAGACAGAAATCCTATGCGGATGTGAGACGACACGACCTCGAGTTCGCCATGGGCGACCAAGTGTTCTTGCGCGTTTCACCTATGAAGGGTGTCTTCCGTTTTGGTCAGAAGGGCAAGCTAAGCCCAAAATTCGTAGGGTCGTACACTATTACCGAAAGAGTTGGATCCGTAGCCTATAGGTTAGCATTGCCTTAGGACTTGGGACGTGTCCATGATGTATTTCATGTGTCACAACTCAAGAAGTACATCGCCGATCCTTCTCATGTCTTAGAGCCCGAGAGACTTTCCATCGAGCCGACTATGCGATATGTTGAAACACCGATAAGAATCCTTGACAGGAAGGCCAGAGACACTCGCCACAAGTCTATACGAATGGTGAAGGTCCTATGGTCAAACCATGATGTCGAAGAAGCGACATGGGAGTTGGAAGATGCCATGAAGGCAAAGTACCGCAGTTGTTCATAGACTATAGAGTCTACTATTTAGTAATACGGGTACAGGGTGTACCCCTTTTAAGGGGGGTAGAGCCTTTTTGCTTTTGCATTGCTTCGGGGTAAGCATTGCATAGTGTGTAGGTATTGTAATAGGTTTTGTATGGCACATGTAGTGCAAGTAAATTTGGTATGTGAATGTATGTATGCGTAATGAGTAGTGTATGGATGTGTATGTACGATGGATGATGTATGTGTAATGTGTAATGTGAATTGCATCGATGTATTGTGTGATGGTATGTATGGAAATGGTGTATGGTGTATGTGAATTCGTATTGTGTGTGAATGCGTATTGTGCTTGAATAGTGTATGCTTGCAATGTGGAATGAAGCAAACACCTCATAGGTGTAGTAAGACACATTATGGCAATTGGTTTGCATAATGAGTAGAATTATAAAACTATTAACCTTGAGCAACTTTGAGGGCAAAGTTTCTTAAGGGGGTAGATTGAAATACCCCGTAATTAAAAATAGTGATTAATTAGGCTAATAAGTAATTTATAAGCTTAATTAAGTGTAAATAATCATGAGGGAACAAATCCCGAAGAAAACAGATCCTTAAAACGGATTAAAAACGCTAACGAACCTTAAAGCACGTTTTTCGAGATAACCGGGAAAACGTGTCTTTAAGCGGGTCAAATAGACTCGTAACAATTTTGGTCAACTAATTAATCATTAATAATATTAGTGAAGCTTTAGAACCAATAAAATCAATAAAACGAGAAACTAGTAAAAACTGTCAAAAACGGGAAGTTGTGGGGTACAAACATAAATAACCAAAACTTATGTGTCCACTTTTAAAATAAAAAGTGAAGTTGTGTGTGTGTGTGCTAGTGCCAGCCGGCCCCTATCCCCCTCTCTCACACACTCACTAACCCCCCTCTCTTATTTGCAAAACAACAAAATAATAAAGCAACCCACTCTCACTTTTATCTCTCTCCTCTACTCATTCTCTTCTCTCACGTAAACCCCATCCCCCTCATCTCTATTTCTTCTTCCTCCAGCCGATGACAATGGAGAATTAGCAAACCCGCACAAAACCTCTACTTCTCTCCTCTTGTTACTCCCTCAAATCTCCTCCAAAAATTACAAAACTTGCACCATTGGAATCCTCTCATCAAGGAGAGTGTTTCCCTCCTTTCAAAATTTGAAAACAACAACTTTCATCTCCATGGGTATGGAGCTTTTGGAGCTTCAAGACTACCACTAGGACCACCTTCTTCTCCTTGTTCTTTTGAGGTAAAAATCTCCTTGAAACTCCATTGTTTTTCTAGCCTTATGGGCAAAACGAAAATCTAGCTAAACCTTGTTGGTTCCTTTGTACCCAGCCGATTTTGGCATTGTTGGAGAGTGGGAAACCTTATTCTTGAGCCACTCCAAGCATTACATATACCCTTGGAAGGTAATATGTTTTCTAAACCCTAAAACTTGCACTAAAAGCTTAAATAATGTTAGGGTTAGTTCTTAGTATTAAAGTATGTATATGTATGGGTTGTAGTGTTAGAGAATTTGAAGTACTACAACCGGTAGAGAGAGAGAAAGAAGGAAGGAGGAAGAAGCAAGAAGAAGGGAAGAAAACTAGAAGGAGAAACAAGGTAAGGATGCTCACTTGTGTAACCTTGTATATACATGTATGTAACAGATTTTTAGAAGTTAAAATGGGTATTGTAAAATGGTAGTGTAGTGGTAGTGCAATGTGTAAGAGAATACAATTGTTTTAAACCTTTAAAAGACATGTAAAACTTATTGAAACCTAGTTGGGATTGAGTTGTTAAGTGCAGGAATTTTAAAGAGTAGTTAGTGCTTGGTATTGTGTATGAGAGCTATGTATATTGGTGTTATTGAAAACAGGTGAATTGGTTAGTAATGTGTGGAAATAATGTGGTGAGAGTATAAAAATATAGGGGAGGTTATGTCAAAATTTACCTAGGAATAGAACACTTAGCAGGCTAGAAACTAGGTGGGAAATGTATGTTGTAACAGATTTTGTTTGAGCTAGGTAATGGGTAGATGGGGAGAGATAGTTAAAGTATTGTAATACATTAGAAACTCTAGAAATGACATTAGAAGAGGGAGCTATAGATGGGGAGAGTTAGAACTAAAATCTGTAGCAAAACGTAACTAGGAAGAACTAGTGTAAGTGTTGAAATGAAACTTGGACAATTATGTGTGTGAATTAGTATAAAGATGTGTAAAGAGTTAATGAATGAACTAAAGTGTATTAGGAGGTTTATTTAGTGGTAAAACATGTGGGACTAAGTGTAGGAACAATGGGGAAGTAATGGGTAATAGATAGAACTGAAAACAGAAGTAAAAATGCAAGTACTGGGCCGGACCGACCTTGGGACCGGACTTGCAAGGTCGGTCGAGCCCAGAATCACAAAGACGGGAGTCTTCTGGAATGGACCGGACTTGCGACCGGATTTGCAAGTTCGGTCGGACCAGAAAATTCTCCCGTCTGAAAACTTCTGGAATGGACCAAACTTGCGACCGGACTTGCAAGTTCGGTTGAGCCCAGAATCACAAAGACGGGAGTCTTCTGGAATGGACCGGACTTGCGACCAGATTTGCAAGTTCGGTCGGACCAGTAAATTCTCCCGTCTGCAACCTTCTGGAATGGACCGAACTTGCGACCGGACTTGCAAGTTCGGTCGGGCCAGAAAAAATTCCCGTAATGAAAGCTACTGGAATGGACCGGACTTGCGTCCGGACTTGCAAGTCCGGTCGAGTCAAAAAAAAAATTAATTAAATAATAATAACATACATATATATATATATATATATATATATATATATATATATATATATGTATGTTACCCACGTATATATGTACACATATCAATGTACCAATGTTAAGGAAATAAACTTAAAGTAAAGAAGAGTAAGTAAGTAAGTGGAAGTGTAAGAATGGAAAGGACTTAGTAAGTAGACTTAGGAAACGTAAGAGTAATCGAATTAAGTTAATGATAGTTAAATTAATCACCCAAATACGTAGTTATAGGACTTGATTTGTGAGCACCGAAGGAACGTTGGGATACAGTACAACGGTGAACGGTATGAATTCCTCATGCCCCGTATGCTATCTTGGTACTCTGATTTGTGTTTGTGTGCTAATTGATCACCAAATAAGATAATGCACGAATCGGAGTTATTATGCATACTTGTGAACATGTAGTGCTGTATGTTTGTGAGTATCTCCTTTAATTCTTAGTTTGTATAATTCATGAAATGTATGGATGAATATGAATGCGTGTATGTATGTTGTATTGTACTGTGACCGATTGTGATTGCTATTGGACTTCTAACTAATTCCTAACAAGCTAACCAATCTAACTTAATTGGTAATTAAATTGGAATGAGTAGAAGTCCGATATAGTTTCGGCCACGCGTGAGGATGCGGAGTCACGAGAGGTTGGCTCCAATTCCTGACTCTTAAACTGGTCCGCGGCCCAAATCCCTTAAGTGGGTAGCATCCCGGATTGGTGAGTCAAGTTAATCCCGGTGGTGGGACGGTGTAGTCCCCGGGCCGGAGGTCATACCGACTTAACTTGAGTATGAGTAAGTAAGTAATAATGAGTAAGTAAAGAAAAAGGTAGTAAGTAAGTAAAGTAAGAGTAAGTAACATGTAATGAGTAAAAGAGTAATAAGCATTCCGATTAACCCGGATGCGTAATTTGGCTAACACGGTGAAGGTAAGTAAGTGTGTGCACTATTTGTATTGCCATCTTGAATTGTATAATGTATTGTATATGCATGTATGTTGTATGTAAAGCATGTATGTATGAAATTAATGAATCGCATGTTTAGTGGACGTCAAATAGTCGCCGTGCCCTAGCTAGCACGCGGTATATGCGGAGTTTATGCGCAGCTTTTGCTGAGCCCCTTGGGGCGATGTTTTTACTACACGCAGGTACTCGAGAAGGATGAAGAAGACGAAGTGTGTAGTTTGATTTCTCTTTTGGATTGTAAACAATGAATGATGAATGGTGTACTAAGTAGTACACGGCTGTAGTTTTGATTAGCCGGTGTACCATGGGGTACACCTTTTCGGATTTTGATAGGATGGAGATTGGGTATAGATGAGTAGCTGGTAGAAACTCATTCTTTTGGGAAGGTTGGTAAAGGATGTAATTCGATACTTTGAATACTCGGTAATCCATTAATGTAGGCGAGTGGTATTTGTATTCGGTAAGTAATGTTTAAGTAGCTCGGTATACTATGATCATCAGACCGTTACTGTATTGTAGAGTAAGCCTTGCTAGCCGTATGGGCGGTTAGCGGCGTTGTATCACCCGCCGTAGTAACAGTAGTATTTCCGCTGCGAACTGATAGGATTAGCAGGACGATTAGACGGTAAGCATAGGATTAATGGTAGGGGTGTTACAGTGAGTTTGTAATTAATAAAAGATATGGGAATAACATGTCCATGTACGACATGTAAATATAATTTGAGATTTTATTAGGTGGTTATGTCATTTAGACAATTATATATAAATATCATAAATAATACATGTGTATGAAATATATTTATTTTAGATTTTTAAGTAAATCAAAAGGAAATGAATACAAGGAATTTAATGTGGAAACACAAAATAATATTTGGAGCTATAGTATATTTTAAAATAAAGTTAAGAGGAGGATTAACTAACATGTGACCAATAAATGTCATTGATAAAATTATAAATTACTAAGTCATTTGGACAATGGTAAAACATGTAACATAAATGGTACATGAATATATAGTTATATACATTAAAGGATTTAAAGATAAGTCAAAAGAAATAACAAATAAGCTATACATCCAATCATGAGGTAATTAAAAGAAATTACCACACAATATAAGTCTTATAAATTAGGACTACATGTTTTGGAAATATATAAATACCTTAAATAATAATAAGGAAAAGAGGTTAAAAAAACTACCTAAGTATAAAGAAATAAACCTCACATGAAATAACGAATATGAAATCGTTTCATGAATCAATGAAATTATTATATGAGAGTTGCATAAATTAACACCCTCAGATTAATCCTATTCTAGGACATTGTTTGACCAGACGTTGACCGGGAACTAAACAAGTACAGTCTACGGTGAACGGTATGGGATTCTTGCAACCTGTTTGCTACCGGATTACACCGGCTTGTGTGCTATCTGTTGTTTGAAATAATGACCAAGATAATTGCATGTAAGATGCTGTATTACTCTTGTGCACTGTTGTGTTGCTTTACTTGCGTGAATGATACTAACTATAACGTGTATGTCCCACACATACAACACTACATTACCAGTGGATTAAATACCTGCGTTTTATCATACCGAGAACTTGTACTCAAGTTTCACACTAACTTCACTTTATAATAAACGTCGTTATCCTAAACGCGATAATCGACAATACACATTGTGTTCTTGATTAACGTCCTTATGTGACATCTAACAAATTCTATACTACAAGAAGCGAGAGCCCAGTTGGATCTGGCCATGCATGCTACTGGAGCTGTACCTGTCACAGGTCGTCTCCTATACAATTTACGTCGCGACAGGAGTTTTGGGTGCACTATGTCACTCACCGGCGGCGTACCGGAACAGTTCAAGTGGGGAGGAAGACTTTATTCCTCTCGAGGGTTCGATTCCCACCTCTTTTAAGTGCAGGAGTTAACTACGTTATCTTCTGAGGGACTAATTACCCACCTTTCCTTTTTAACGAGGTCACTATACCTCCACTATATTGACATACTCATATACACCTGTCAGTCCCACTGTGTGGACCCGACAACTATTAAAAGATTACAGATCACCTAACTCGACCTTCTGAAGTCTTGTTCTGTGTGACATTGTTGTCCTTGTATGGATACTTGTTCTGATTATGGCATGATGCTTGTTTACAGCTTTATAAAAATGAACTGCATGTATTCGACAAAGTAGTTGGTGTGGCCCAGTAGCCGATGGGCTGCACATTTTCCATACCAGCGTTGTTTGCTGAGCCCCTTTGGGGGCACCCCCATTTTTCAGGTACCTAAAGTTGAAGAGATTACCCGACCGAGTGTAGGTGGGGTAGAATTAAGACAGGGGATTATTATTACCGGAAGCAATTTACAGTACTGTATCTTTACTATTGGTTTTGTTATTTTAAGAGGTTTGTATTCAGCGCTCAGACCACATCATTTGTAAGTTATGTTGGAGTTAGCCTTGTTAGTCACATGGGTGACTAGCGGCATTGTAGCACCACCCGTTGTTATGTATATATTTTCCGCTGCATTTCAAGTTATCTTTGGGAGCTATCATTGTACAGGTTATTGGATTTCAGGTTGGGGTGTTACATTAAGTATAGTAGTTGGAGATAATGTAGTAATAATTGATGAGACGATTAGTAAGTGAGTAAATGAATTCTAGAAAATGAAAAATGTATTGATGGGTGATTGACTAGTTGATTGTGTGAATTGAGGTGGAAGGTGGAACTTGATTTGCTAGCGATCAAGGGAAACCGAACATAAATTGGGGTAGAAGGATAGTTCAACACCAATGCTGATCACATTGGGGTTGAATGACTCTTGAAGCTCCCTATAAGTGGTCACAACAATAACATTAGTAATAGGTGTAATTATCACAAATTGGAATTTGGAGTTGTATGAAGTTTTCAAAATGAATTTCTAAACTAATTTGGTACAAATGATTTTCTTCAAATCGAGAATGAGGACCGGTTTTGAAACCGCTCCCACGGGTGCTAGTTGGACCTTCCCATGGCTAGGCGCCGGTATCGAGTTGAAACCAGGGAAGTAAGACTAGTTGTGAACCGGTGGGAGTGATGATTAGTTTTGAAACCACTACAACGGACGAGCAACGGTACTAAGTGACCGGTAGGACGTTTGTAGTGTGTGTTTTGTATTTTTCCAAGGGCACTGGGATAGAGTAGTCCTGCATTAAGTATGAGTAATAGTGCCTGAGGATCTCTAGAGGTGCAAATGAATTTGATCACAACCAAAGGACCGTATGGCCAGAAAGCGTAAGTGCCCAATGTCATGACGGCCGTGAACCAGAAAGCGTAAGTGTTCAAATGTGACCGGTACCTGAGAGATCACTCGACATGGGAGAGGATGGTACCTTCTTTATCTGCGGATGGACCCCATTGAGAGTTTGGAAACGGATATTTTTTATTGCTATACATGCAGTGACAAGTTGTTTGGATGTGTGGTATACATCGAGTCAGACATTTGGAGTCTGCCAGGTTATATAGAGGTTATAACCCTAGCATAGAGTACCTATGTGAGTAACAATAATAGATTCACCAACTTTGAGGGCAAAGTTCTTTAAGGGGGGTAGATTGAAATACCCCGAACTTAATTATGGTGATTAAATAACTCTAATATGGTATTTAAGGGCCTAATAGTGTCTAAAGAATTTTGTTGAAGGAAATAAATCCAAAAGAAACGAGAAAACGCTTAAAAGGCGAAAAACGCTAAAATAAGCATTTTATGACCATAGGAGGAATACAAATTCAAGAAGGGTATTAGATGGATTTCCAAGAATTAATAATTCCTATTAACCTATCTAATATACGGGAACAATTCTCAAAGAAAACGGATCCATAAAATGAATTGAAAACGCTAATAAAGCTTTAGCGCACGTTTTTCAAGAAAACCCGGAAACATGACTTTGAGTGGTCAAATGAACCCGTAAAAATTATAGACATCCAAATAACTATAATTAAACATTAATGAAAGCTTAAGAACCATTAAAATTAAAGAAACGAGAAAATTCTGGAAAATGGGCCCAGTTAGTGAATAGTGCTAAACCGGGTAAATTAATGAACGTTTTCTATAAAAGACGAAAAACGCTCCAGCTTACATGTTATAAGGGGGCCGGTTTTTATGTTGACCCATCCCTCTCTTTTTGACTCTTATTAAGTAAAGAAAGCAAAAGGGAAAAGTAGAAAAGTACAAAAAGTAAGGAAACCCTCTCTCTCTCTTCACTTTTCTCTTCTCTCTCTCCTTCCCTCCTCTCTTCCACCATATTCTTCCTCCTCCCTTCCCCCATCCTGGCGATTTTGAGTTCTTCAACAGCCTCCAATGGCTTCCTCCCTTCCTCCTCATATACAAACTACATTAAAGCTCCAAATAAGAAAATAATTATATATTCTTCTTCCTCTCATCAAGCTCTATCTTTCTCTCTTTTCAAAATCCTAAAAGGATGAACTTCGTCTCCATGGGTTTTGCCCATTTGAAGAGAAAATGGCATCAACTTGAAGCTTGGAGTCTACTCTTTCTCCTAAGGTAAAAAGTTCCAAAAAAAATCATTTTTCTTCATCCTTCTTTCTTGGCCGATTTTACCCCTTTTGTAATGCCTTGTTCTTTCTTAATTTGATCTATTCTCCAAGCCTCAAATGGTGTATTAGAGCCTCTCCTTTGATTCATGGCAAGAAACCAATTCTAGGGTTTCAAGGTAATGACCAATCTTAGTGTCTTAAGCATTTTAATTAATGAGTTTAGTGTTCCTACTTAAACTCATTTCCTTTACTTGAATGTTGGGCTGGAGCATTGGCAAATACATTGCCACTTGACCGAAAATGGATGGGAGAAGATAAGAGGAGGATTTAAAAAGGGGATTTGTATATTCAAGGTAAGAAAATCTACCTTAAATACTATCTTGATGTTTTAGAAATTTTAGGAATGGGGAACTAAAAGAAAGAACCAAAACTAGATGGAAAGGTATTTGGTAGAGGTTAGAAAGAGTTTGTGAATTGTTGTTTGAATTAAAGGCCTTAGAGCCAAGTGGTTTGTGAAATACCCCGAACTTAAATATGGTGATTAGAATATTTTAATATGGTATTTAAAGGCCTAATAGTGCCTAAGTAATTTTTGGTAAGGAAAATAAATCCAAAAGAAATGAGAAAAATGCTTAGAAAACGCTAAAACAAGCGTTAAATAACCATAGGAGGTACGAGACCTCGGTTATAGTATCGTAAGGATTCCTAAGGCTCATTCATGCCTAATTAGTATACGAGAGCGATTCCCGAAGAAAACGGATCCAGGAAATGTATTAAAACGCTAAAAGAGCTTTAGCGCACGTTTTTCAAGGAAACCCGAAAAACGTGACTTTATGTGGTCAAACGGACCCGTAAAAATTATAAATAATTAAATAATAATTATTAAGCATTTACGGAAGCTTAATAACCAATAAAAATAAAGAAACGAGGAAATTCCGGAAAACGGGCCCGGTTAGTGAATAGTATCAAAACCGGGTAAAATAACGAGCGTTTACTGTAAAAGACGAAAAACGCTCCAACTAGTATAACAGTGGGGGCCGGTTTTTACTGGTATAAACAGCTCACTCTCACGCACACATGTAACTAGCTAATTAAATAAGGAGAGTCAAAAGTAAAAAAAGAAGAAAAGGTACTTTAACCTTTTTCTCACCTCACACCCACTCTCTTTCTTCTTTCTCCTTCCCCCATCGATTTCCTTCCTTCTCCATGGGGCTGGCGATTTTTGAGAAGCTCCAACACCTCTCATGGCTTCTCTTCTTTCTCTCCATGCTCTAGCTCCATTTGAGCTCCAAATGTAAAATAAAATACATATTTGAACTCCTCTCTTCAAGCTCTACATTTCTATCTTTTCAAAATCCGAAAATGAGCAACTTCATCTCCATGGGTTTTCCCCATTTGAAGAGAAAAGCACACCATTGTGAAGCTTGGAGTCTCCTCTTTCAAACAAGGTAAAAATCTCCATGAAAGACCTCCCTTTTCTCCATCTCCTTGGTGGACGATTTTTGTCTCTCCCTCTTACCTTGTTTTTCCTCTTGTTTTGGAGCTTTTCTTCAACCCTCCAATGGTGGTGAGAACACCTTCTTGAACCAAGGGCTAAAACCCCTCCTAAAGCACTCCAAAGGTAAACCCTGGAATTTGTATTTTAAACACTTCAATGAATTAGTGTTAATATGAGGGTTAGTAGATTAATTATGCTTGTCTTTGTGTGCTTGGGTAATGGGAATGGAGTTTGGCAACTCCATTCCCCATAAAACCGATTTGGACAAGAAAGAGAGCAAGAGGAGAAATGGAAAAGGAATGAAGGAATCAAAAGCTCAAGGTAAGAGCTCCTTCTTAATGCTTAAATTTAATGCATTAGTGTAATGGGAATGGGTAAACAAATAAAAGAACCTAAACCATTGTATTAGTATTGTAGTTGTGGATGTTTGAGTATTGGTGAGCAAATGTGAGGATTTGTAGGCCTTAGAGCCAAATGAATGGTGTATGTGTACTAGTATTGCTATTTGAGGAAATAATGATGTATTAGTATTGTGATTGAAGAAGTATTGGTGTATTAAGATTTTGTATGAACCTTGTGTGCTGGTAGGACCCTTGTTGGGTGTGGCTAGCTTTAGGTTGAATTTGATGAGAGAATGTGTATTTGAGGATGTAAGGAAAGTAGGTGAACTATGGCAAAATTTTAGTAGGAATTGTGTATTAAGAATGACTTGGTGAAAGGGAGAACCAAGGTGTGTATTGGATTTAATAAAGGTGTTTAATGACCATGGAATGGTGGTTGTGGTATGAGAGTATTGGGATGTAAAATCTGTAGCAAGGGAGGTACCAAAATGCATTGTGGAACTAGGAAGGAATTGGTGTGCAGGATTTTGTAAAATGAGTGTTGGAACTTGGGTGTAGCAAGTGCAATGGCTTGGAAATAAATTGGCATGGTAAGGAGAGGTATTTAGAATGCTTGGAATGGCAATGATTGAGGAAGTATTGGATGGGAGAATTGAATGGTAAAATCTGTAGCATAAGTGTAACAAAAACTGTTACATGTGTTGAAGAAAAGTAAGGAAATTGTGTAAGTTGTTTGATGGATTTAGTAATGGATTTGGTGGATGAATTAAGGTGATTTAGAGGGTTTAATTAGTGCTAAAACATGTGGGATTACAGGTAGGAAGATTGGGGAAGAAACGGGTAAAGAAGGAAGTGGAAAACAAAACCTGTAGGCATGTTCTGGAACTGTCCGACCCAGAGGTTGGGTCGGACGGTGGGTCAGACAGACCCAGACCCCGGAATCAAAAGCTACTGGAACGGTCCGACCCAGAGGTGTATGGGTCGGACGGAACAGTTCTGGGTCGGACGGGACATTTTCAGAAGACGGAAAACTTACTGGAATGGTCCGACCCATAGGTTAGGTCGGACGGTGGGTCGGACGGCCCTAACTTATAAGAAAAAAAAAGGACAGTAGTAACATTGTAGTCATATGTATGTATGTATGTAGGTAAGTACATAAATTAAGGACCTTAGTAATATACCATTAATGTGATAACAATGGTAAGGAAGTAAGTATGGTAGTAGGAAAACAAGTATGAAAAGTAACTAAGTAGGTTGAGAGTATGAGAACAGTAAGTATACCGGGATAACGGGGTAAGTACAGGAATAGTAATTATTTGTGTATCGTAAGAGTATAGTATTAATAATAATGTTGGAACATTATCAGTGGAACAAGTGTGAACCAAGGAACGAGGGAACACATGGTAGAGCTAACTCCGATGAAAGGTATGATTTTCTCATGCCCCATATGCTAACCGAGTTACGTTGATTTGTGTGATGTATGCCGGCTAATCAAGATTAAAGCATGAAAACGGTTTACTGCCTTTCATTGTATGTCTTGATGTATGTTGTGTGAGCTAACCTTCTTGATTGATTGTATGGCTTCACTTAGTGCGTAGATCGACTCATAGATGAGTTTTGATTGTGTAGAGACTCGTAGTAAGAGTCATATCGTGTAGTAATGGAACCGTAACAACGCACTAACTAACGAATCAACAAACGATAACGCAATCCAAAGAACTCACTAGAACGTGAGAGAGTGTACGGGAGTAATAACCTCCCGATAACGGTAGGAGAACCGAAATGAATAATCCACAAACAACAAGTAGTGGAAGTAAGTAAGTAACCTCTATTAGAGGAATTAATCTTGGTGCAAAACATGAACCACGAGAGTAGTAAGGAATGATGAGGGATCTCCAAGCCCCTTAGTAATTAGTCGACCCATTATGAGAGGACCCGACTGATGTAAGTATGCCCCGAACGAGAGAGTATTCGATATGTTGGGGAAACCCTTAAATCTGAGGATACTAGACGGTGGTAATTCCCTAAGCTAACAGAGGTTATCGAGAGAGATACTTCTAGGCTAAACCATGAGATTGCATTATACTCTGAGAGAAGAGTGTTGGGAATTTGAGTAGTCCGGTAAAACGGACATTTGAGTATTTGAGGAGCTAAGCGTATAGCCCTCGTATTGTAGATCCGGTGGCGAGTCTTGTGTATGACTCCGCCCAGAGGCCAAAGTAATGAGTAATGAGTAATGAGTATTGCGTAAGTATGAGTAAAGTAATGAGTACTGAGTAAGAAGTGAGTATGAGTATGTAATGAGTACCGAGTATGGAGTATGTATGAGTAAGGACTGAGTACTGAGTACGTATGAGTAAGTATGGAGAGTCGAGTAGCAAGTATACACAAGTATAGTAACAAGTACAGAGTAAGGATCGTGTACGAGTAGGATACCGAACATGGAGTGATGAGTATACAGGAGTGAGGAGTGAGTATGAGTGGAGTAACGAGTAACGCAACGAAAGTGTATTGAACAAATAGCTAGTATGAATGGTTGACGATCGAATTGTCTTCCTTAGTAAGTATTGAACCTTGTATGTGTATGTAGGTATTGTGAATGTATTGTTGTAGCATGAGTATGTATGTATGCATGTAAAATGAACTCCATGTATATCCGACCCAAAGTAGTCGGCGTACCGCGGTTAGCACGCGGTATATGCGAATTTCATGCGCAGCGTAAGCTGACCCCCTCGGGGGACCGTTTTTAGTGTGCAGGTACTCGAAGATGACCACCGTTCGAGACAGTAGGACGGGGACTGCTATGTAAGCATGGGTAGTTGTATGAAAAGGGATTGTACTTGTAATGTATTGGGAAATTGAAAGTCCAAGCTGTATCGGTAACTTAAGGATTGTAGTATACTCGGTATAGTAATGAATTGAGGTTGTAATTGAATTATGGATGAGTAAGCAATGGGAAGTATTGTATTATGTAGAGTACTCGGTATGTTCACATTCATCAGACCGATAGTATGTAGTATTGTAACTTGCCTTGTTAGTCACGTGGGTGACTAACGGCATTGTACACCCGTCGTTGCGTATGGAGTATCCGCTGCAAAGGTAAGTATTGTACAGTAATTATGGTATTAGCGGTAGGGGTGTTACAGTTTGAATATGTATATTGATATTATTGTTTGAGGAGATTTTGGTAAATTTTGATTGCTTTGACTGCTGGTAGGATCCCTTGTGGATGTGGCTAGTTTAGGATGGATTTAAGTGAAAATGGATGAGTTTGGAGATGTTAGGTTTATGGGGAAACCATGGTGAAATTTCGGTAGAACTTAAGTGTTTTAGGTGACTTTGACAAAGGGGGAACTTAGGTGTTCATTTGGGTTGAGTTGGGTTGATTAATAACCTTGGAATAGTATTTGGAGAACTAGGAAGAGAAATGTAAAAATCTGTAGCAAGTTAGTGTATTAGTGCCTTGGAGCTTTGGAGAGAAACTATGTAGTATGACATTGAAAGAAAAGGATGGACTTGGGTGTGGAGAATGCATTTGTCTAGGATGTAATTGTAATGGTTAATAAGTAATTTGGTGAAGTTGGTAGAAGGTAGTACCCACTAAGAGGAAGTTAGAAATGCACAAGTGTGCAAAGTGAAAAAATGCAAGAATGAAAATGTGGAAATTAAGCAAGTATGGAGGTAAGGATTAGACCAATGACTTGAGGAGATTTAGAACATTATTGAGAGTGTTTTAAGGTGTTTAAACATGTATAAAACATGTGGAAAGATTATGGAATGGTTAGAGGTGGATTAAGGGTTGATTTTGGGTTGAAAAATTACCTAAGTAGCAGTTTTTAGCAGGGTCCGGGACTTTGGGGTCATACCAAGTCCCGAACCGATCATAAAAATGGGCCGAGAGTGAAGACTGGTATTGGTCCGGGACCTTAGTCCAGGACCAAGTCTCGGACCAGGAGTAAAAATCAGCCGAGAGTAAGGATAAGTATTGGTCCGGGACTTTGGGTCCGGACCAAGTCCCTGACCACCCCCAAAATTGTGCCGAAAGTGGTTTTTAGGCTTTAGAAAATAGGGGATTGATTGGTAATGGTTTTATATGTTGTTAAGGCCTTGTTTGGTGATATGTAAAACTCCTAAGAAGTGTAAACAAGTGTAGGAAATGAGTGAGAAGTAAGAACATAATTTGACATGAGTAAACTAAGTATAACGGGAAAACGGGGTAAGTACGGGAGGAGTGATTATTTACCTACCGTAAAGTATTATTGTTAATAGAACCATTTGACATGTAATCAGTTGATCAAGTATGAACCGAGCAATGTAAGGTGACTCGGCAAAGTTAAACCATGGTGTAAGGTATGATTTTCTCATGCCCCGTATGCTAACGGTGTTACTCTAATTTGTGTGCTTGTGTGCTTTGTGATCACCTAAACAAGATAAACACACGAATCTGATTGTTTGCACTTACTTGTGCTTGTAATGTATTGTTTCTTACTGGAATGTATTCTTGAGTTTGAAGTTTGTATAATTCATGAAATGGGTGATTGTGGATGGATTGCTTGGATGTTGAATATGTATTGTACCTCGACTCTTAGTTGAGTCTTGTTTGATTAGTGACTCGAAGAAAGAGTCATGTTGCAAATTAATGGAAACGTGGTAACACACTAAAACTATCGAACCAAGAAACGATAACGCAAACCTATGAACTCACTAGAATGAGAGAGAGTGTACGGGATTAGTAAACTCCCGATAACAGTTAGAGAACCGAATTGATTTAATCCACAAGACAATTAATAGTAGAAGTATATAAGGAACCTCTATCTAGAGGATGTGAGGATTGTTCAAGACATGAACCTTGAGAGTAGTAAAGAATGACAAGGGATCTCCAAACCCCTTAGAAAAATAGTCGACCCACAATGAAAGGACCCGACTAATGTAAACAATGTCCCGAACATAAGAGTATCGATACGTGGGGAACCCTTAAATCTGAATACGTATACATTGGGTAATTCCTTAAGTAGAGAGGATATTGAGAGAGATACTTCTAGGCTAATCCATGAGATTTTAAAATAACTCCGAGAGAGGAGTGTTGGGAATTTGAGTAGTCCGGTAGAAACGGACAATTGAGTATTTGAGGAGCTAAGCGTATAGCTCCGCTTGTATTTGTAAGCCCGGTGGTGAGTCTTGTGTATGACTCTGCCCAGAGGTCATGGGTAATGACTTAAAAGATACCCAGTAAGTACGTAATTAAGAATCGAGAAGTATGTAATTGAGTAGCGAGAAGTAAGTATGTAGTTGAGAATCAAGAATTAAGTATGCAAATGAGTAGTGAGGAGTAAGTATGTAATTAAGTATCGAGAGTAGAGATTTGAGTTTGGAGAATCGAGATGGAGACTCGTAGTATTTATGAAGCTAAGAGAGTATGAGTAAAAGTAACCCAAGAGAGTGGGTAAGACAATGAAGAATTGAATAAGGCATAGTGAGGTAGAAACCCTCAAGGCCTAAGAGTAGGATAAATTAAACTAACCACTTGACATGTGAGTTATTGTTTGTATCCTATGTCAAACATTGGTTGTGTTAATGTACATGTATAATGTATGTTGTCCGCATATTGATTGAATTAAAATGAATCGCATGTTCTCGACCCAAATAGTCGGCGTACCCCCGTTAGCACGCAGGGTATGCGAATTTCATATGCAGCAATTTGCTGAGCCCCTGGGGCACTGTTTTTATTTTCCAGGTACTTGAAGTTGAATACCGTTTGAGTGTAGGATGGGGATGGCTGTATAAGCTTGGGTAGTTGATTAAGAACTTGTATTGACTTTGTAAATGTAAACATTGATTTGTAAGTCTGAATTGTTACCGGCGAACTTGAGGAATTTAGATACTCGGTATAGTATTGAATGGATAATGCATTTGTATAAGAATTCATTTGAAGTTGTATTTGTACTAAGACTCGACTGAAGAATCGGGAATGTATTGTTGGTATAGTATTGCTCGGTATATTCAAGTTCATCAGACCGATAGTATGTTGTATTTGTAATTGGCCTTGTTAGTCACGTGGGTGACTAATGGCATTGTACACCCACCGTTGAGTACGTAATATCCGCTGCGAAGGTAAGTAATTGTGAGATAATGACAGGATTAGCGGTAGGGGTGTTATAGGCTTATTATCTTGTCAAGCAAAACCTACTGGTGGTGTCAAATTAACCCAGGAACTGGTCATCAGTGGCATTTAATTCATCAACAACATCATTAATTCTGACGTCCATGTTATATGATCGAGATCTACTTCATCATTTTTTGTCATCTCATGATCATGATCAAGAGGATTTTTGAATTCCACAACAAATTGTTGATTGCAACCAGTTTCAACATCCTCAAAATGAATATCAACCCTTTCATTCTCATTCTGCTGAGTTTGTTGCATACTTGAGGGAGGTGGTGGAGGTGACAACGCTTTTGGTGTGTATGAGAGGGAATAGGTTCATTTTGAGGTTTAGCTTGTGTAAATGGGGAAGAGAGTGAATGTGACGTTATGTCGAGTTCAGGTTGTGTACTTGTAGTACGTGATGAAGGTGACAAAGGTTTTGGTTGAGGTGGCAGACATCAGGGAGGTGGTGGAGCTGATGAAAGTTGTGGTTTTTTAGTGATTTCAATAGACGTCACTTTGCTATACCTAGACTACACACTTTGTTTTAGTTTTTCATCTGAATCAAAATCAAGGTTATCCATCGATGGTTCCCCAAGGGTTTTAGCTTTAACATATGCTGGTCTATTATGTGAAGAATGTCAAGAAGGATGATGTGCATGACGATGTTAAGGCTTACTATTCTGAAAAAGATCATCCTCATCGAGTGAATCGTCCTAAAGTGAGTTTGTAAATCATTATCAGAATCCTCACTAGGCGCGTGGATCCCCATTGACCTCTTCACCGGCTCACTCTGCTCATCACTTTCCTCGATAATCACTTGAACCTCCACATTCTTCCTATGTTGTTGTAGCATCGATTAAAGAGAGCTTGTGCATTTTATCTCAATACTCCTCTTTATGGGATTTTTGTACTTGAAGATGGGATTTTTTTGGGGAAACTGCATAGTTGTTTCTCTACCTCGTGATGAGCATCTCTCTCGAACTGAATAATGTCGAGGTGTGGTGTTTTAGAGTCTTTAACCTGGTATCCAAACTTCAGGTTTATGAAGTTGAATACCACCCACAACCCACCCGCTCTACTCCTCGCACTACGTAACAAGAATGGACAAAAATGGGATTAACTATGTGGCTTGCTCTTTGAGAATGGGACGGGATTAGGGTTCGAGATTATGGGTTTTCTCTTTTTGACAGGGTTGGGTTTATGGTTTAACTTGTTCGACCAAGACTAAGAACATCATGCAGTTGATTGACATCGAGATTAGGGATGAGTTTGATTTGGGGATTTTCAGGAGATGGAAGTTAGGGTTAGGGTTCTAACATAAACAAAGGAAACGTGTTATAAGTCAGTGTGTATACTGGTTAAAATACCTAGGGGCGAAAATGTTTTTTTACCTACCCAGTTGGCAGTGGATTTAACGTTCATCGGCCGGTTGTGGTATCCAGTAAATTTTAAAAAGTTTTTATGATAATGCTAAAAAGTTTTTAAAAATTGTGATAATTTGTGAATTAGCAAAGTTTTTATTGGTATCCCGTGAAATTTCCTTTTTATTCTTTTTGTAGTTTGGTGTTTTTGTAGTGTATTGTTATAGCAAATTATAGTTAGTTAGGTGCTACTTGATATGCCACTAAGTAATCAACTAAGTTAGTGAAAAACATAGTCATTATGTAACTTTATTTGATGTAAATCTATTCTTGTGAACTAACAAATTTTTTGACACATTAAAACATTGGAGAAAAATTTAAACAATAAAAATGGTGTATGTAGTCTTACATAAAGAGCAGCAAAGCATTACACCTTATAATGTGTTAGGATGAGCGTTAAATGGGGTTGATGATGGTATTGTGATACATTATGTTCAAGAACGAAATAGGGATGTCTGACGAGGTAAAATAAGAATGACGTTTCATAACAATTCACCTATGCTTACCCTTTTCTTCATTGACACTTTATAAGGGTAAATGATGTTAAGTAAAATTTCTACATTAGTTTAAAAGATTTGCCATGGTTCACCTCACTTAAGTCCCATTTCAAATTTAAAATTATCACTAAAATTCACCTCGCTTAACATATGTAGATGAATTACACCTTTATTTGTCACTTGTTTATCCTTCTCTATTTAACCCAATCTAAGCCCAACTATTAATAGGTTTTTCCAAAATAGATTAACTCAACTCATAAGATATGTTATTGAGTATATTTTGAAAATATTTCCGCTGAATATAATATGATTCCTTATCTTCATGATGTGGTATATACATGTAGTGGATACAATCAACACTTATAATTTTAAAGATGAGTCACTTCTTCGTTCTAATGACATGATTTCTTCCCATATAATTGGATTTTAACATTCCAGCCTATGCTCCATAACAAGTTTCAATATGTTCATTGAAATAGTCAACTATCTAGATGCTAACTTCACAGAACACACCAAATTGTTTCTTCAGTTGCACCAACTAGTCTTTACTACCTAAGTTCCATAGTCGTTCACCATACAAAGATGCAAGGAGACATATTGAATTACCACCAAATATGCCAAGATCACTGCCAAGAGGAGGGTTACGCATAAAAGCGCTATATAACATTGCATGTCAACATTCCGATCTTCTATATAGTTGGGATCACATTAGTTTGAGGAAGATCACTATTTGTTTGAGATAAGCTCTATAGACATCGTTTGCCTTGACATATTTGTGACATTTACTTCATATTGAGATGGTTATGTAAGTTGTGTGTTATACTCCGATAACAAACTGTACAAAACAATCAAAATAAAAAAAAAATAGTATTAACTCGTTAGTCTAACCTAACATTACTTGTCAACGAATTTCCTCCTCACATCCCACATTGTATTGCTCAGAATCAGAAAGATACGACTGCATATAATAGGACCGTATCCTTGATTTGAATTTAAGGGAGGCAAAAATAGACATTTCTGCGTTATTGTCCATTACTTGAATCAATCATTTTAAAAAGAATCAATAACTTGAATCACATTGGTAAGATTTCCACTCGATCAAGCTAGCAAAATTTACCAAGTAGGAAAACACAATTCCTGTCGCTCAAGAACGTGATCTCACTCCATAAGTTAAATAGGAGCAAGTGAAATAAACCCCTAGCCTTCTAAAAGATAATATCATTACATTTACGACCATATTGCTTATATTCACAACCTCTATACACAAATTATTCATCAGACCATCGTCAAACGAATGTTTTTCATATCTGAATACCTTTTTGCTGGAAGACCCATACTGCAGATTTAACAAACTAAGCTATCCTACTTCTGACAAAGAGGAACAATATGGCACACCAATAACCTAATACGACTCAAAAAAACCTCATCTTGTTTGACCATCGCCATCTTCAGAAATATCAAATAGAAATTGTGGGAGAGAAGCAATCCTGGGCAAACTGAGGAGCAAATCACCATAAGAATCCTTCCTTGACATGGCCAGGCCCTGCCTGCTACTAAATAGATCCTCATCTTCACCATCACTGCCAACATCTCCCCTATTTGTGTTAGGGGGCATCGGCTCAGTTTTCTCTGCTTTGCCACTACCTTTCACTAAATTGGAGCACATGCTCTGAACTGGTGTTCCATCCTTCTGGAGAAGGTTGCACAGGGAATTCACCCTGGCCATCAGATATTTTTCATCAGAGCAAGTAGCCAGCTGACCAGAGTCATCAAGTAGATGCTGGGCTATGTCTTCAAGGACTTTATGAGATTCGGCTGGTTCCTCAGTGAGGGAGGATTGGTTCTCAGGAATGATTCCTTGTCCAGAGATGCAGCTTTCGAGATGATTAACAAGATCTGTCATTGACATTGATGGGCGTAGCCCTCTCACTATCAAATTCTCACAGTTCTTTGATTCAGCTGAATTTTCTGTTTCACTACTGTTTGATGTCCCTTCAGTTGATCGCATGTCCATCACTAAAATTATGGAAAAGACTAAAATTACGAAACATACAGGATGTCGCATTGTCTCATAGTCAAAACTGCATGGAAATTTGATCTTTAGGAGCATCAGCAAGCGGTCAAATGCAATAGTAAAAAGATTAGGCGGTTTTCACCTGAGCTTGGAGAAGGTGCTCCAAGAGACAGACTAGCCGGTACTCTACTGACAAGACTATCATCTTGCTCGATTTTTGCTGAAGGCATTTGCAGTATAGAAGGTGACAGCGGGTCTTCAGGAGGAGGTGTATTAGTGGATGCTAAACCACTATGAACGTTTTGGTCAGAATTGTTGGGATCTTCCATAGGCAGCAGCTGCGATTCAAAAATAGGAGAATCCAAAGCTATCTCTGGTTGACGACTCAGGTAATTAAGGCGCATATCACATTGAATTAGTTTATCAAAATGTTTGTTTAAGAGACCCTCTGGGACCTGTAAGAAATGTTGCCTGCAAAACAGCATTGTCGTTAACTTTTTAAGAGCAGCTTCTAACCAAAGTCAACAATACAATGGAGACATAAGGATATGAAGGAAATCACCACCACCAAAGATTCTAGTACATCTTTTAGACATCATAACAAGCTCCAACACAGCTATACCTCTTCGCTGAGTCACCAATATAAATAGGTGACCGAGCAAAGAGAAATATTATTACCAATAATAATTGGCTGGGTTATATTTTTACATTTTACAAGGGTGATTCTAGCTGAAGATACAAGGATAAACAGAACAAACGTTTCAACTGGGCATTGGTAAAACCAGCAGACACATACAAATAGCGAAAGAGAGGGAGAGAAAGCTTGAGAGAGCATTTACCTGTACAAGCTAGCTTGGCCATTCGTAAAATCAGCAGTAGCCTGCCATAAAGTGTGTTTTCTGGGCTGTGGATTTGTCTCTCTATAGAAGAGGGGTTGCCTAGCCAACTTCAAGCAAACAGAAAACACATCCTTTCATTTTCTCAAAAAAGCATAGAGATTTGACAAAGGTAGGGAATCTAAGTCTGTAAGTATAAATCAACACAACCAAGAAGTGATCAATTCAAGTCCAGTTTAGTTCTTCTAAAGCATACAGAATGTCGTACCACCACAGTCATTGTTGAGGGTCCTTCCTCTGGCAAGGTAGCTTTAAGCCCCATGATATCAGACCAACGAATTTCAATCTTACTTTTGAGTCCCCCTTGAAGAATTTCCCACACAAGCTTATGCTTCGCAAAATAGCACTTCGCTACCAGATCTCCTTCATATGTCGAAGTATACTGCCGAGAAGAATAATTTGCAACTGTGTTAGCAATATTCCCAACTAATGATGGGATCAAAAAATAAGAAAGGTCATTCAGAAACAGAAGACATGGTTTCAACCTCCCACGACCCAATCCTTAATAACGATGCAGAAAAGTTGGACGCCTTTAGCTTATCATTGCCACCAGCAGACGCAGCACCTCCTCTGTCATTAGCTTGGTCTCTCAAGTTAGAATTCTTGTCAAGGATAGATCCCAAGGAAGAGGAGTTTCCATCAGAAAGCTTCATTTGAATCAGCTCAAGCAGCGAAGGGCTTTTCCTCAGCCGTAACCCTAATGGGCTTGGCTCATTTAGAGGGTTGTACTCATCAAGTGGGAGCGGAAACGAGCTAGTGGCAGGATTCACCTGCAGCATCAGTCCAAGGAGAAATGAGAATAATACAACCACTCCCCCCCCCCCCCCCCCCCCCCCCCCCCCCCCACACACACACACACACACCGACCCTCCAGTTAGTAGATACTCAAAAAGAAGAAAAGGCGGCACTTCAGGTCGCAGCGCTGGAAATTTTTGTTTCAGGAAAATCAAATCTCAAAGCAATTGATTGAAAAGCCAAGCGACTTCATTACAAATGGTCAAACAAGAGAATTTGTAAGAGAGTGTATATGAAATTGCTTCATCAGCTCAACTACGTGCCAATGGCAACATTCGAGACTAGAATTCTCGAATTCACACCATAAGAGCATAGGAAGAACAAAAAAGGAAATCAAAGAGCCCGTCTAATGGGGTTGCCAACATCCAAAGATGTCCTTTATAAGCTAAAATAATAACTTGTTCCACCTATTTACTGGAGAAAAAAAAACTAGTCAACGAACAGATGATATTCCTCTTCCAACTAGAAAATGCCAATGAGTACCGACGAATAAAGCATGGATTACCAACCTGATCAGGATGATGCTTCATCCGCTTATTGTAAGGTCCGTCTTCTTCCTCTAATTGATCTTCGATCTCTGATTTAACCGAAGTTCTATCCCCGAAGCCGCCATCGGGATGTCGCTGAACAGCCCCGGAACCCGCCAGGTAAGCCATCGATTACTCCGGTTCTTTCACCCCGATCAAGTTGATCGACAGGACGGTGGATAAAGAGAAGGATCAAAGAAGAACAGAAGAAGAAAATGCTGTGACGAAGTCCTCTGAAGCCGGGGAACTGAGACGTATCCAATAAGGGGAATCTCTTGATGAGAGAATGAGGAATCTGGAACCCTAATTTTTCTCCAAGAGGAGTTTTCTTTTTTCCAGAGATTGGGGGACAAACGGAAAATCGAATAAGGTGACTGTTGCCACGTAGACTGTAGACTCCCTCGGAGGTATGCGGTCATTGGGTACATGGCAGGGTCAATACCCCCGCGTGATTAAAATGCCCCCGGGCATATTTTCCGTTCCTCGTATGCGTCTTCGCAATACTGAAGCTTAAAATATGGGGATAAAATATGATCGCCAATCTCTTGACTGCAAAAGCAACATTACACGTTGGGCCCTCTTGGCCGTCATTAACGTCTGTGACAGCTCAGCTTTTTTTTTTGAACACCCACTTGATCTAACACTGATCTGACCCGGCGGTCTAATCCGGCCCGGCCTGAAAAGCTCGTCCGAAAAAATATTCGGGCGGGTTTGGATAACAAATTAGACCTGAATAAAAAATCAGATCGGATAAAATTTTAGGCCTGCAACTAAGTCCGGCCCGGCCTAGTTTACTATCTTATATAGTTTTATAAATATAATATTATACTCCCTCTTGTTCTCAATATATGATTATTTGGGTCCTTCCACTATTTTCAAAATATAACATATTCTAGTCTTTTTTGTCATCTATTTTTCAATTTTATCCTCCATCTTTAATTTCACAACTCTACTTTTCAAATTATTTCAATTCCCAATGCAAAATTTAAGGACAAAATAGTCTAACTTTTTCATCTTTAATTCTTGTGCATGTAGCTAGAAAATCAAGTATTGATAACAAAAGGGAGTATATATTTAATTTAACTTTATATAATACCTTTTACTATTTATTTAAATTATATATGATATCTATTAATATTACATACAACATATATACATATTATAATTAATATATATTAATATTATACATAATCTATATATTTTTTCAAAAAAATTAATAATAATATTAAAAAAATTTATAAAACCGGGTCAGGCGGGCTGGGCAATGGCAACGATTAAAATAAAATCGGGCTTAGCCCAGCCCGGCCTGTAAAAATTAAAATCAGGCTTGGATAAATATATAGGCCCGTTCAGGCCTAAAATTTAATGCTGACCCGGCCAAAACCGGGTCGTCCGCCCTTTTGATCACTTCACAACTCAGCTATTACTGTGATTTGGTCATAGATGGATATTATCATATTTTTATTATCATATTTATTGAACAAGTTTTCGAGATACTATAAAAAAACAAAAATTGAAATCCACTAGATATTACAACCCGATTATGTAGGTTAAAACCAATCTTAATCATTCTACTCGTTGACTCAGTTGACCAGCAGTCAATCATTTCTTATAATTTCATAGTACATACCATTCAAGTGGTTGTAATTTTGTGAAATACCCACAAAATTTTGATTAAATTATGAGTATATATCATATGTTATATTTGATTAAACATTTAATGGGTGGATATTGGAATATTAATGACTGGGTATTTGGATTTCATATGTTATTGAGTAAATAAATTGGATTGAGAATTATTCCTTAACTAAGGATAGAGAGTAATTAAGAATAAATAAGATATAATTAGATTTTATCTTATTTCATTACTCTTGCTTATTTTATTTTATTTTTCTTTTCTTTCCTTTCCTTTTCTTGTCTTTTATTTTCCCTTCTTTTCTTTTCTTCCTTTTCCTTCGTGATCTTTTCTCGTTCATGAAAAAATCACATTCCCACTCTTTCTCCCTCTTCGCACCTTGCGGCGTTCTTCCTCTTCTTTTTCCTCCCACGCTAACTTCCTCTCATCTCTTGTTGGTTCAGACCAATTCGAAGGGTAAGCATATCTACCGTAGTAAGAGTCGCTGAGTTTGTGAATTGGTTGTTTGGTGGATGATTGATTGTGTGGATAAATTGAATTATAGATCCCGAGTTCGTTGGCGGTGCTTTGTGTGATTTATGATTCGTGGCGGGCGTGGTTCCAAGTAAGCTACTATGTTTGCTAAATTGTGCTATGCGAATATCTATGAATTGTGGATGATTTGATTTTGATTTGAGGAAACCCCTCATGGATGAATGTGGAAATTAGGGTTGGATTATATTTGGGAATGTGGAGGAATTGGATGAATATATTGTCTGGATTGCTAGTATTGGTTTTTAGGAAACTTTCATTGGGATGGAATTGTACACATTGGTCCATTGAATTGAATACTTTGCATTGTGACCACTATATCGCGATTTAATGAAATACCCCCCAAACTTTAGTTACCTTAATTAATGAGGGATTTATTAAATCAAAGAGTAATCAATGGCTAATCACTGAATAGTAAAGGCTAGTGAGCCAAATTCTCTAAGAAAATTTACAACCTCTAAACATACATACATAAACAAATACGTATAGTCCAAAATAGGTACTAAACCCCACATAAAATAATGGACTAAAGAGGAAAATTAATAAGGAGAAAACAACTCCTAAAGTTAATATATCATGTAACACATTAATACATGAATTAAGATCACAACAATGTGATGAGAATATGTACAATAATTCCTATAGTCAAAATAATTTGTAAGTGCAATGGCCACTTAGAAATACACCTAAGGACAAGGTAATAACATGTGTTGCAAACCTAAAACATGAAACAAGATCAAAATGAGCAACATTGAAGTCATAATATTAAAAAACACATAATATGACCATTTACCCCTCCATGCAATATCTTGGGCGTCAATGGTATAGGTGGCAATCTAGAGTTCAAAAGTCATAAACTACCTTGGAAAAATATCTTCTTAAGAAGCCGTAGTCATCCTTTTACTAGTCATGACTCATTACCTCTTCACTTAAGAAATCAAAAGACAAACACTCCCTTCCTTATCCTCCGTTTGGCCGAGAATCATCATGATAAGTCGGGAATTTGTCTAAGTTTACTAGGCTAATTCGTGCTTAATTATCTACATTATGACATTAACTTCCCTCCTTAATGCTTTATTTACACTTTATTGTTATATTTGTCTCCAATGATAGATTTGATATGTTTTCAAGATAAAATGCTCAACAAAGTGCTTAAATGAAGATTTTAGAGGTTGAGGCAACAAGTGGAAGTCAAACCAGAGTCAAAGGCTGATTTTTACCAATTACTGCTGTGTTTTAATGAGGGTCCGGGTTTGTATCCTACTTTGTAAACCCGGACCATCTCATCGATGAACTCTCTGCCTAGTTTCAGACGTGGTCCGGGTTTGCGTACTTGTTTGCAAACCCGGACCGACTTCAAGCGAGGGCCTACTGCCGAGTTTTAGTGGTGGTCCATGAAATACCCCTAATCTTTAAAATATAATTAAATGATCTATTAATGATCTAAGATGATTATTAAACATCTAAATATTATTGGGGAACAATCTAAAAGATCTCAACAAGGCAAAACACGCCTTAAGGTCGGTAAAGCCAAAAATGTGCTTTAAGACACCATGAAGGTTGTATGACCCCAAGTAGGATCCAAAGTGGACTCCTAAGTATTATAATGAAGCAAGGAACACGATAAAACCATTCTCAAAAAGAACTAAGCTCAGGAACACCCTGTGACACAAAAATGTGCGCTAAAACTCCTTAAAGCACGTTTTTGTGAGATTGCCTTTTAAATTGATTTTTAATGGGCTTAAAAATTATAATTATCCTTAAATATGATATTTAATCATATTATATCATATTAGGAATTTAATTCCAGAAATTTACGAAAATTTACAAATTTAATATTAAAATATTAATAAAACCCTAAAGTGGGGCCCGCATGAGTCAACATTGACCAAGCTTGGTCAATGGTCAATTAATTGACTCATTTGGACCAAGGAGGCCGGCTGCAATAAGGGAGGAGACAGCATGCAATTATTTTGGAGACAAATGCTACCTAATATGTTTACTTTTACAAAATAATGTTACTTTTTTCATTAATTCAAACCTTATCAATCATTCCCACCTTCCTCCTCCTTCCTTGTCCGATTCCTCCCTATCCAACCGAGCTCCATCCTTCCTCTCAAGCTCTCAAAGCTTGTTCTTGTCCATGGAAGGCAAGTCTAGCTCCTAAGCTCCTAATGTAAGTGTTTTAATGTCATTTTTAGCTCTTTTTCTTCATCTTTTCGCCACCAACACCTAAATTTCGTGGCTCATCTATTCCTATGGCATATTCTCAGTGTTCTAAGGTTAGAACAAGAGCTAAACTCGGTTGAGACCAGTAGAGGGACCAAGGTTGTCCAAATCTACATTTTAAGGTAAAAATGTGCTTTAAGCTCATAACTTTTGATTCCCTTCGAGTTTGGCTGTGAAATTTTGGTCATAGACTCATCTTCATCTCCTTTTCATGTGGGATCTGTTGGTTAGCCATTTGGAGCAAGGGTGACCGAGATCCAAGAGAAATACTCTCTTTTAAGGCATTTTTCCAAGGTAAAACCTAATAACAAGGTAGGATTTCGAGATCTAACTATTCCCTATGTTAATATGGTAGATCTAACACCTGGTGGTGTGTTTGGTTCAGGTCGAAAATACCTAGAACCTCCCTTGCATTTTTAAGGTGATTTTTGCCTTAAATCTTACATTAATTATTCCTTATGGTTAAGCTCATGCTTGGAGTGTAACCATATCTTATTTTTGTGTATTAAACATGTCTATCAAGTGGTGAATTTTCCTACAAGTGACCGAGCCTATACAAGGATAAATCAAGGTATAAACACCTTAAACTTATGATTTTTGCAATCTTTAAGTATATATATATATATGGCCGAGAGTGAACATACACACATAGGTCATATTGACCTAAAAATGTAAAGAAATGGCTAAGATAAATTAAGCTAGTCATTTAAGAGATTTAATTAACATAATGGTCAAATTATGACATTATGTGGAAAAATAATTAAACCATGGAGAGGCCGAATATATATGCTATATTTTGAGACATTTATTGTGTAATTTATTTTGCAAGATCAAGGTTGTAATAAGGCCATGTCATTAGGCCATTTTAATTTAAGTTTATAAGCTTATTTAGTTTTATTTATGCTTATAATTAAAGTTGGGGCCAATTCGTAATTATTAAGGAATTAGAAAAGCCGTGGGTAATTTAGAGCAATTTAGGGTTTTTAAATGAATTTAATAAAAATTATAACACTTTATAAAGTTTTGGGTCAAAATTGTAAAAATAGAAAAGTATATGTCATTATTTGTAATTACCGAAAAATTGGTTCCCATTTGGTGTTAGGAGTCAAAGTTGACTATATAGGAGACTTTGACCAAGTTTGGAAAATTTAAGGAATTAAAATACTATCTTATAATAAGATACTTATTAAATTGTAAAATATTTATAAGGTTTGGGGTGGTAATGTAATTACCGAGAATTAAGGGTACTAAATGGAGTTTAGTTAAGTCCTTAAGTTATTAGAGATTTTTAGAAGTTTATTTGGTTAAGTTTGGAGTTCATATGAGTTATATAAGTATAATATATGGTATTTTATGACATTGTTACAAATAGGTAACAAATATATATATACCGAGATTTAGAGGAAAAATAAGGTTAAGAATAATGTTTATAACCTTTTGGTATAGTTTGGTAATTTTTGGAATGGTATATAAGGTTTTATAAAGATATATGTATAATATATAGTTTTAATGGGATTAGAAAACTATGTACTATAAATTGGAATTGAATTGTGAGTTTATAAAAGTTTAGTGGTTATAAGTGAAAGCCGAAAATACTAAGGGCTGTTTGGTATTTAAAAACAAAATATAACTATAGGTTATAATTGTTTTAATGATTTAAATGTCATAAGATATGTTATATGACTATAAGATGACATTATACTAATTAAGAGGTGGATTTTATAAATACTTAAGAACATAGGCGCTGTTCGAAAATATTAACATTTTTAAATGGAATTTATAATATGGTTTTAATGTTATAAGAGTTATAACATTTATAATATAAGATATTCATTAAAAAGAATGAATATAGATTATAAGACTTACCATATAATAAATAGTTCCATAATACACATATATAAATAAATATATGTAATGGTGTAGAAAATGTGATATGGTTCAATAATTATAAATTATCATAATTAAAATGATAATAATTAAGGAGAAAAGAATTATAAACAGTAGTTATGGAAATTCTAAAGTTAAGAGTATTCATGGGATAATAAGGATCCTAAATATTAAGAGTATAGTTTACAGATGAATTATGCCACATGAAATATAAAAAAAAAAGAGACAAACCTTAGAAAAATAAATACTGAGGTAAGATGCATAGTGCATGACAAAGGATTACACATACAATAATGAAACAAACTGTGTGATGTATAGACAAACATTAAGTTACATGCGATAACAAGTTTAACAACAACTATACTAACATACAAACAAGACTACGCATGTAATATAACACCTTTTCCCAATCTCGAGTTAAACCTAAAACCCGACAACATTGATAGTTAATAACGGGGGGTTAACCGGGGTGTTAGTGACGGTACGGGGTACCGTAGAATTATGTTGTTATACGGTAAGCTAATCAGTAGCATTATGTATTGTTTAGATTGTTAGAGACTACACAAGGGGCATAGGATCTTGCTGATTCATACTCCACCGTAATACATCGGGGTGAACGGTATGTTGTTATGTGTCTTTGATTGTCTCTGAGGGCTTCCTCAGTTCAGACTTCTGTGTGATCTGTGATAAGATTGTTTGTCTGAATGTGATAATTAATATGCATGAATTGTGTATTTATAGCTGCTCATTATTTACTGTTGTTGAGTTAACAGTATTGGTTCGTATATAAGAACCTATATATAAAACGAACTAGCGGCTATGGTGCTATCTTATACGAAAAATAAGGAACGTCAGAAAAACGTTGTAGCACTAGGATAATAATACATATATATTATCCAAGACTTTCATACGGAGCATTGGCCTTTCTATACGCCGCTCTCGTATCTAACACTGGATCCCGAGTTTACAGACTCCGGATTGGACTAATGACCTTGGTCTGCTGTGTTAGCAAATTTGGTAATGCGATGCGATGGTATAATTAAGTAATTAATGAATGGAAGTAAAGCCAAGATGTGGCTCTTGGTGCGCGCTGTGATCACAAAAACGATACCAGGATGTCCGCGTACGGGTCCGCAAGTATCAAGAAAATTTCCCGTGAGCTAGAATGGCTCGTTGGTCGGAGACTCTACCGTTGGAGTGGCTACTGCCGTGGGTGACCCGCCATAATATATGGGTAACTAGAGACATGTCGTTTTAATGAGACAATGTCACTAGGTATAACTGAACAATAATACATTCGAGAATATTACAGTGGCGAACAATATTGGCTTCTACACCATGGACGAGAATTAATACTTATTGTTACTCTCGTTGTTTCGCTTATTGTTCATTGGTTATACTTGTGGTATATTATGTGTTTGATGGTTGTGTTGTTGTGTGGATTACTGTTGTTTATTTTACAGTTTATATATTAAAATGGTATTGCATGTAATGAACCTCATGCTCTCGACCAAATAATTGAGGGGTCCTTGGGGGCATGACGGGGCATGTGATGACATACTCAGCAGGGGCTGATTCCATACCACAAACCATCTTCATTTCAGGTGATTAGCTGGTGGGTCGCAGCGAGGTGACCATTGTTATAATACGGTTGGCTTAGACTTGGTACGGTGTGACACTCAGGTTATTTTGGACTCGGGTTGGGTAACCGAGGTGTATTTGGTTTAGATGCTCACGGTCTGTAATAATTGTTGATGTTAGTTTTGCTTTAAGTTGTTTAAGTTCTACTATCTATCTCTTGTGGTCACTGCGGGAATACGTTTCGCAAGTTAATTATCAGGTAAATCGTTATCACCCGTATGGGCGAGTGATAACAGTGACACCATTAGGGCGATAGTTTATTATTTACCGCTGCGAGATATTATTGTGCGCGACTTTTATAGGGTCATTAGGTACCGACTTAGTAGGGGTGTTACAGTCCAGGTTTGCGTACTTGTTTGCAAACCCGGACCAATATAAGCGGAGCGTCAGAATACTACTACGGAAATAACGGATTGTTATTCTATCTTTACTTATCTTTTATTTTATCTTTTAGGTAGCGGCCGTTTAGTTAGATAAAAGATAGAATTCTCATTCTTATAAAAGGGAAGTCTTGCCAACGTGAGACATATGCCTACTTACACCACAATTAGTCACGATACAACACAGAGAGATTAGCTTAGTTTGAGATTGATTCTGATTGGGAGCCTGGAGCAGAGCAGAGGAAGAGATTCATCACGGAGACTTCACCAGAAGTCTCAGAACAAAGTTTCTTCTTGTTCTTTATTTCTACTCATTACAGTTTTTCTTATTGTAACCATGCCAATGGCTGAGTAGTTCTTTTAAATTTCGGTTTGCTATGTATCCCTGAATTTGCTATTCCTGTTCCTTTGTGATTTAATACAATTCAATTGAGTAAAGTTATTTTCCTTGCTGAATTTCTTTAATCATTATAATTTGGCCAATTATAAAGATTAGTATTTTGTTAGCTTATATGTGACGACTCCGACTTTCAATTGAATTCAGGAAAATAAACGGTTAGTTTAGAGACGGTAATTCCTCTAATTGCTAGTTGACTGATAATCTAGGTTGTTCTTAAGGCGGTTAGTAAACAGTGGGTTCGTAACGAGAGTTAGAATTTGGTCTTTGCTAACTAGAATTTGCTTAGAGGGAGACCCGAGGTGAATTAACTTTGTCCTAGGGTTTTACTCAGATTTATCTTGGAAATCGCTTTGGAATAGAAACTGCAGATTTAGGGAGCAATAGTAAACCGGGATCTCCTTCCCAATCAGTTTCACAACAATTATTTTCTTGCTCTTAACTGTTTTACATTTTGTTTATAGTTTTTAATTGTCATCAAATCAAACCCCAATTTCCTGTTTTAATTGGTTATTCAGTTTTCTTATTTCTTTTCCGGTTAGTAAAGATTTAAACTAGACATCGCCTCCTCTGGTTCGATACTTAGGGAATACTCTCTATTAAAACTTGCTAGAATTGACCGGTACACTTGCCGTTAGGTTTTACCCAAACAAGTTTTTGGCACCGTTGCCGGGGAGGCACGGTTATTTAGTTTAATCTTTATTCTATTTATTTTGTTCTTTTATTATTTCCTTTTGTTATGTTTTGATTTTCTGTGTGTTGTTTTCTTTTATTTGATTTGTTCGGTTAATTTATTTTGTTATTCTCAATAT
The DNA here is from genome assembly GCA_023374045.1 of Limonium bicolor. Classification (NCBI taxonomy): domain Eukaryota; kingdom Viridiplantae; phylum Streptophyta; class Magnoliopsida; order Caryophyllales; family Plumbaginaceae; genus Limonium; species Limonium bicolor. The sequence continues at coordinate 64,435,213 of CM041780.1, read as the reverse complement.
TCTCTATTTTCTGTTCTTGATTTCGTTTAGTTTATTTATTAGTTTTGGAACGTTTTGACGTTTTAAATATCTTATCTTTAATCTGTGTTGATTTTGTTTCATCTTCCAGATTTTATTTCTGATTTTATTCCTTTATTTGAATATTCTGTGGTTAGTGGTTAGGATTTTTACCTGCATACTTTGTTAGTTAATTTCATTTTATCTTTTTCTGATTCTTGTTGTTTTAATTTAATTGCTACTGTTCTTTTAATTTACGCTATTATAGCTTCAGTTTACTAACTCTCGGTTTATGGTTAAAACCCGCTCTGTAGGAGAACCGGAGTTCGAGCTTGAAATACCCCTAAATTAATTTAAATTAATTTAGGGGATTTCTTTTATTAAACCTTTAATAATACTATTAAGTATTAAATTATTATATGGAATCATGAATGTTAAATTAGTATAAGGAATTATGAATATTAAATTATTGTATGGAATTATGAGTATTAATATTATATGGAATTATGGAAATTATTTTAGGGGATTCCTCCTATTTAACTCTAAAGAATACAATTAATTATTTAATTATTATATATTATTAATAGTATTATGAATTTAATAATAAGATTTATAAGTCAATAAATCTTGGGAAAATTTATAAACACTCCAACTATATTATAAAGATTTTAGGAAGTGTTGGAACATTGTTCTGAAACATAAAATTCAATATAAAATTCTAGAAACCCTAAAGCCTTTTAAGCCTTGCTAGGGTTGACTTTTTGAGAATGGTCAAACCAGGCCATGAAACCTATACCAATAAATAGGTTATGGAAAACCAAGAAGATCGATAAAAAGAACGTCAAAAACGGATCATCCTAGCCAAAGTTATGATCAAATGAAGTTTAGAGCCAAAATTTGAAAAAAAGGGCTGACGTGGCAGCTTTGCTGACTCATCGCGCGCCTCGGTAATCGCGCCCCAACACTTAGACTAATTTTATCTCCTATAATCTCGGTAACAGAAACCGGTTTTGCCCTATCTTGTGACCTTCATAACTTTCTCATCTTAAGGAATTTTTGAGTGCCATCTTTTTTGTTGTCTTCTCCTACATTCCCTCTAAACAACCATAACTCACACAAACCCTAACTTGTTCTAAATCAACCGGAAATTGGAGCCAAAGTAGCCACCCTGCAAAACCCGAAACTGCAGTTCCAGTTTTTCCCTTCGAATCAGGTAACTTCGACTAGCCATAACTTCTTCGTTTCTCAACCAAATTTCATGTTCTTTAGCTCGTTTTGAAGAGATCTAATTCCTCTTAATCTTTCATGTTGATGACCTAAGCCAATTCCCAACCGTTTGGAAGAACCAGGTGTATAAAGTTTCGGTTTCGCCAGCACATAAAATCATACCGAAACTGTAAGGTATAAACTCGTGACTTGCGACTTTAATTTCTTTCTGTGTAGTGCAAGTTAGGGTGAGTTCTTGCTATCATTGTGTAGAGCTAAGTTTCTTCTTTAGATTAAGCCCTTACACATAGCCTAACTCGATCTGTACTGCAAGATATAGATCCTCAAAGTCGGCCCCGTGAACTGCTCGAAAGTTCGAAACTTTCCAGATTTCCGAATTCGATTTGCTCCGTTGTTGCAATTCCGGTAAGTTTCCTTCAAATTCCTTCAACCTTGCTAATCTGCATTACATTGTCGGTCAAAACATGTTTCAATTGCATCAATTACGCAGTAGATTGAGTGAATTTGACAAATTCGAATTCAGAAACCCGTATGAACCCTAACCTCGAAATCGAATTCGAAAACCAGTGAATACTACATTATAATTGGGGAAATCGGTGTCATTAGGACCGGAATTTGATTTCGAAACCATAGAAACAAGAATCACTCGATTTCGTTCTGTAGATTGAGAGATATTGAAGATTTAGTACTCGGGTTCGATTTGTCTTTCGCTGATGAACTCGCTGCATGTCAGCCGTCCGATGTTAGTTAAGAGATTTGGACGGCTGAGATTAAAACGTTTCAGATTAAGTTTTAATAAATCCCAGTAAATAACCCTAACTTGTTGAGTTAATTTAAATACCTTCCCGAATGTATTTTGACTTAAAATTTTAACCATAGATTCCTTATTTAATCTAGTTTATTTTGATGTAAATTATTATGGTTTTGGAGTTTTTAAACATAAGTTATGATTTTTGCAAGTTACGGCTTTTCTGGAATTATTTGGCTAATTTAAAAAGATATTTTTTTATGAAATAAAAATTTTATAATGTGTCTAAAATGTTATAGTTACTGTATATTAAGTTTGGGAATTTTTGGGCAATGGTAAATGGTTTTAAAAATTGTGTTTATGAGTTTTTCATAAGAATAACTTATAATATATGGTTTTTAATGTAACCAAAAATTAAAGTATGGTTTGTTAATAAACTTTTTAAGCTGGGAAAAATATGGAACACTAAATTAACATTTTATAACAGTAAGTTTATAAATGTTTTGGTATTAGCTTTTAAGAGAAGTGAAATTGTTTACATATATGTATATATACTTATTTAAGTAGCTAGAAACTTATGTTAAATCAAGGAATCTAATTATTTTACATTTTACTTATTATATTATATGGGAGTTAATGTTTTTAATTAAAACTAAGGAAAATATGAATATATATATATATATAAGGGAGTAAAGTAGTAACTTAGGGTAAAACAGGGAGCTAATAAATTAACATTTATAATAACTAAATATTATAAGAGCTAGAATCCTAAGATATAGTAAAAGAAATACTTTATGAAACATACTTGGAATACAGTTAAAGGTTGTAGTAATAAGATAGTTTAAATATAATGGGTTACATAGGGGATGTCTTAATTAAATTCTAATCCAGGTATACGTATATATGTATTAAATAAATAAAGGGAAACACTTTATTTTATAAACCGTATATCGGTTGTAGTTATGCCTAAAAGTTATTAAACATAAGTAAATACAATAAAACTACATAAATAATGTTTTGAACAAATCCTAGTATATATAAATATATACACATTAAACATAAATAAAATTAGATACCTTATAGGAAATATAATACGAAGGAATTAATAAGTTAAACTAAACCTCTACATAATACTAATAGAAGAATATTATATGAGGTGGTATTAAATTATAGTTATGTGTTAGGCTTAAGAGTTACCTTTGAATTTCCAAGGTTTATATATAACCATATTAAAATACATGTATAGTATTATTTGTCAGTGACCAGGATGTAAATCTTAAATTGGGATTAAGTAATTAATAAGTTAAAACTTAGGAAAAATTGTGATTACATAAAATGTTGTACAAATAGATCTTATTCTATAATTAATGATAAACGAACGTAATACGTTTACATCTAGATGTTCTTAATGTATAAACCATAATAAAATAAGTAAAATACTTTTACATCTAAATGTGAGGTGAATTAGTAAGTCTAGATTTAATCATTTCTTAACATTTATGGTGTTGAAATATAACTTAATGTTTTAAGATAGAATCATTAAAAGGATTATGATATAATCTATATTAAACGATGATTTTGAAATTTATCTAAATAATTATCCTTAAGTTTCTTAGAATTAGATAAGCCATATAAAATACATTTATTACCAATATTCAGGATGTGAGTTTACAATTAAGTGAGGTATTTAATAGTGAGAATTTATAGGAAGGTTTATGAATAGGAATTTGATACTTAAAACCTTTGAACCTTTTATTAGATAAAACTAAGTTACATAAGATATTATATTGATATACTTTACGGTAATGGGGAATAATGATAGGTTATTTGAATATAAAATATGGGAATTTTCATAATAGATTATCTTATTAAATAATTAACAATTTCACTTACGAACCAGAATTTAATTCTTTGATAAATTCTACTCTATGTGGATATATTGTCCATCCTAAATACAATAAAGGAAATTTATTTATTAGGTTATTCCTTTGAAACCTTAGGTTTTGTAAAACAATTTAAAACGTATTTAAGGCTTAAGTTTAATGAAATTTAGTACAAAGGATTATACATAGTCTATAGAGAGAATGTGTGTAAAAATAAAACATTTAGGAAATTAAATGTAGGTAAGGATACATAAAAGGTTGTACTAAACACCTTATTGTATAGGTAATAATAAAACATATAATATACCTTGTGAATACTAAATGTAAGAGTAATTCGTTAAATCTAAGTTAACTATAGTATAATTATTCAGGGTGAGAAGCAATTTAACATCTTATGACAAGTTTATTAGATGGTTGCAATTTAAAGTCATTCTGAACTAAAGATGAGATAATTGAGTTTAGCAGTTCAATTAAGTTATAATAAAACGCGTCTACAACACTACGATTCCAATATACAAGATGTAGATCTTAATTAAGTTAAGGGAAAAACTTAGTCATAATGGGTTATCTAGTAGGTATTGTTTATGAAATACCCCAAACCTTAATATATTGTTTAAACACTTAAATATGGTGTATTAAGACTAAAAAGAGTCTTAGAAACATTAGTAAACAAATTTAAACAAAAGGAAACACAAAATGTGCTTTAAAGTCAATAAGAGCCAAAATGTGCTCTAAGCTTGGGATAAACTTGGTTAAGACCTAATGAACTTACCAAGACCTCATTTATACACTAATGAACATATTAAATCAATTACCAAAGAAAACCAAGCTTGAAAACAAGTTTAAACACAAAATGTGCTTTAAGGAGTCTTAAAGCACATTTTTGAAAAATTGTCTTGTAAATGAGTTTTGAATGGCTAGATGTCCATCATTACTCTTAAATATATAGTGTACTATATAATATCACATTTGGGTGTCTATATTAGTGGGAAATCAAAAATTTCACTTCTATGTGCCTTGTTTTATGAATAGTAACTTTTATAAGCTATTTTGTAACTATGTTTGTATAAGTATTTAAATTGACAAACAAAGACTAAATTACCCTTCTACTACTATTTGGGGCCGGTTTTTAAGGTTGGTGACACACCACCTTTGTTAGCTTGTTAACAAAATAAGTAAACTACTTAAGTACCCTTTTTACTTTATAAGTATAAATATCTTCATAAAGTAAATTCTATCTCATTCTCTCATTTCCTTTCCTTGCTCACACGGTTTCCCACCTCTCTTCTTCCTTCTTCTTTGTTCTCTCACGATAGAACCACCACCACCATTAAAACACAAGCTTTGACCTTTGTAAAACCTTGCTCACTTGTCCAAATCAAAAACAAACAACCAATCTCTTCCTCTCCTCAAGCTCTTCATTTCTATCTTCTCCAAACTTCAAGACAACCATTTCGGTGCCATGGAGTTTCTCCATTGAAGGAGCTTGAGCTTGTTTGACTACATATTATTACTCTCCTTGGATTCTAGGTAAGGAATCTCAAATAAAAACTTCCTTTCCTCCTTGTTTTTGTCATGTCCGAAAATATGTATTGAAAGAGCTTTTTGTGTGACTTTGTTCTAGCTTCATTCCAACTCTTCATGGACTAGGTGGAGTCCTCTCTTGCTAGATATTCAAACTCTCTTCAAAGAGCAAGGTAAAACAACTACATTAACGTTTTTGAAACAATGTAAAACTAGGGTTTACAATGAGATGGAGCTTATAGCTTGAATACTCATTATAATGTTTGTATATTGTTTAGAGCTTGTCAAAGAATCAAGTACTCTATTGGTTTCCTAAAGGAAACAAGAAAGAAGTTATTTTGCAAAAGAGGTAAATCTACTAACCTAATGTTGTTTTAATGCCTTAGGGGAAATGAGCTTATAAATGCTTATTAAAACTACCTAAAGAGCCAATGGGAATGACTTAGTAAAGTGTTCTCAAGAGCTTAGTAAAAGGCATATGTGTTGTTGAGTGTATTTGCAGGTTAAAGGCAAATATATTGTGGAAATTCAGTGTTTATGATTTGTGCATTTTAAGGGCCTAAGAGCCATGTCATTTAAGGGCCTAAGTGCCATGCAATTTAAATTGTGCACTATATTGTGATGTAGTGCCTTGAGAGTGAAGTTTGTGTATAATAAGTGCTTGATGGATTTTTAGTGTTCTTGGTTGTTTATTGGTAAAAACAATGTGTGTTGGTTTAGTAATGTTCTAGGAGAACCTATGTCGAAATTTGGGTAACAAATGTGAAGTTCTAAGTGTTAAAATGAGTTTGATAAGTTAAGGAGTATTAAAATGGTTAAGTGTTGTTCTTGTGTAGGAAACATGCATTAAGGTGATTTGGGGATGTAACAAGGACTTAGGCATGAGCTTGAGATTGTGGTATGTACCAAAGTCATTTTGGGACTTAGTAAAGACTTAGGCAAACTTTGGTAAATAAGGAGAAAGTGTGAACTTGGAAAAAGAACTTCAAGAGTGACATAAGGAGTTGGTTGTGAGAAATAATGCTTAAGAGATGGTGTTAAGATAAGGAGAAAGCATTTTGGGATAGTAGCTATAATAGGTGAGAAACACCATTTAGAAACCTAGAGTAAAATGTTGTAAGTGTTAGGAATTTTGTGAAGAAATAAGTAAAGGTTAAGGAATTAGAAAAATAAGTTTGTGAGTGTTTAAAGGATGGTTTAAGTTGTGTTTGAAGTGCCCAAATGAGGTTAGGGGGTACTAGGGTATATGGGGTAAAGTTGGAGTTGAATGTGAAAGGAAAATAAGGATTTGGGGCAGACCGGACTTGCGACCGGACTTGCAAGCCCGGTCGGGCCCTGTTACACTACCGAGAAATGTTTCTGGAATCGACCGGACTTGGGGACCGGACCTACAAGTCCGGTCGGGCTTGTTTTGTGAGAGGGAAAATGTTTCTGGAATGGACCGGACATGGGACCGGACTTGGCAAGTCCGGTCGGTATAAATTTTGTACGGGTTATAAGTCTCTGGAATCGACCGGACATAGGACCGGACATGTAAGTCCGGTCGGAGTGAATTTTTCAACGGTAAAAAGGTACTGGAATGGACCGGACTTAGGTAAGTCCGGTCGGCAAGTCCGGTCGGACCAAAACTTGTAAAAAAAAAAAAGAAAAGAATGTGACTTATGTAGTTAACCCTAGGGTGTATAATGAAGGTAACCTAGGGTAAGATAGACATTAAAACATGTCACACAATTATGTTAAACACTTAGTAAATTTGGAGGTTAAGTAAGTTAATTAACCGACATTCTTGAATATTGTATAGGAGTGACTTACGGAGGGAACCAAACGAGGCAAGGACCAAGGTATGGTTTTCTTGCAGTCTGTTGTCTAGCGGTTTACACCGGTTTGTGTGTTGTATGTTTTTCTGTGTGTTTACAACGTTATAAGATTTAAACATGTAATGAGTTTACAGTTGTTCATTTATTTATGATGTGTTGTTGTGACTCATTTCCCTTGTGTGTGTCTAACATGACTTACCACCTGTTGTGTGTTGGTTGTTAAGTTCCACTATGAACTTCTAACAAGTGTTAACTGGGAAGTGAGGAATCCGGTTATCCGGTCATGCATGTAAGTTAAGAGTAGATATCTGAATCAGATTCGACTCTTATGTTGTTAAGATTGTTCTCCTTAATTGGCGTTCGATCTCCCGCTAGCTTCTTCCAAAGCTTACCTATTCTGACTTATGATCGGTTTAGTGGGAACCTGTGTTTGTGTGGTGTGTTCGGGTCACTAAATCCGAACCATCTGTGACTTAAGTTACTCGTTCGCCTAAAGAACGGTAATGAGTGTGTTTAACGAGCTTGACATGAGAGTGAATCACTCTCTAGGCTCTTATGTTATTTGACCCTTGTGGTTTGTTATCGTGGAGTGAAAATCCACTGTGTATGTTGTTGTTGAGCTATGCACTATTGATGCCATGCTCCATGTTATGATGCTATGTATATAATTGAATGCCATGTTATAATGACAAGTAGCTGCGCGTATCCCGGTAGCCGATGGGCTGCGCGTTAGCCATACCAGCCAAGGGTTGCTGACCCCCTCGGGGGATCCATATTTCTTATAGCAGGATGAGGATCGAAGAAGCGGAGTGGGCTTTAGATCCTAGGGTGCAGGTTTACTTTTGTATACTTTTGGGATGTTGGCCCGGGATGCGCCTGTGCTCCCGTGGCGTTGTTGGATTTGGTGTGACAGTTTACAGTGATGTTTAACAGTGATGGTTGTATATGTAAACACTCGGTATTGTTATGATGTAATTATGGTTAGTTTATTGCTCGGGAGTCTGATCATCAGACCGGTACAAGTGTATTGTTCTGCCTTGTCAACCCGTGGGTGGTTGACGGCGTTGTAGCACCGAGCGTTACTTTTGTTTAGTTGTTTTATTCCGTGCGATTTCATTTAGTATCATGTGCGTATTGGGGTTACAAAAAGTGGTATCAGAGCGAAGTATCGCTCTGATGACTAGAATCTCGGCTTAGGAATATACCGAGTTAGGAAACCTAACTACAGTTACCTAAGTGATCAGTTATGGAAGGTTAAACCACTAACTAAGTGTGGAAATACCTTATTGTCGGGAAGCGTTATGATCGTTTGGACCGATAAGTGTGTAAGCATATTGCTATGAATACTCATGTGAATACAGATGTCAGGTAGACCACGCGGTAGAGGCCGCGGAAGTGGTACTAGTACTTGGGGTGACCAGGGCGAGAACACTACGGCTCAGGTTATGGCTGAGGCTGTAGCAGCCGCTGTGGCCCAGATGGTACCCCAGCTTGTAGCTGCGATCCAGCAGGGGCAGATGCCCGGTTCAGCCACCGCCACCACCGCCACGGGAGACCAATTGGGTCAAGGCGCTGGCTGATCTGAGACCGCCATCGTTTCATGGGGAGACCGACCCACGTAAGCTGGAGGCGTACATCTCCGAGTTGGAGACCGCCTACGAGACCTTGGCTGTGCCCGCAGAGGCTAAGGTCCGTCTTGCCGCTTACTATCTAAAGGGTTCGGCACAGAACTGGTGGAAGCTTGTGAGAGAGGACCGGATGGCGGATCCTCAGTTCGGTTGGAGGGAGTACACGGCTCTGCTGCGAGCCAAATACTACCCCGTGCACGTTCAAGAGGCCAAGCGCCTGGAGCTGGATAGCCTGAGGCAGGGGGACAAGGTGACGGTTGATGAGTACTACACCGCCTTCACCGGCCTTGTCCACCTGTTACCGGACCTGGGATACTCGAACCGGGTGCTGGTAAACCGTTTCTACAACGGTCTCAGCCACCGTCTTCGCTATGGGATGGGGCCAGCTGAATATACTACCTTGCAGGTAATTTAAGTAAAGAGTGATGTGAATATGTGTAGTCTATAAATGAGTAATGATGTGAGTTTGTGAGTATGTATTGCGGGGCATGACTGACCATCCTAAATACAGGAGTGCTATCATGCCGCTGCGAAGGTGGAGATCACCGTCCGTCTGAGGGACGAGGAGAATGCGCACAAGCGCAAGGCCACGAGCGAGGGCCAGAGTTCGCAGGGGTACGGGGGAGGAAAGAAGAAGAAGAAATCCTATCCCCAGCCCCAGAAGAGTCAGCACCAGGGTGACAAGGGCCAAGCCCAAACCACCACCGCTGAGGAGCCACTGAAGCTCACATATGCTTATGCGGCGAAGCCCCTACGCTCTTACCCACCAAAGGGTAATTGTTTAATCTTGTGTGATAAGTTGATGTGTATGTTGATAAGTTGTGAAACAAGTACTGAGTATGTATCGTGTTAGCAGCTAGCACGGGCTCTGGACCGGAGCGCCACTATTACTGTAAGTGGTGCAATGGAGACCACCCCGGCAAGGACTGCAAGGGAAATGAGGTGCAGTGTCGATACTGCGAGAAGTGGGGTCACCGTGACCACGAGTGTTACCGGAACCCCAACAGCAGAGTCAACAAGCCCAAGGGGCAGTGGAAGGGTAAGGCCACAGCAGCTATTGATGGCCCGAAGACGGCTAACCAGCCACCCACCGATCAGAGGCATACTGATTCCCAGAAGGGGAAAGGGTCGGGACCTAGCAAGGCCACCCTGAATGTGGTGGACCGGTCTGAGGCGCCAGGGCCCTCTTCTAGACCAGGTACCGCCTAAACTGTTGAATGTAATAAGTGATTGCATACCGCATTTCATGCTTATGTGTGTTAGTGAGTTCAAGTGTATTATCATGTGAGTAAGGAGTTAAAGTATAGTGTGAAAGACACCTAATTAGATAATTCTAAACTGAAAGGAACCTTCAATATATGTTATCCAATCCCACCCACACCAAACCCTGAAGAGACCACCATCAACATCACCGACTTTCCAATGGAGCAATGTCAGGTTATCCAGCCAGGTATGATACTCTTAAGTGGATACCTGACACCGGAAGCACAAGTCCATATCATCAGACGATGCGACGAACTTGGAGCTAAACCTGGAGGTTTCTACACACCTGAATATCCGAACGGATCAAGAATGCAATTGAAGATGATGTGCATGGGTAAGGACTGGAACCCTTACACCAAGTCATATCAAGAAGTGCGAGCCGAAGATGGAGCAACGGTACCAAGTATACCAGAGGAGTTCCGTGCGGTCGTTAATCACGCCGTGGGAATTGCTCAACAAGTTGAAACGGAATCAATTCCAAGTGTGGAAGCAGATTTGTGTATTGTGAACTTCTACCAAAAGGTGGACGGTTAGGTTTACACCAAGATAAGGACGAGTCACCCGAGTCTCTAAGTAAGGGAGTACCCGTGGTGTCTTGGTCCATTGGTGATACCGCAGTATTTGTTTATGGCGAGCAGAAGCGTGCTGATCTCGCAAGGAAGTTAGTGTTAAGTCAGGAGATGTATTAATCATGGGTGGGCAGTCAAGGATGCTATATCATGGCATCAGGAAGATCAAACTGAATACCGCACCGTCGGCAGTGATCAATGCCACACACATGAAACCCGGACGTTTGAATTTGACCTTCAGACAATTCTAAACCTTGTATACTTTGTAATGTGTTAAGCCAGTATATGTTAAGGAGTTATGTATGTGTAAGTGATATCAACATGTAAACCAACATGTTGTAAGGGAAGTGTAATGAATAAAGTGGAGTTATTGAAGTATATCAACCGTGTTGTTACCCAGTACTTATTAGTTTGCCAATGAATTAGGCTGTGCACTCGGAACGGGAGGTACATTGAGTGTCTGCAATGAGGCAGAAGCCGGCAAGAGCGGCACAATCCTCACCGGTACCTTTCCAGTGAATGGCGTGGATGCATCGATCCTGTTCGACTCTGGAGCCTCGCACACATTTGTTTCGCTATCTTTTGCGAAGAGGCTGGGGTTAGATGGAGAGGAGATGCCAGACTTCTTGGTCACCCTCCCATCGAAAGAGCGGATCAGGTACCCGCTACCACCGAGATGTCATTGTACGAATCAGAGGTGAAGAGTTCCCGATCGACCTGATAGAGTTCGACGGACTTGGATTTGATGTGATTGTCGGGATGAACTGGTTGGAGCGGTACAAGGGCAGAATCCTGTGTGCCGAGCATCGACTGCTTCTTCGGAGTCCATCTGGGGTTACCATATCTTACCGCCAGAGGCCCAGGGAGCCTTCGACTCAGATCATCACCGCCATGGCCATGTATCGTGAGTTACGACGAGGGAGTGATGTGTACCTCTGCTATGTCCAGGACATAGAGAGAGACCCTGAGTTTAGCCCAGATGTGCCGGTAGTGTCGGAGTTTCCTGATGTATTTCCTAAGGAACTGCCGGGCATGCCGCCAGCACGAGAGGTTGAGTTTGAGATCGACTTAGTACCTGGCACTGGACCCATTGCGAAAGCACCTTATCGTATGGCTCCAGCAGAGATGACAGAGCTCAAGGAGCAGCTGAGAGACCTACTCGACAAGGGCTTCATCCGCCCTAGTGTGTCACCATGGGGAGCGCCAGTCCTCTTCGTGAAGAAGAAGGACGGTAGCCTCCGCCTGTGTATTGATTATCGGGAGCTGAATGCTGTTACGGTGAAAAACCGTTACCCTTTACCACGCATCGACGATCTATTTGATCAGCTTAAGGGAGCATCAGTATTCTCCAAGATAGACTTACGTTCCGGATACCATCAGATTGCCATCCGTGACAGTGATATCGAGAAGACAGCTTTCAGAACGAGGTATGGGCATTATGAGTTCACAGTTATGCCATTTGGCTTATCGAATGCACCAGCCAAGTTCATGGACTTAATGAACCGCTTGTTCCAAGATCAGTTGGACAAGTCAGTGGTAGTCTTCATCGATGACATTCTTGTGTATTCTAAATCTAGAGGTGAGCACGAAAGCCACCTGAGATGTGTTACAAACTTGAGGAGAAACCAGTTGTATGCAAAATTTTCGAAATGTGAATTTTGGTTGAACCAAGTATCTTTCCTTGGACATGTGATTTCTGATGCCGGGATCGCTGTTGATCCGGCAAAGATAGATGCAGTGCGCACCTGGCCTAGGCCGAAGACAGTCACTGATATCAGGAGCTTCCTCGGTCTGGCAGGATATTATAGGAGGTTTGTGAAGGACTTCTCCAGTATCTCGAAGCCGATGACTTCCTTGATGAAGAAGGATGCACCATTCGAGTGGACAGTTGACTGTGAGAGTTCTTTCGCGAGTCTCAAGGATGCTCTGACATCTGCACCAGTCCTGACTATACCAGACGGTCCAGATGGTTTTGAGGTCTACTGCGACGCATCAGGCAGAGGTATGGGTTGTGTATTGATGCAACACGGGAAGGTCGTAGCATACGCCTCCCGTCAGCTGAAGAAGCATGAGGAGAACTACCCTACCCACGACTTAGAATTGGGTGCCATTGTCTTCGCATTGAAGATATGGCGACATTATTTGTATGGGGTAAGTGTGACAATCTATTCTGATCATAAAAGCTTAAAGTACTTGTTCACTCAGAAAGAGTTGAACATGAGGCAAAGAAGGTGGGTTGAGTTTCTGAATGACTATGATATTAATCTGCAATACAAAGAGGGTAAGGCAAATGTGGTAGCTGACGCACTGAGTCGCCGAGCACACTCTCTCCATTCGCTAGTCTCTATACTGGCTTGGTTGAAGAGGTGCGGAGTGCTCAGATGACGGATCAGTACATGCTGGAGATCCGGCAGAAGCTTATTGATGGCACATTCGAGGGTCAGAAGTACGACTTCAGACTCCATGATGATGACCTGATTAGGCTGAATGGCCGCTTGTGTATACCTAGGGGTAGCGCTGAGTTGAAGGAGCGCATATTGAGTGAATCCCATTGTTCTACTACTTCGATTCACCCCGGAGCTTCAAAGATGTATAAAGGTATGAAGAGGTATTTTTGGTGGACTGGAATGAAGAAAGATGTTAGTGATTATGTATTGAGGTGTCTCACTTGCCAGAAGGTCAAGTTTGAGCACCGACGGCCTGGTGGTATGGTACAGCCAATGCCAGTGCCTGAGTGGAAGTTCCATGATATCTCCATGGACTTTGTAGTAGGGCTTCCGCCTACAAGGGGAGGTCTGAATATGATATGGGTGATAGTTGACCGACTGACCAAAGTGGCCCGATTCATTCCGATGAAGGACACTTGGAAAGTGGCAAGATTGGCAGAACTGTTTGATAAAGAGATTGTAAGACATCATGGTGTACCGAAAACGATTGTATCCGACAGAGACACCAGATTCTTATCCAGATATTGGAAGTCCACACGAGAGGCATTGGGTACTGAATTGAAATTGAGTACAGCGTTTCACCCACAGACCGATGGTCAGAGTGAGCGCACATTCAGACACTTGAGGATATGCTACGTGCTTGTGCACTTGACTTTCAGACCAGCTGGATTGATAAGTTACATCTGATCGAGTTAGTTACAACAACAGTTATCATGCTTCGATCAAGATGTCTCCCTTCCAGGCCTTGTACGGTAGACCATGCCGCACGCCATTATGCTGGGATGAGTCGAGTGAGACGGTCATTATAGGACCAGAGTATCTTGAGCAAGTTCAGGCAGAAGTTCGCCAGATCAGGGCTAATATGAAAGCAGCTCAGGATAGACAGAAGTCGTACGCAGATGTGCGCCGACGTGACCTGGAGTTCGCCGTGGGCGATCAGGTTTTTGAGAGTCCCCCATGAAGGGAGTGTTTCGTTTTGGCCAGAAGGGCAAGTTGAGCCCAAAGTATGTGGGGCCTTATGTTGTGACGGAGCGGATCGGCCCGGTAGCCTATAGACTAGACCTACCGCCGAGCTGGGCAAGGTACATGATGTATTTCATGTGTCCCAGTTGAAGAAGTATATGTCTCATCCGTCTCATGTGCTTCAGCCTGAAAGGCTAACCTTAGAGCCGACCATGCGATCAGTGGAGACTCCGGTACGGATTCTGGATGCTAAGACTCGAGACACTCGCCATAAGTCGTGAGACTGGTGAAGTTCTCTGGTCTAACCAGGACGTTGAGGAGGCCACTTGGGAGCTGGAAGATAAGATGAAGGCGAAGTACCCGTCATTGTTTACTTCTTAGTCTTATGTGTATAGGGTACGGGGCGTACCCCTTTTAAGGGGGGTAGAGCCGTTTCGGTTATGTGTGTACGACGTGTATTTGAATACATCGTCTATGTTGTGTGTTATGTTACAGACCGTTGTGTCTGAATGATGTGGATAATGTTGTATGGACCTTGTGTCCAATGTTATGTTGTATGGACCTTGTGTCCAATGTTATGGTATGGCCTGTGTCCAATGTTATGTAAGTGTGTTGTAATATGTATGGAAGTATTGTTTATAAGTGTTCCCGTGTTCTAATATTTAGGATATGTGGAAGTATGAACTTTGGGACAAAGTTCTTTTAAGGGGGGTAGATTGAAATACCCCAAACCTTAATATATTGTTTAAACACTTAAATATGGTGTATTAAGACTAAAAAGAGTCTTAGAAACATTAGTAAACAAATTTAAACAAAAGGAAACACAAAATGTGCTTTAAAGTCAATAAGAGCCAAAATGTGCTCTAAGCTTGGGATAAACTTGGTTAAGACCTAATGAACTTACCAAGACCTCATTTATACACTAATGAACATATTAAATCAATTACCAAAGAAAACCAAGCTTGAAAACAAGTTTAAACACAAAATGTGCTTTAAGGAGTCTTAAAGCACATTTTTGAAAAATTGTCTTGTAAATGAGTTTTGAATGGCTAGATGTCCATCATTACTCTTAAATATATATGTGTACTATATAATATCACATTTGGGTGTCTATATTAGTGGGAAATCAAAAATTTCACTTCTATGTGCCTTGTTTTATGAATAGTAACTTTTATAAGCTATTTTGTAACATATGTTTGTATAAGTATTTAAATTGACAAACAAAGACTAATTACTCCTACTACTATTTGGGGCCGGTTTTTAAGGTTGGTGACACACCACCTTTGTTAGCTTGTTAACAAAATAAGTAAACTACTTAAGTACCCTTTTTACTTTATAAGTATAAATATCTTCATAAAGTAAATTCTATCTCATTCTCTCATTTCCTTTCCTTGCTCACACGGTTTCCCACCTCTCTTCTTCCTTTCTTCTTTGTTCTCTCACGATAGAACCACCACCACCATTAAAACACAAGCTTTGACCTCTTGTAAAACCTTGCTCACTTGTCCAAATCAAAAACAAACACCACCAATCTCTTCCTCTCCTCAAGCTCTTCATTTCTATCTTCTCCAAACTTCAAGACAACCATTTCGGTGCCATGGAGTTTCTCCATTGAAGGAGCTTGAGCTTGTTTGACTACATATTATTACTCTCCTTGGATTCTAGGTAAGGAATCTCAAATAAAAACTTCCTTTCCTCCTTGTTTTTGTCATGTCCGAAAATATGTATTGAAAGAGCTTTTTGTGTGACTTTGTTCTAGCTTCATTCCAACTCTTCATGGACTAGGTGGAGTCCTCTCTTGCTAGATATTCAAACTCTCTTCAAAGAGCAAGGTAAAACAACTACATTAACGTTTTTGAAACAATGTAAAACTAGGGTTTACAATGAGATGGAGCTTATAGCTTGAATACTCATTATAATGTTTGTATATTGTTTAGAGCTTGTCAAAGAATCAAGTACTCTATGGTTTCTAAAGGAAACAAGAAAGAAGTTATTTTGCAAAAGAGGTAAATCTACTAACCTAATGTTGTTTTAATGCCTTAGGGAAATGAGCTTATAAATGCTTATTAAAACTACCTAAAGAGCCAATGGGAATGACTTAGTAAAGTGTTCTCAAGAGCTTAGTAAAAGGCATATGTGTTGTTGAGTGTATTTGCAGGTTAAAGGCAAATATATTGTGGAAATTCAGTGTTTATGATTTGTGCATTTTAAGGGCCTAAGAGCCATGTCATTTAAGGGCCTAAGTGCCATGCAATTTAAATTGTGCACTATATTGTGATGTAGTGCCTTGAGAGTGAAGTTTGTGTATAATAAGTGCTTGATGGATTTTTAGTGTTCTTGGTTGTTTATTGGTAAAAACAATGTGTGTTGGTTTAGTAATGTTCTAGGAGAACCTATGTCGAAATTTGGGTAACAAATGTGAAGTTCTAAGTGTTAAAATGAGTTTGATAAGTTAAGGAGTATTAAAATGGTTAAGTGTTGTTCTTGTGTAGGAAACATGCATTAAGGTGATTTGGGGATGTAACAAGGACTTAGGCATGAGCTTGAGATTGTGGTATGTACCAAAGTCATTTTGGGACTTAGTAAAGACTTAGGCAAACTTTGGTAAATAAGGAGAAAGTGTGAACTTGGAAAAAGAACTTCAAGAGTGACATAAGGAGTTGGTTGTGAGAAATAATGCTTAAGAGATGGTGTTAAGATAAGGAGAAAGCATTTTGGGATAGTAGCTATAATAGGTGAGAAACACCATTTAGAAACCTAGAGTAAAATGTTGTAAGTGTTAGGAATTTTGTGAAGAAATAAGTAAAGGTTAAGGAATTAGAAAAATAAGTTTGTGAGTGTTTAAAGGATGGTTTAAGTTGTGTTTGAAGTGCCCAAATGAGGTTAGGGGGTACTAGGGTATATGGGGTAAAGTTTGGAGTTGAATGTGAAAAGGAAAATAAGGATTTGGGGCAGACCGGACTTGCGACCGGACTTGCAAGCCCGGTCGGGCCCTGTTACACTACCGAGAAATGTTTCTGGAATCGACCGGACTTGGGGGACCGGACCTACAAGTCCGGTCGGGCTTGTTTTGTGAGAGGGAAAATGTTTCTGGAATGGACCGGACATGGGACCGGACTTGGCAAGTCCGGTCGGCATAAATTTTGTACGGGTTATAAGTCTCTGGAATCGACCGGACATAGGACCGGACATGTAAGTCCGGTCGGAGTGAATTTTTCAACGGTAAAAAGGTACTGGGATGGACCGGACTTAGGTAAGTCCGGTCGGCAAGTCCGGTCGGACCAAAACTTGTAAAAAAAAAAAAGAAAAGAATGTGACTTATGTAGTTAACCCTAGGGTGTATAATGAAGGTAACCTAGGGTAAGATAGACATTAAAACATGTCACACAATTATGTTAAACACTTAGTAAATTTGGAGGTTAAGTAAGTTAATTAACCGACATTCTTGAATATGTATAGGAGTGACTACGGAGGAACCAAACGAGGCAAGGACCAAGGTATGGTTTTCTTGCAGTCTGTTGTCTAGCGGTTTACACCGGTTTGTGTGTTGTATGTTTTTCTGTGTGTTTACAACGTTATAAGATTTAAACATGTAATGAGTTTACAGTTGTTCATTTATTTATGATGTGTTGTTGTGACTCATTTCCCTTGTGTGTGTCTAACATGACTTACCACCTGTTGTGTGTTGGTTGTTAAGTTCCACTATGAACTTCTAACAAGTGTTAACTGGGAAGTGAGGAATCCGGTTGTCCGGTCATGCATGTAAGTTAAGAGTAGATATCTGAATCAGATTCGACTCTTATGTTGTTAAGATTGTTCTCCTTAATTGGCGTTCGATCTCCCGCTAGCTTCTTCCAAAGCTTACCTATTCTGACTTATGATCGGTTTAGTGGGAACCTGTGTTTGTGTGGTGTGTTCGGGTCACTAAATCCGAACCATCTGTGACTTAAGTTACTCGTTCGCCTAACAGAACGGTAATGAGTGTGTTTAACGAGCTTGACATGAGAGTGAATCACTCTCTAGGCTCTTATGTTATTTGACCCTTGTGGTTTGTTATCGTGGAGTGAAAATCCACTGTGTATGTGTTGTTGAGCTATGCACTATTGATGCCATGCTCCATGTTATGTTATGCTATGTATATAATTGAATGCCATGTTATAATGACAAGTAGCTGCGCGTATCCCGGTAGCCGATGGGCTGCGCGTTAGCCATACCAGCCAAGGGTTGCTGACCCCCTCGGGGGATCCATATTTCTTATACTGCAGGATGAGGATCGAAGAAGCGGAGTGGCTTTAGATCCTAGGGTGCAGGTTTACTTTTGTATACTTTTGGGATGTTGGCCCGGGATGCGCCTGTGCTCCCGTGGCGTTGTTGGATTTGGTGTGACAGTTTACAGTGATGTTTAACAGTGATGGTTGTATATGTAAACACTCGGTATTGTATATGATGTAATTATGGTTTAGTTTATTTGCTCGGGAGTCTGATCATCAGACCGGTACAAGTGTATTGTTCTGCCTTGTCAACCACGTGGGTGGTTGACGGCGTTGTAGCACCGAAGCGTTAGTTACTGTTTAGTTGTTTTATTCCGCTGCGATTTCATTTAGTATCATGTGCGTATTAGGGGTGTTACAGTTTACATACATAATCTTTACATTGTGAGATAATAGTTTAGTATTCTGAGATCAGTCCATCATAGGTCATAATACAATATTTATTCTAAATTAAGAATAAAGGTATTGAGCTTAAGATTATTATTGAAATTCTTAGATTTAATTATATAATATAAACACATTTATGTTATAATGGTCTCAAAAGTCTTGAATGTGAGGATTGTGGTTAAATATGAATAAAGTGGATAGGAGTGGACAGTTAGCGGGTGTTAATAAAGTACATTCCTTGATCCTACAACCTTGGGCTATACAACCTTCTAAAATAAGTCAAAGGTTATACATAGCATTTAAGCGAGGGCTTATAAGATAATTGAGATTTGGAAATAAGAGAGAGGAATTTATTTAAGTTTTACTTAGGGTACATGTTATTGATAGTAAGTTATCTTCAATGTTCCTCAGAGAATTGTTGAATGTTTGCACGAGTTTACTAGAACTGCTACAGTATTGACCAGGTACGATTTCTCGTACTCCGATATTTTTGCTGATTGACTTGTGGAATGTTTTGGAAAATGCTAACTAACTTTAAGAGGAATTTCTAAAAAGGAAATGGTTGTGTGACTAACTCAGCTTGTGTGACTAACTGAGCCTTGAATGCGAAACTTACATGGGTATTGGTTCCTTCTACTTGGTTACCCCGTTAGACATTGACTGCTTAGGGTTTACGCTTCTGCACTCTGTAGGACTGAGTGTTTTGGTATTGCTCTGGGTAGTTAGTGATCTAGTGGGAATTTGGAAAGAGGTCAATCTTGGAAATTCTTCTTTTGACTCTGGATATCGTTTCATCCATGAGCTGGTTCTTGAGATTTCGACGTGCGCGCGTCTTCAATGGTAACAGCAGGGGGCTGTATATCCCTCGCCCATAGGGGCATTTATATTTGACAGTGAGGGGCTGTATATCCCCTGTCCCAAAAAGGGACGTGATAGACAGTGAGGGGCTGTATATCCCCTGTCCCAAAAGGGACGTTGTAGACAGTGAGGGGATGTATATCCCCTGTCCTAAAAGGACGTACTTGGCGGTGGAGGCCATCTCTCCCAGTTGAATTATTCCACTCTTGAGTTATTGGTTTTTGGATCTATCTTTTCATTCCTAGTCCTTTGTGACTATCTGAGTCTTTCTACTCCTAACGGGAATTGGGTTTAACTAAGGCAATGGATGCTCACTAACACATGATGTGGTTTTGTTTTACTAACTTTACTTCTTTGTTATTAACCTTTATTCTTATCACGTTATCTTGATTTGGTGATTTGTGAAATGTCTTGCTCCTCTGTGTGGTTTAAGTGATTGCTTTCAAGCTAATATTTATTTAAGAGTTGTTTTATAAGTTTGTTTTTTTGGAGATTAGTACCAGTTCCATTCCAGGGAACTGACCCACCCCGTTCGGGGTGGGCTGCTTGGTTTCATCTTGTAGGTACAAATTGATTTACAGGTGGCCACGAAGAGCATGAGTGATTGGGATGGGATTAGGTTTATGGAGAGTGAATGTTTTTTTACTGTTATGTTATGTTAAGTTTTCTCGAAGTTCAGACCGTAACTTAGTTAATTGTAATGGTTGTAGTTGGTGAGGTTGGTACCGGGTGTTTGGAGCCCGATGGTCTGTAGCACCTTTAGTTTATTTTCCGCTGTTGTTTTATTATTATAGGGGTGTTACAGAGCTCAATCTTGAGATCGAGAGATTCGCAAGACAGCTTCGTAGGGATTTGAATCTGGATCCACCGGTTGAAGAGCAGGTCCCTGAACCACCTGTTGACGAAGAGGTTCTGGAAGTGCAACCAGCAGTTAACATGGCGAATAACGAGAGGCAGATGAGGGACTACACCCGTCCAAGTGTTGAAGGGTTGGTGTCGCCGATAGTGATTCCCGCATTACCGGTAGGAGTGCAGTGGCAGTTCAAGACCCACTACGTGACAATGGTGATGAACGCACCTCAGTTCAGCGGGACAGTTACTGGAGACCCGAATGTCCACCTCACTACATTCCTGAGATTGGTAGGAGTGTGTTCGATGCCAGCTTCGCAGGAGGTTGCTCGGCTCACTCTGTTTCTGTTCTCCCTAAGGGATAGAGCAGCTGAATGGTTGAACTCACTGGCGCCCGACAGTATTACTACCTGGGAAGAGTTGGCTAATGCATTTCTGGCGAAGTATTTTCCACCCTCACGGATGTTGACCATGAGAGGTGAAATTACAAACTTCAAGCAGTTCGCTGGTGAGACGTTATCTGAAGCTTGTGAGCGTTTTAAGGGGATAGTAAGGAAGGTACCGCATCACGGACTAGGAGAAGAGGTTGTACTGCAGTCGTTTTACAAGGACTTGGACCCTTCTAGCCGGTTGTTGGTTGATACATGTGCTGGAGGAAGTTTGATCGAGCTGCCTATTGCAAGAATCAAAGAGCTGTTGGAGACTATTACTACAGCAGCTAATCAGTGGGGAGGTACTAGAGCCGGAGAAGCTGCATCGAAGAAACCTGCTGGAGTCTACGAAGTGGATTTGAATACTTTTCTGGCTGCCAAGATAGAAGCAATGTCAAAGCAGTTTGAGCGTATGTGTGCAGTAATAAATCCGCAGTCAAATGCAGCAACTACTCCTGAGGTTTATCCACCTTGCGAATACTGTGGTAGAGCTTCTAACATGTGCCAGTGTACTCCACCACAAGAAGAGGTAGCGAATTATGTTGGTAACAGACCGGGTAATTATTTTGGGGATCGAGGCAACTCGGGTTACCATTCACAGCAGCAAAATCGTTACCAAGCTGGCGGTAACAACAATTTCAATCAGAGACCTCAGCAGCAGTATAATCCTTCCTATCAGAAGCAGCCACTGTAGAATCAGCAAGCACAAAATTCGGGTGCTGGAGCATCTTCTAGTATGGATGCAGTGCTGGCCAGAATGAATGATTTCATCTCGGTTAGCACGAAGAAGTTCAATGAGCTGGAAGCCTTCAATCAGGAGCAGAGAACCTTCAATAATGACCAGAGGACATTCAATAGAAACATCGAGACTCAGCTGTCTCAGATATCGCAGCAGTTGGCTCAGCGTCCTTTGGGTTCCTTGCCTAGTCAGTCAAAGCAGAATTCGAGAGAGCATGCCAAAGCTGTTTTTGTTGTGGAAGATGATGCTCCACTTGTTGCTGTCATTCAGACCGTTCGAAAAGAGGTTGAGGACTCTAGTAAAGCTTCTGAAACACCCTAGGAGAAGGAGTCTCTTGAAACTCGACCTTTTTACTCTTCTGTTTCTAATCATAAATTTGAAGAACCTATTCCTTTTCCTGACAGGTTAAAGAAAAGGGACCTTGATGAACAGCTTGGAAAATTTCTTAACATTTTTAAGAAATCAACTAAGGATATGCCTTTTTCTGAAGTGCTTAAGTCTATGCCAAATTATGCTAAACTAGTAGATGATATCTTGGCTAAAAAATATTCTTTGTAGGAAAAGGAAATGGTGAAGAAGGTAACTACTAGGAGCGGTAAAGGTAAAACTAATGAGCTTAAGGTGGTGAATATAGAGGAACCAGTGCTAGAGAATGAGCGTAATTGCGAAACCACCCAATCTCCTCCACCTACACCACCTGCAGTTGAAGTTTCTCCTCCAGTTCCCTTCCCAAACAGAACCAAGCGTTTCAAGGAGGATATTGAGACAGGGACTATTCAGCTTACAGGAACTTGTTCAGCGATCATACAAAAGCGCCTACCAGAAAAATGCAAAGATCCAGGAAGTTTCACAATTCCTTGCAAGGTAGGAGACATTGACTTCAACCACTGTCTTGCTGATTTGGGAGCATCGATCAGTCTCATGCCATACGCTATATTTGAAAAGCTTGGGATTGGGGACTTACAACCTACACGAATGACGTTTCAGCTAGCAGATCGCTCAATGGTTTATCCTTGTGGGATTGCTAAGGATGTGATGGTTAAAGTGGAGCATCTGTACTTTCCTTGCGATTTTATCGTACTCGACATGGCTACAGATCCAACAATTCCTATCATCCTTGGAAGACCCTTCCTAGCAATAGCCGACGCTCAAATCGAAGTTGCTCACGGTACGATCACTTTGAATGCAGAGGGTGAGCAACTACTGTTTTATGCTGGTAGGTCTTCAAAACAAGTTTTCGAAGCATCTTGAACTTCTTGTCGTTGGGCTCCGAAGACAGCTCAATCATCTGGAGTCTCTTGAGAGAATGAGACACGTCTAGCCAAAGACATTAAAGAAGGGCAGCTGGCTGGGAGGTAACCCAACGTTATATTTTATTAGTTTTTAATTTTGGTTTTAATTTCTTTTTTTGTAGTTATTTTCCTAGTTTTGTTGTTTATTAATTTTTAACCCCGTTTTGTAGTTTTGGCTACTTCTGGTGTTTTTCTTATCAGATGAATTCTTCATGATGATACTGCAACCAAGCTGCAACACTTGAGCTAAGCTCAAGTGTGGGGCGAAGTCGTTCTACATATTGCAACAATAATAACCAGGGGAGTTCTGTTCTACCTTTTTCACTTTGTTTTACTTTTGGAAGCAATGAGGGCATTGCTTGATTTTAAGTGTGAGAAAGGAAGGTTACACTTCATTTTACTGAAGCAATGAGGGCATTGCTTATTTTTAAGTGTGAGGAAGGGAAATTACACATGCTCATGCTCAATTACATTCGAATGTGCTAATTTTGAACATTTTTAAGGCTATTACTCCATTTTCACTACATTTTTGTTGGCCCTCAAAACTTTTTGGTTACGTAATATACCTGAGTCTTATTCAGTGGTTGGATAAGTTGGTTTGGAACACCGCACGAGTAGCAGTAGTTTTTGTGAGATCGAAGCTGGAAAACAGTTGTGGGAATTCTGGTTGCACTGCTTGTATGTACCGTTTTGTTTAATGCTTGTCTATTTCTTCATTAAAAAGTTAAGCCATTAGTGTAGCTATTTGATTTTTGATTTCACTTGGGGACTTTGGGAATGATTCTTCAATGAAAGGAAGGAAGGACAAAGGCAAGGTACTCCTCTAATTGAACTTTTAACCCAGAAACAGGCCCCGTCCATTTGGTAATTAAGTCCTTGGGGTGCCTCATCACCCATCTATCTAAGGTCATCTGATCTGGGATAGAAGACCCAACACCGCTACATGAATGGAGAGAAAAGTCTGAGGGATATAAAAGAGAAAGTTAATGCTTGTTTATAAAGTTGAAGAAATTTATTTCAAATGCAAAGTGCAAATTCTTTCTTGATTATGAGTACATGGTGATGAAAGGTAATATGGAATAAGATATTACTTCTCACCCCTTGTCGTCCATGGATTGTGGAAAGTTAATTGGAAAGTAGACCCTGAGTGAAATTGGAGTCAGGTGGTTTTACTATATGTCTTAAGCCTTTGGAAAATACCTCTCAATTCACTGTTTATGAAAACCTGCAAGTGTGGATCATTGTTTTCCATGCCTGCTTTTCATTCTTAGATCTCCTTGTGCACGGTTCTAAACTGACGTCTCCCTTCTGTAAGATTTCAGTATGTTTATATTTGCTTGAGGGCAAGCAAAGATTAAGTGTGAGGAAGTTGATAAGTCGGGAATTTGTCTAAGTTTACTAGGCTAATTCTTGCTTAATTATCTACATTATGACATTAACTTCCCTCCTTAATGCTTTATTTACACTTTATTGTTATATTTGTCTCCAATGATAGATTTGATATGTTTCAGGATAAAATGCTCAACAAAGTGCTTAAATGAAGATTTTAGAGGTTGAGGCAACAAGTGGAAGTCAAACCAGAGTCAAAGGCTGATTTTTACCAATTAATGCTGTGTTTTAATGAGGGTCCGGGTTTGTATCCTACTTTGTAAACCTAGACCATCTCATCGATGAACTCTCTGCCTAGTTTTAGACGTGGTCCGGGTTTGCGTACTTGTTTGCAAACCCGGACCGACTTCAAGCGAGAGCCTACTGCCGAGTTTTAGTGGTGGTCCGGGTTTGCATACTTGTTTGCAAACCCGGACCAATATAAGCGGAGTGTCAAAATACTGCTACGGAAATAACTGATTGTTATTCTATCTTTACTTATCTTTTATTCTATCTGTTAGGTAGCGGCCATTTAGTTAGATAAAAGATAGAATTCTCATTCTTATA
The DNA here is from genome assembly GCA_023374045.1 of Limonium bicolor. NCBI lineage: Eukaryota > Viridiplantae > Streptophyta > Magnoliopsida > Caryophyllales > Plumbaginaceae > Limonium > Limonium bicolor. The sequence continues at coordinate 64,410,385 of CM041780.1, read as the reverse complement.
AAAGGGAAGTCTTGCCAACGTGAGACATATGCCTACTTACACCACAATTAGTCACGACACAACACAGAGAGATTAGCTTAGTTTGAGATTGATTCTGATTGGGAGCCTGGAGCAGAGCAGAGGAAGAGATTCATCACGGAGACTTCGCCAGAAGTCTCAGAATAGAGTTTCTTCTTGTTCTTTATTTCTACTCATTATAGTTTTTCTTATTGTAACCATGCCAATGGCTGAGTAGTTCTTTTAGATTTTGGTTTGCTATGTATCCCTGAATTTGCTATTCCTGTTCCTTTGTGATTTAATACAATTCAATTGAGTAAAGTTATTTTCCTTGCTTAATTTCTTTAATCGTTATAATTTGGCCAATTATAAAGATTAGTATTTTGTTAGCTTATATGTGACGACTGCGGCTTTCAATTGAATTCAAGAAAATAACCGGTTAGTTTAGAGACGGTAATTCCTCTAATTGCTAGTTGACTGATAATCTAGGTTGTTCTTAAGGCGGTTAGTAAACAGTGGGTTCGTAACGAGAGATAGAATTCGGTCTTTGCTAACTAGAATTTGCTAAGCGTGAGACCGGAGGTGAATTAACTTTGTCCTAGGGTTTTACTCAGATTTATCTTGGAAATCACTTTGGAATAGGAACTGCAGATTTAGGGAGCAATAGTAAACCGGGATCTCCTTCCCAATCAGTTTCACAACAATTATTTTCTTGCTCTTTACTGTTTTACATTCTGTTTACAGTTTTTAATTAACATCAAATCAAACCCTAATTTCCTATTTTAATTGGTTATTCAGTTTTCTTATTTCTTTTCCGGTTAGTAAAGATTTAAACTAGACATCGCCTCCTCTGGTTCGATACTTAGGGAATACTCTCTATTAAAACTTGCTAGAATTGACCGGTACACTTGCCGTTAGGTTTTACCCAAACACATCACCTTTCTTCTTCCTCTAGTTTCTTCATATTTCTCTTGAGTTCTTGAAGAACACTCTAATGGTGAACTAGACCGACACTTCTATTCTACTCAAATCTTCTTCTCCTCTTCATAAACTAATTAAGGAGAACACAACCACCCACTTTCTTTCTCCATCCAAGGCTAAAATCAGCAGATTTTTGGAGCAAAATTTTGGAAATCAACCAAGCTTGGACCAAGGAAGACCTAAGCTAGCTTAAGGTAAGAAAAGTGCCTTAAGGTTCCATCTCCTCCTTCGATTAATCATGGAATCCCCCTAAGGTTTATAAACCTAATTAAAAGACAAATCATGCTATTATGAACCATGAAAACTCCTAGCACACTTATATAAATAAATATACATAGTCCATAAAGGTTATTAAACTTTATATAAACACATGGACATGAGTGGAGCATTATAACGGAGGAAATCAACTTACAAGTAGATTTATCATGTTATACATTATTACATGAACAAATAACACAAACAACTAAGGTAAAATATACCTTAAGAAGTCTTAATGAGTTGTAGGTAAGAAAATAACTTGAAACACAAGTGTATGTACCTGCCTCACCCCACACAAATCATATCAACCACCCCTCCATAGTCATCAGTGTGCGCATATACCAGAAACACACCACAAAATACAAAACAACCTTCAAAAGCTCCCACAAAACAGACCAATCATCACGAAGAAATAACCCAGAAATCCAAAATAGAGTTCCTGCCGGCGGAGAAAAGGAATGGGAGAAGGAACGGGAGACTCGACGGTGTTTGTGGATAACTTACATGAAGCAACAACACTGGGGACCTTATGGAGAATATTCAAACCGTTTGGGAAAATAACAATGGTGCATCGACCGACCAAGAGACATATAGCAACAAATACGGGGTATGTCTTCGTGGGCTTTAACTGTAATTAAGAAGTAGTGGAAGCAATCGAGAAGACAAATGGGATCTGGGTGGATGGTAGGAGGATATCCACGCAAATGGTCAGAGCGCTCAGGAGAGTGAATAAACTACGAAATACAACAAAGAACAGCTACTATCCACAACCACAATTCACCATTAGAGACGAGTCCCAGCGGGAGCCATTAAGCCATGAAAGGGATGAACCAAGCAGACAGGTGAAGCCAGATGGAAGTGTTGGAGGTCCAATAAAACTAGCACCTTCGAACTTACTGATCCCAACTTTGGAGGAAAGCGTAACCATTAGGTCGATTCACAAAGCCTCCCAGAAGCAAGTTATGGAGTCAATAGGCACAAATGGAGGAGTCAGACATGTGATAGCCATGTCACCTTACTCTTTCATTGTGATATTTCATAACGTAAGGGAAAGGAATCGTTTTCTCCAGGGTGGAAAGTGGAAGAAAGACGAATGGACTGTTGAGCCTTGGAATGAGAATGAAATGTCGAATAAGCGAGTAGCATATGTGGCTATCTAAGGGATCCCACCCCCGGCCTAGTGTGAAACGTCTGTAAGGAGTATATTGGGGAACTTTGGCGTTGTAAAGGAGATTGAGACAGACATGAACAACCTTCCTTGCAACCTTGAGGTGTTCACCACAGTTGAGACGTCTAGCTTCAAAATCCTTAATGAGGAGCTGGAGGTTATTTTCGATAATCTGGTAACGTCGATCGGGGTAATAGAGGTCTGGATGGAGGAATTAGGAGAAAGCTGCGGAGACATACCACTTTGTTAGTCAGAATACCTTCATCGCCGCCGGTGAGGATAGTAGCCTAAACTCCGGCATGGATGTAAACGGAGACTTTGCCACACACCCAAGCGTCGAACAGGAAGTCGGCTGCGCAATTATTACTAAACAACTCCCAAGGCGGTGTGTTGAGTGCATGGCTAATGAAGGGCTGTTGGGAGTCCTAAAGGAAGTAATTAAAAAAGGGGAATTATGGCAACTGACTCTCGAGAAGGAATGCGACCAGCCGCAAAAGAATATCCTACATATAGAAATTGGGACTTTTCGGTGGAAAGGAGATGGTTGGACGGTTTTGATGGACTAATGATGATGGATCTGGTGGGGAGTAGTGGAAGTTTGTTAGTGGGGGCGGGCGTGCTGGGAAGAAGTTGGTGGGACAGATGTGATGAATCTAAAAGTACACAAAGCGTAAGGAAAATTATTGAAACGCCACCCGACAATAGGGACACGTGCCTAACACACGAAGGATCGACTGTAAATGACTGGCAAATGGAAGTTATAGAATCAGAATCATCTTTATCAGCCTGTCTCATAAGTGGAGCAAATAGTCAGGACCAAGAGTGTACAAGCCCAATTGTTGAGAAGGCTCAGCGAAGGAGATCATGTGGATCACCAAATAACCCGAATAACGGCAAACCCACCCCAGTGGGCCCAGAACCCATCCCAGTGTGATACCCAGTGTAGGGGTCACCTCCCACATCGATCGGGAGAGAGCACGAACCATGCCTTATAGGTGCGGGGATACTCTTCCCATGTGTGAGGCCTTTTGGGGATAGTACCCCGAGAACAAAACCGTGCGGGCTGCGGCCCAAAGCGGACAATATCACACATGTGGGTTAAGACTGGGCTGTTACACCCAGGTATTGAGCTACACGTTGATCTGTCCCCCTGGGAGCATAGGCAGAGGAACCCTGCGGCAGGCTCTGAACGAAAAAAGGCATAAAAAATGGTAATTGTCCCATCTCATCTGAAGCTAAAAGATGCCTTAAATATGGTAAAAGATTGCGTGTTTCCTATCCGTACCCAAGCAAATCATTAGCCAATTTGGATCGGATATTAAGAAGGAACCATAAGCCTCCGCAACCACAAGGATGAGTACAGGGATAGCGTTTTACAATATACAAGGGGAAAAAAGGGAGAAAAATGGGCTGCGGTGAAGAAAGAAATCAGGAGAACCAAAGTGGTGTTGGTGGGCCTTCTGGAAACCCATCACACCAGGCCATGTAACAAGAGACGTAACTTGTGGGGGATAGGCAAGAGAACAGAATGGGCCGAGACATTTGCAATAGGACATTCTGGCGGGCTGATATTAGCCTGGTCCCCCACTAAGATTGAGGCCAAAGAGATGGCCAAAAATGACAGATGGATCGCACTGGAAGTGATATTAAAACCTCAAGGTTTTACTGGGGTGGTTGTGTTTGTATACAGTCCGACAAACGTGAATGATAGAAATGAAGTTTAACAACAGTTACTCACACTCAAGGCTTCGACATCATTACCGGTGGTGGTTCTTGGAGATTTTAATGAAGTTCGAAACGGTGCTGAATGAAGAGGTGGCAATATAGCGACGGTCACACGATCGATGCGTGACTTTGATACTTGGATTCATGATATGGAGATGGTAGAAATCAGATTAACTGGGAGAAAATACACATGGAAGAATAGAGGTTCATGGAGCAGAATTGACGGGGCATTTTGTATGAAAGATTGGTTAACACATTTCCCTCACTTGTTGCTAAGAGGGAGGCCGTGGGGAATCTCCAAACACAGATTCATGTGGTTGGAACTCGTGAAACAAGACTGGGGTCCCCGACCATTCAGGTCACTTGATGCGTGGCTAGAGGAGGACAGTTTTATGAGCTTCTTCGAGGAAGAATGGAATAAGTTATTCGGGGAGAAAGCGAGTGTCAAACTTAAAAAAAATGAAGGGTATTTTGAGCAAGTGGAACAAGGATCAATTTGGTATGATCAATCAGGTCCTCAAAAAGTTGCATACTAATTTACAGAACATTGATGCTCTAGATGAAAGGTGTGGGATGACAGAGGAAAGAACAACAGAAAGGATTAAGATAAAGAATGAAATCTGAAAGGCTTTGAGAAAAGAAGAAAGTTACTGGAGACAAATGTCGAGGGAGAAATATGTTCGTGAAGGGGATTCGAATACCCGATATTTTCACCGGAAGGCGTCGGTGAACCGCAATACAAACAGAATAGTGGGGCTGATGATTGATGGGAGGATGTCCTATAAGCCTTCAAACATTCGTGCAGAGGCCAGAAAGTATTACAAAGAATTATATAGTCTGAACTGTGCTACTGGTGCATTCCCGTTCAGTGAGGGGAGGCCGACTCTGACCGAATCAGATCAAGCCGATCTTATCAGACTACCCACCAGGGAGGAAATAAAACAGGCAGTATGGAGCTGTAACAGCAGGAAAGCACCAGGTTATGACGGGTTCAATTTTAACATTCTCAAACGGATGTGGAGTACTATCGGGAGTAAATTTTCTGACGAAATTGAGAGGTTCTTTGCTCGGAATCAGATGCCGGTGGGAGCAAACACAACTTGGGTTACCTTAATCCCAAAAGTGGCAGAGGCTAAAAGGATGGAGGAATACAAGCCAATAAGCACCATATGATGCTTTTACAAAGTAATCTCCAAAATCCTATCTATGAGGTTGAGTCGGGTTATAAACTCATTGATTGGTGAGACGCAGATGGCGTTTGTTAAAGGTAGGCATATCCTAGAAGGACCTCTAATTGCAAATGAGGTGGTCAATTGGCTAAAGCATAGAAGGCAGAAGGGTGTGATTTTTAAAATCGATTTCCGAAAGGCATATGGCTGTGTAAGTTGGCAATTCGTTATGAAAATGCTTGAGTTATTTCATTTCCTTGCTTAGTGGCGTGATTGGATCTGGAGGTGTATCAGTACGCCGCGAATAGCGGTTCTTGTAAATGGCACACCCACACCGACATTCAAACCCAGGCGCGGACTTCGACATGGTGACCCCCTCTCACCTTTGTTGTTCATCATAGTAGTAGAAGCTCTCAACTGGCTATTGGATTATGCAGTCAGAATTGGAGATAGGAAGGGGCTGGTTGTTGGCAGTAACGAAGTCAGGGTCTCCCATCTACAATTCACAGACAACACGGTCATCTTCAGCCCACTGGACGATGACGAGTTGTTATCCGTGAATTGGATAATGGCAATATTTGCGGATATGTCAGGATTGGAGGTCAACTGGGTCAAATCCGCGGCATTTGGAGTAAATCTAGATGATGATGATTTTTTTTCGCATTCAAAGTTGTCTCGGTTGTCAGGTGGGGAAGCTACCCACTAGCTATCTTGGTCTGCCGTTGGGCGCAAATCCGCGCAGAATTGAGACTTGGAAGCCAGTGATAAATAAGATTAAAGCCAGATTATGTCAATGGAAAACATCTTCACTATCTAGAGCAGGTAGATTGGTACTCATTCATGCAGTATTAGATAGCATACCAGTATACTATATGAGCTTGTTTCGTATGCCGAAGGGAGTTATAGAGAGGATAATTGGTATACAGAGAAGGTTTCTCTAGAACTACCAAAATGGGAAAGGCTTACCTCTAGTAAAATGGGCTCATTTGACTTGCTCGAAAGACATGGGTAGCTTGGGAATATGTGATTTTGAGACAAAAAATGCAGCCCTTCTTCTTAAGTGGTGGTGGAAATATATGAATGATGAGGATAAGCTATGGAAAGGAGTTGTTGCTGGTGTGCAGGACATTAGCCTACCTGTCAATGATGAGTCCTGGATGGAAAACAGTAGAACCTGTACATGGAAGAGTATTGTGTCTGTTTGCACCTGGAACAGCTGTATACGTGATGTGCTAGTTGCGAATCTGAATTGGGTTGTTCATAATGGTGAAAGAATCAGGTTCTGGTTGGACCCATGGATAGATAATGATACCCTGCATAAAATAACCTAGGTTATACTCCATCAGCGATGTTAAAACAGCCAAGATCAGCGAAGTGGGAGTTTGGGACGGTTCTAAATGGAACTGGTGTTTGAGGTGGAGGAGGCAACTCTTTGTATATGAGTGCGAGGAAGTAAACTGCTTGCTGCAACTGCTTGATAGTCGCGACTTGCAAAGAGATGAAGGAAGGGACTGCTGGCAATGGAATACGAGCACAGACGGTAATTTTCATGTGGGAAATTTTTATGAGGATGTCATGCATATAAAATACTCACAGGTACTTTGGCATCGGGTTGTTTGGAAGAAAGCTGCTCTGCCTTGTATTGAGCTGTTTGTGTAGTTCCTGTTGCAAAACAAATTGGTAACTAGAGACAGGTTGTTCGGGAGAAATCTCGTAGTGCTATAGAAGCTGATCTGTCCTCTGTGTAACCGTGCTTCGGAATCAGTAAACCATTTGTTTTTGAGATGTAGAGAATCTGTAAAATTCTGAAATATGTTATTATGTTGGTGGGGGGTGAAGCTACCCATTGACGTGGAGATTGAAAGCAGACTGGAGTACTGGTGCTCCCATGCCCCTAACAGCAGATGTAGTAAGTACTGGACTGCTACGTATATGTTCACTATATATCATATATGGCAGTGCAGGAACCGGGTGATTTTTGAGAAGGCGGTAATTAATTGGCACGATGTAGCATAATCAACAAAGCTGGGGATATTAGAATGTTGCAAATCTAATCGAGACTGGAGGGGATCTGTTTCCGCGCTGATGGCATCTACGGATTTGAAGAACTATTTGTAACAGCAAAGGAATATCTGATAGAGTAGTTGTTCTGAGATGTGTTGTGTCTGTTTTACTCCCTTCTGGTTATAGTTGTATTTCTGGATTTCCCTCGCTAGGATTTTTCCTTGCTGTTTCACACCATTCACTGGTGACTATGCTACAATTGTAGCCCCTGGATCTAAAAAAAACACAAGTGTATGTACCTTAAGACAACTAACTACATGTGTTACACAAGTTAACACATCAAACAAGTTCAAACGCACAAGATGTACAAAAAGAACACCAATATCAAGAGTGAATCGAAGAATACATTTTTACTAGTCATAATGAATAGTAAAGTATAGAAATCACTCAAGAATACAAATTAACACACCTTAGGACAAAAAACTCATGTTGGTCACAAACTAACACATGATATAAGTCCAAGTGTACAACATATAAGTCATATTGTTACAAATAAAGCATAAAGACCATTTTGCCCCTTATAGTAAAAGGTGGGCGGAAATCCCTTAAGATGAATGAAACCTTGCAAATTAACATAAATATCTCCTTTAACATGCCTAGTCGTCTTAATACTAGTCATATTTGTCTCCTTTAGTCTCTTAACACACTTCCTTCCCCTTTATTTTTTTCATCGTCCTTGTTCTTCACCATGAAGAGCATCAAGAACTCCAAGAACACCTATGGAAGTCATACCTCCTTATACCTTGGATCATCTTATTCAACCAAACAAAGAGCAAATTACCAACTCACTTTCACCTCTTAAAAGTTCCAAAATCAAGCAGCACTTGGTGGTAATTTTTTGGTAGAAATTCAAGGTTGGGGCAAGAGATGAGCTAAGTTAAATCAAAGGTAAAAATTGTGCTCTAAGCTTCTACATTTCCATTGATTTAATATGTAGTAAAAAAATGAGTATTCACACTCATTTTTCTCCCATTTTCATGCTCTAGCTTGACCTCATTATAGCTCCATTTGTTGGCTCAAGTTTCTCCAACAAATCAACTTCAAAGGTGACTTCAAGGCTAAGTCAAAATTTGAGGTTTCTCAATACCTAAATCAAATCTGTATCCATGACTTTAAAAGAGAATTAACTCTCTTCATATGGTGCTAAATTAGGCCGAGAATGAATAAGGGAATCCCCTTGAAATTCAAAGGTAAAATCACCCTCTTAAGTTAATTTCCATGACTTATGATTATTCTTATGTTTAGTATATTCCTAGACCTTAATTATGCCTTATTTTCCTTTTAAAATTCATGCCTCAAACATGAGCAAAAATGCCCAAAATTGCTGAGAGCAAAGGAGCTTGAAATCAACTATAAAGGCCATCTTTGAAGGGTAAGAGCAAATCTAAACCCTAAACCTTGTAAATCACCACTTAAGCTTTGGATTTATGTAAAACCTTAATCTAGCACTATAATTACCTTTAGGGCTGAGAGTGGTGTTGAAAAAATCAAGTTTTAAGCATCAAATTTCAAGGTAAACTCTTAATGCACATTTTCATGCTTTAAGGCATTTTGAATTGTGTAACTAACTAAATGTGAGAGTTATGGGGTTTATTGGTCAATATTGACCTTAAAATTTCTAGGAAATAATATGAGTAACTTTGGGTGAATCACTTAAGTGATTTAATGACTTAAAAGTCATATGATAAGGTTTATGTGGCTAAAATGGAATTTCCATAAAGTTTAAGGTAAACCAGCAAAAATCCTTGAGTGAGATGGGTTGTTATTACCATTTATGTGTAATTTTAAGTTACTTTGAGGGTTGTAATAAGGTCATGTGATTTAGGCCAAGTTGTAAGTGTTTAAGCACTTTTGATGCCTTATGATTCAAGCATTTGGTTAGTTTATGATTTGGTGGGAAAACCTATTGTAAAGAGGTTATTTGGAGTTTTAAAAAATCTAATAGAGTTTGGATAAAAATAACTAAGGGTTAGGTAATATTAAGTTGGAGATTAATGTAAAAAATGATATTTAAAGGTTTAATGACTTAAAGAGTGTTCTAGTGAACAAATGAGTGCTATGTGAGTGTGTGGGTGTAAAGACACAATGTTTTGAGTGTAAATCTGTATAATATCCAACATTTTAGGCTTTGATTAGACTTATGATGTAAAATATAAGTTTTAGAAAAGTTTAAGGACATAAAAGAAAACCATAAGAGAGATTTGGGGTAAAACCGTAATTATGAGAAAGTTCTGGTCAAGGACCAAGGAAAGAGTGTTGACCCAGTTAGGTGAAGAAATAACGAGAATAGCAATTTAAATGAAGTTTACCAGTTAAATGTAAGTTTTGTAAAACTTATGGGTCTAAAGTGTAAAATATGAAAGTATGGGGCGAAAATGTGATTTAGAATAGCCTAGGGGTTTGTTCGGATTTATTAGAAAATATTGGGTAGATTTTTGGGATTAGAATAATAAGATTTTCTTATCTTTTATTTTCCTTTCTTTTCTTTTCTTCCTTTTTCCTCCCCGATCTTTTCTCTTTCCTAACAAAATCATGTTCCCCGTCTTTCTCCCTCTCTATGCCTTGCGAAGTTCTCCCTCTCACACTAACTTCCTCTCATCTCTTGTTGGTTCAGACCAATTCGAAGAGTAAGCCTACCTACCGTAGTAAGAGTCTCCGAGTTTGTGAATTGGTTGTTTGGTGGATAATTTATTGTGTGAATAAATTGAATTCTAGATCCCAAGTTTGTCAGCGGTGATTGATTGTACTTTGTGTGATTTCTGATTCGTAGCGTGCATGGTTCCAGATAAGCTACTATGTTCTCTAAATTGTGCTGTGCGAATATCTATGACTTGTTGATGATTTGATTCTGATTTGGAGAACCCCTCATGGATGAATGTGGAAATTAGGGTTGGATTATATTTGTGAATTTGGTGAAATTGGTTGAATATATTGTCTAGCTTGGTGGTATTGATTTTGGGAAACCTTCACTGGGATGGAATTGTACACATTGGTGCATCGAATTGAATACTTTGCACTGCGACCACTATATCACAGTTTAAGCTCTATAGATCTACATTTTGTGGTCAAAATACCGTTAGAAGGGTGTGCACACTTAAGGACTTAGAGTGAGATGAAATTTGTATTTTGCGACCCCAATAATTTAGGTGTTCGTTGGTGGATTTGTATATTTATGACCCACTTGTTTGGGTGTTTGTCTGTAGATTTTGGTTGCCAGTGAGAGGATCCCATACTTTGGATGCGTTGTGATATTAAATGTATTGCAGTACTAGATATTAGATGTGATTGATTGTGGTGCGGAACTAAACTTAGTGTTTTCCAAATAAAATGAATTTTACTCGGTGAAGCAGTAGTTTACTCAGTTTCAACTAATTTGTGTGATCATTTTTGTGTGTTGTATGTAATTTTCTGATCGTAGGTAATGAAGACTATGGCAGGGGGATTGGAGAACGCATGACCAGCTAGGAATAGTTGGTAGTCTGGCTTAACTAAAGACATTGTTATTAACTAAGGAATTGGATTTGAAACCTTGATGTTATTTGATTTGAAACTTATTACTTAAAGTGTTGTTTTGGTGGATAGCCTTAGCACCCATGGGAATGGGTGTGGCAGTAATATCCCGGATTTAATCTTTCCGTTGTGATCGTTTGTGACTGATTTTAGTCACAGTTTACTTGGGAAGTTTGTTTAATTGGTATGCAATTTAGGTTATTGATATTGAATTGTATTTCCAAAGGTGTTTTGTGGATGATTTTGCACTTTTGGACCTGTCCAAACATCAGTCCAGACGTACAAGTTCGGACAGGACTCGAACTGAAAGCTGATTCTGGAGAAAGGGGATGTCCGAACATCTGTATGAACTTACATGTTCGGATAGTAGGCGAGGACGAGTCCGACTAAAAGTTTCGGCATTGGTCTGAACTTATATATTTTAATGAATGTTCAGACACACCAGGGGAAGAAAACGGTCAGAGCTAGTGTCCTAGCTTCAATGTTCGGACACTTATTCGGACCACGTAAAGAATTTCTATTGGAATTGGTGTCTGAACTTCAACGTTCGGATACATGTTCGAACAACACTTGTAACGCCCCTATTTAACATAATTACAACGGAAATAAAATACTAAAGGCGTTAACATTTCCGAATTGAAATTCTCTAAATTCTCTCTATACGATGCATTATATGTCAAATTGGTAGATGGGTTAGATCTAGAACGAAAAACCAAATAACAACAACGAAGGAATTGAATGGAAACTTACCAATTAAGTGCCAGTGAGGGTAATTGAAATCGGGTTTCTGGAAAGGTTTGAGAATTCGGGCTGTTCGAGTAGCTAACTTTGAGGATCTATAAAATTCGGCACAGATCGAGTTAGGACAAGTTGTTGGGCTCATTCGAAAGAGGACATATAGCTCTACAACTTGATAGCAACATCTTAATCTAATACGCAACACATAGGAAGAAATTTGAGTCGAAAGTCTTGGGTTTATACCTTGTGTGTTTCTGGAAATTCTATGATTTTATGTGCAGTTCGAGTTGGCTACTTCACGGACAAACTAGCGCTAACTGGGAAGGATTCAGTCCACGAAACCTACCACATTTTAAAGTAGGAATGTAACTCTAAATACTAGTGGAAGAATCATTGAATTTGATAGATTAGAGAGAAAGTTACAGATCTCACAAGATCTGGGTTTACCTATCGATTTTTGGAAAAATCTAGGCAGGAAATCCACCGTGATCGACTAGTGAACTTTAGATGCCTTTAACTTCCACCCGATTGAGAATCAGCCTTGAGCATAAAAAGGAAAGTTGTAGAGGGATTAGAGATCTACAAAATGAGCTATAGAACTCTAATTTTCATGGAGAGATGAAGGAGATATGACTCGAAGAAGTTACCTTACCGATTCGGTTTTTCTGGAAATCTGGGTTGCAAGTGTTCGAGGAGGCAACTATATATCAAGTTTGCGGTGGATTTAGAAGGATTTAGGTCATGTATGAGTAATGGTTAGAAAGAGGGTTTGAAGGAGAAGAAAATGAAAGAAACGACATGCAAAAATACCCAAGGACGGCTGAGATAATGGAGTCTGAAAATGAGGCAATAACTGAGGGTGGCTGAGAAGAGTTAGCCGAAATCTGGGGAGTTCTGGTGCCCTGGCGTGGCACGTTTCATGAGGCGTGCATGGCTGAGTCAGCAGGCCCTTGCCACGTCAGCATCCTTCAAAATTTTGGCTCTAAACTTCATTTTATCATAACTTTGGCTAGGATGATCCGTTTTTGACGTTCTTTTTATCAATCTTCTTGGTTTTCCATAACCGTTTTATTGGTATAGGTTTCATGGGCTGATTTGACCATTCTCAAAAATTCAACCCTAGCAACGCTTAAGAAGCTTTATGGTTTCCATGATTTTATATTGACTTTTATTATTCAAATTAATGTTCCAATTATTTCTAAAATCTTTATAATATACTTGGAGTGTTTAGAATTTTTTCCAAGATTTATTGACTTATAAATCTTATTATTAAATTCATAATACTATATAATAATATATAGTAATCTAATATTTAATAGTATTCTTTAGGATTAAATAGAAGAAATCCATAATTTAATTTCATAATTCCATATAATAATTTAATATTCATAATTCCATACAATAATTTAATATTTAATAGTATTACTTATGGTTTAATAAAAGAAATCCCCTAAATTAATTTAAATTAATTTAGGGGTATTTCAACACTGGTTTTAAGTCTCGACTTGTATCCGAACCTTCAAGTCCGAACAAAAGTTCGGACATATGCTTTTGGAAACTCAAACCTTGTCTGAACATTCATGTTCGGACATAAGGTTGGATACACCTAAAATTACTTTTTAAGACTCGTTTGACCTCCGTTTTTTGATCCGTTTACGACATTATCTTTCTATTTCCTTACACTATTTTTTGGCATAAAATCTGAGGTGTTATATACTTTGTACAATCACTCATGATGTCATTAACAACCTTTCAAGCCATGTATACAACACAAATCAATGAGAAATTCCAAACTATACATTGCAAATGTGGTTTACCTGTAGAGCTAAACTTCTCATGCAATTACATATCAGTTGAGAAAACCTACTACAACTGTTAGGTGTGTGAAAACATGTCTAACCATGATCTATTGAGCATTCAAACAAAAAGCTTAACATGTATGAGTTTGTACCATCTTTACTCTGATCTAAAAGTAAACAAAATATCCATTCACACATGTTTTTTAGATAACCTTGAATCCATGGACATCCATCCTTGAACCATTTTCCCGGTATTGAAGTACTTCACTATTTTGGTGCTGGGCTTCCATGGGTGCTGATTGAAGAATTAACTATAATGAAAAGTTATTTGTAGTCACAACATTACTTAATAGTACAATCACTTATAAAAAACAAAAATTTATTAAATAAGAAAATTATAAACAACATTGGCCATTTCGATGGTTAATTTTTTTACTCGATGGCCCGGGCGTGATAGCCCTTTTCTTACTCGTTGGCACGATGGCCTGACACGATGGCCTTTACTATGGATATGCACCTCTTGTGCAGAAAGTTTCATAGGCTTTCTTGGCTCGATGGCCTTTACCATGGATATGCACCTCTTGTGCAAAAAGTCTCGTGGGATTTCTTGGCTCGACGGCCTAGGCTCGATGGCCTTTACCATGGATATGCACCTCTTCTGTAGAAAGTCTCATGGGATTTCTTGGCTCGATGGTCGGACGTGATATCCTAAGTTGGCACGATGGCCGGACGTGATATCCTAAGTTGGCACGATGGCCGGGCGGGATAGCCCAAGTTGGCACGATGAGGCAAATATGAAGAGACAAGAGAGCCAAAATGGTCCAGACCCTAGGCCCTAGGCCACATTTCAAGACCCTACTCAGGCTCTAGATCGGGCCTTATTCCAGGGTTCCTCGCCTAGGCCTCACATCCCGCACTCCGCGCCTTGGGACCAGGAAGCTATACAAGGAAAAAAGTATTAAAGATAGAAGAACTGCTCCAACAGAATAGTGCCACATGTACAAGAGCTTAAAGATAGATTTCAACTTAGAAAGTCTATAAATAGAGATGGGGGCTCATTTGTAGACACACAACATTAGAAGAGAGAGAAATACATAAGAATGCTTTCTAAGATTGTATACTAAACACAAAGAGAAGAACAAAGATGTCATGAGGAAGTGGATGTAGGTCTATCTTTGGCCGAACCACTATATTTCTTGGTGTTTGGTTCATGGAACCAAATCATACATTTTCATTTGCCAACGTGTGTGGGAAGCCAACCGCTGAAAATTAGCAGCCACGATACCACTGTTCGTGATTCACGTTCGGATTCTTTCTACGAAGAAGTATGCAGAAAGTCAAAAGATAAATCAATTATGATCGAACAAGTCTGTAGAGATCCGTGAGATTCATCCAAAAAGGTGGATGATCCTCAAACGACTGAAATGTCGAACAAGACAAAAAAAATGGAAGAACATGACTATAACACGGGACAAAGAGTCATACAACTTGATCGTCAACGAGTTCCTCCAATTCAACAGAAATGGGTTCAGCACTACCGACAAGAAAAGATCAAATTCCAGATCCAGCAAAACTAAATTCGTCCGCTCAGTTCCCTGATTTCTCTACTCTTTCTTTTTCTCAAGTTATTATCTATGAATATCTTCTGCTCAGTTCTTGACAACATTGTCTGATTGTTCGAACCAGGAGAGTGTAAACTCGAAACATGTAGGCTTGGCTCAGGCAAAGTCTCAAATCCAAGAAGCAAGAAGGATCTTCTCAATCTACTCGAATTCACCTAGACGCGGAGATCTTCATTAAAAGAGAAAAAAAGTTGAGATTCAATATCACAAACCTGTACGTCCAGTTCAAATCCTCGGAGATAAAAAATCATTCTTCTTCATTCGCATCACAGAAACAACATCTGGTTCCTGGGACGGGATTTTTTCCTCTTTGAAAAGCACCAAAAATGGATCAACTGATGATACATTGAAGATATGTTAAACTGATATCAAGGAAGATGGTGGAAATTGAAGCTCAATAACAAATAAAGCTTCAAAGATATAAAAATTATTTTGAAGATTATGATTATTCTCCCTCTTGGAAGAGACCGAGAAGAACCTTAGATCAATCAGCCAATTGTGCACAAGAGGAAAACTTGATACTCCGGCCAAACGCATAATCAAACCAGAAGAGGGAGCAGAGGAGGAAATCTCAGCACTTTGGTTCAGAAGGAATCTAACCAAACATTCGACGAATCAAGAGGAGAAAAGAACTAAAAATGTTACATAGAAGTAAACAGGTTTGCCCCACTCTGGCTAAAGGCTGCCACCTTCCCCGGGCATTATTTCATCTTCGATCCGGGCGCAGGCTGCCACCTTCCCCGGGCGTTATTCCATTTCTGATCCGGGTGCAGGCTGCCACCTTCCCCAGGCGTTATTTCATCTTCAATCCAGGTGCAGGATGCCACCTTCCCTGGGCATTATTTCATCCTCAATCCTGCCGTAGGCTGCATCTTCCCCAGGTGTTATTTCATCCCCGATCTAGGCGCAGGCTGCCACCTCACCCTAGCGTTATCTCATTTCGGGTCCGGGCACCAACCTGGGCGATGTCTGAAAACCTGGAAGCACCGTGGACAGGGAAGTAATCTTTTTTCAATATCTTTCTTCCCAAACAGCAAGTTCTAGAAGCAACTATGATGCCTAGTGAAAACGTTTAACAAAGGCAATTCCACAAAGAAGAGAAAGAAAGGCATCGCGAATAGAAGCCTGGCGTGTGAAGCCTGATTTCAATTGAAGAAACATATGTTCAATTTCTTTTCTTCTCAAGAAGCAAGGTGCTGCTGGGCAAAATGATAGTGAAACTATCTTGCTAACTAATGGGCAGTGAACCCAGTCATTGTAGTCCAACAAGGTCGTATCCACAGGGACTTCGTAACTATCTAATCAATTATAAGTTTAGTGTTCGTGCAAAAATTTAAACAAAAGTGAATGTAAATTAGGGGTTTTGGGGTTTTTGGTTATGATAGGAGAAATAAAGAAAAGTAATAAAACTAAACTAACTAATCTAGGATAGGTGTAGCTCGGGATAGGAAATTACACTCACGACCCTTTACTACCAATTGTCGAATCTTCGATAAATAGCTAAACAAAAAGAATTTAATCAATAGCCAAATCTAGGTCTATTAATCCTAACCAATTTAAACGAAGAACCGAATGTTAGTTGGAATCTCCAATTCAATCGGAAGCATTAAGCATAAATCTACCCTAAGTTGCAATGTGAACCTCATCCCAAAATCAGTAGAAATTGCCTAACATTGATTTAGTCCCAACGGTATAGATTTCTTCTTCCGGAAACTCGTCCATAGAAATCCACACTAATGCTAAACTAATCGATGATATCAAACCAACCAATTTAACATAATGACAATTAATTAGAGCAAACCCTAAGCAAATCCCTAAATTAACAAAGACAAGCTTAAAGGCCATAATCACTCAATAATCATCTTTATTTAAGAACAAGGACTAAAATAGCATAAAAATCAATCCTATTCACCAATGGAGTTTGAGGGATTTGGGGCAAAATCCCAATCTCTAGCTACAAGTGAGGTCAAGCCTCCATTAAAGCACAAATAAGAGAAGAAGGAGTAGATATAGCCATGAATAAGCTTGAAGAAGAGCTTCAATGGTGAGGAGAATCTTCCTCTTCTTTTTCTTATTCTTCTTCTTCTTCCTTTTTTCTTTTCTTCTTTTCTGCTGTTTCTGGTGTGCACGGCTCAACCCCCTTATTTCTCTATTTTTTCCGTGTTTTAAAACGCGTCTCTATTGAGTCTGGGTGTGGGTTTGTAAACCCGGGCACAAACCCGGACCAGAGTGAAAAATAGTTAGAAAGTGCGTTCTAGGTGTGGTCCAGGTTGGTAAACCTGGACACAAACCTGGACCACACTTCCATAAAGCAACTTCAACTTGTTTCTGCTCTAGTTTCTTTGTTTTAGCTCCGATTTTGGATCCGTTTACGTCCACACATTCGTATTTTTTTACTTTATTCCTAGTTATGTTATTCCTCATGTTTGATCAGTAAATATGTAAAACACTAATAAACACACAAAAGTAGAGAAAAACTAGCTAGAGTGAAGAAATGAGCATGAAAAGTGTTGATTTAACATATGCAGTGCACCCCTAAAACATGCTCATTTGAACACTCATTATACCCCACACTTACCTTTTTTACTGTCCTCAAGTAAAACCAAGCACCCAAGCAAATAAGGAATGCTCAAAACTAACAAATACTATCATGAAGTGTTGGATAAAAGAAGAAGAAAAAATTGATTAGAACATTCGAGGAGTGTGAACCATCTCTTAGTGGTCGCATGGGTGTGCTTAGGGCAAAACACAATATAGAGTTTCAGGGTATGATCCGGAATGCTTTAAAGTTCTAAAGATTAGGTGACTTGGAGAACTTTTACCATGTCCAACTTCTCTTAAGAATGGGCATTGAGAAGAAAACAAAAGAAAGAAAAATAGATTTATGCATCTGTTTCACTTTTGAAAAGAGATGAGGAGATAAAAATTGGGCTTGTAGCCTTAGCAATTTAAGAACACTCAACTCTCATTGTTGGTTACCAATGGCGTCTCACAAGTTCCTTACAAAGTTTCACATGAAACACTCCTTAGCAATCCTTAAGAAAGAAGACAAAAGAAACCCTTAAGCAATAAAAAATCTAACCATTCAAGATCACTTGGTCACATCGCATGTAAAATGCTCCTCAAAAGCAATCAAAAAGAAAATTTTGAGTATTTATCCTACAATTCATAACAGCATTTGTTCTTAATGAGAACAACTCATATCACAAGGGTTCAAGTTTTTGATTTTGGACAAACGTAAGAAAAGCAGAGGGATTAAACATTTAAGCATAAAATTCACCAAAAAGGTCACTCCCCCACACTTTATTTGAACAATGTCCTAATTTTTCACCAAACAAACTGGGGAAGGTTCCAGAAGACCTTTTCGGGAAGAAAATAGAGTGAAAATGTATGGGACACAAATAATATTATAGCACATAAGCTATGCCCACTGACAGAAACAAGCAGAGTCAAAATGAAGAAAGAGAAGTGAGAGTATCAAAATAAAACTAATACTCCCCTGAGATTGTTGTTGCTTGGATTGAAGTAACTCCCCTACACTTGAGCTTTAGCCTCAATTAGCGTAGCTTGGTTACGGTATGGACATTAAGTTGCATCTGCAAGAAACACTAGAGGCAACCAAACTACATACGGGGTTAAAAGTTAGCAAAACTAAATCAAAAGAGAACTTCAAACATTAAAATAATTGGAAATGAAAGAAATTCATCTGGGTTGCCTCCCGAGAAGCTACCCATCTTTAAGGTCTTTGGCTAGACCATACCACCTTGAAGTCCTCAAGATTGAAAATGAATGCTGAAGTGGGCTTCAACCGGTGGGTTAAGCGGGCATCATTTTTCTTTGAAGAACAACCCAAATGATGAGATTGATGATCCTTGGTGCGAGGATCATCTAGTATTAGAGACTCCTCTTCAAATGTAAGGATGAAGACATTCTTAACTTTGTTTTAGCAGTGCAGGGTGAACTTCGAGGCGAACTTTGTCTTCAAACTCTGGTCCTGGATCAAATGGGAAGGTGGCCTCCGCACTTATCAGGTGGACATTTAGTTTCCACCCTACTTCATTGGTGCATAGGTGGGGAAGGCCTAGATCGTTATGGTGAAGGTCAAAGATAGATGGCTCCTTCTCCTCATTTTCAAAGATAAACATCTTCATCTTTAGGCTGAGGCTCATAGGAAGAGCCTTGATGGACATCAACTTTAGAGGGAGATGGCACCTTGAAGTAAATGGTGGCACTCTCCTCTGGTGACTCGGAGGGAGGCGGTGTCTCCTCCCTTTCAAAACAACTTCGTTATAGACCACTAAGACCCCTCAACATATTCTACTTTGTCTTTTGGACATCGGTAGAATTTAGAAGAAAGAAGAACAAGTAGCGATCTCATTCTACTTGTATGATGACCAAAACCTTAGTTGGTGAAACTTGAACTTTTATTAATAACCATAAAAGTAATTACAAGGAAAATCATCCCTAACCAAAGACTAACAAGGAATTATACTTCACCATCCACAAAACTACAAGAAGAGAATACAAGAGGAGAAGGAAATGGTCATAGCCTTAACCCTACAAGATCTTCTTCTTCCTTTCGTGTGGATGGATCTGTAGAATTTTCTTGGACACCAACAATGGAGTGGATGCGGAAATGGAGATGTGAATGGAGTGTATAGGGGTGTTGAAGTGTAAGAATTGATGCAGCCCTTCGGCCTATTTATAGGCAACGAAATCTCCATGTGTCAGGAAGCATACCGGGTGAAAGTCATCCGACACCACGTGTTAAATATGCGTAACCGTTAACGGTCAAAACTGTCAGCCGAAACGTTGCATGTGCCGGACCGGAGACGTCCGGCACCGTACCTGGCATCAGTTGGATCCGTCAACTGTAAATAACTGCCACTGTTTGAACAAACCGTGGCGACTTTTCACATATGCCGGAAGGGAAGTACCCGACAACATACCCAGCAAATCTCCTTTTCTGCTCTCTACTTATGCCGTGCAGGAATCATCTGGCTTCATGTCCGGCATCACTTGTATTTTTGCCTAGGAATTCGTTCCTTGCATAAAAAGCTCACAAAACATAAGTCTGTACAAATAACATACTTTAACACATAATATAACATAAATACTATCTATTTAACCTTATTTACACTAATATACTCCTAAATCTAGTACACAAAACATGATAAGTCTGCGGCTTATCAGCAGTAGCCATGACTTTGTCTGTAATAAAATATAATTGATGGAGTGGTATATACTTTTCTCTCAGACGTCGGGGTTGTATATTTGTGTTCCTGGTTTTACAAAAATAAAACCCATCTTCCAAGTTGATGGCTAAATGAGAAGATATGGGCCAAGATATTAGTAAATCAACATACCCAATTAATCTCAAATAACCTTTAGTAACTCTTTTTGTTGCCCCACTTATTAAGTTTGGCCCAGTTAACTTCTAAACCGAACACTTAATCTCCATTGGCCATTTAATTAGATTATTCTGGTTTAATAGTTGTCGTTTATTACTGGGAACCCCTGAGCCCATTAATTCCTATTCGTCTCTCTTAAATACCCTAAAAACTTCTTGGACACGTGACTGTTCTCCTCCTTTTTAATTCTCACGCCATCATTCTTCCTCAACTTGCCACCGACCCCCTTCTCAGTCCATTTCTCTTATCTACCACAAATTTGTCGTCCTTCTTGCTCCCTCAATATTGTCGATTGAGCGCCCGCGCTGCCCTCTTCATTCCAACATAACTCCCCTTCTGATTTCTTTTTTACCGTCATAATGGGGGCCAGGACTTTATCTTTGTTTAGGTAGCACACTATGGCCCCCTAGAGTTCATGTCCACTGTTTCTGGAAGCTTTTTAATGGTAATCCATTCTTCAATTTGCCCCTTCTTCCTTTTCCTTTTTTTCTTCGCTAGTTTCCACTTCTCTCTCTTTCTCCTTTTAATTTTTTCTTGTCTCCTTCTCTTTTACCATTTGACAACTTTATCTCTTATAGAAAATTGATGATAAAGTCATTAGTACATTGTTTTCAATCTGCGTTGCACCTCCCTGATCCTCTGAGACTGAGTTGGGTTGGTTCTCACTGGTTTTTCCCTTTTCTTCCTCCTGGGTTCATGAATCAACTGATGAGGGCCACTTCCCATTCATTTGTTCTCGGTCCACGCTCCTCACTAGTGGTATCCTTCAATTCTGACTCTAGACTTTGGATGGCCACCTTTTCCCCCGCATTGAAGATTGACTCAGTCCCCTTGTGTAGCTGTTGGTGTTCCTTGACATCTACTTTCTTCATCTCTGTCTGTGAGGTAATTAGCTTCAGCCCCAGAGCCACTTCCTCTGGTGGTGTTGGATAGACGTTCTTTTTTAATTCATAGGGTGTCGACTGCTCTATTTGGGTTGTTGATGAATCCATGGCTATTGACGTTGGTCACACTGGTGGCAGCTCATATTTCTTTACCCACACCTTCTATCTATCTCTCTAGCTAAGTTCACCAACTCTTCTCTTTCATTCATTAACATCCGATCCATCCACTCACCTATATTTTGTCCACTAGATCCCAATTCGTTCTCTCTATCATGCACCTATAGAACTAGCAGCTTTGATACCAAACTGATAGAACCTTGAGTATGGCTCCTTTCTCAATGAAAATGCTTTAGGGAACAGTTGTATTTAGTAGGGAAAATCGGCAGAAGCCTTGCAAGTTTAGTACCACAAATAACCAAGCAGAAAATGAGCAATAGAACAGTCTCCCAAAGGAGCCTAGCTCAGGGTAGAGCCCTGCCTGTCCACGTTAGTGGCCAAAAAAAGTAAACGTTCCTAGATGCCTTTATTGGCTAGTACACTAAGTATTTATACTAAGCTAATAGAGAAAAGGACAAATGGGTAAATATAGGACTGAAATATAGCATAACACAAATGTGGAATTGCTCCCACTACTTGAAAATATTCTAGCTAACTAGAGGAAGTGGTCCGGTCTCATCACATTGATACCTCCTTTTTTCCTTGTTTACACTGTTGTTATGGTCAACTTTTGACTTAACAAGGATAAACCTTTAACTACTGTTATGTTGCTTACTAAAATAAATATTTCTGGTAGTTTAGTGATTATAATTCTGCAATTCTGGTTGGGCTTCCACAACAAGAGTAAAACATCATCTTGCTTTTATGTTATTACCATAATTTTTTGACAGTCTCATGGTTCAGCTTGGATCTGCTATTTTTTACATTATACTGCTGTCATACGTCCCATATAAGGTAGAGTTCTTTATTTAGTTTTTTGCTAAATAAATTTTTGTTGATTAATTCTTAAAAGTTTGTTGGTTTTAATGGGTCTGTTACAAAGGTAAATACTCCCACTGGTGTAACGGAACCCTTAAATTACGGTCCAAAACCATGTATAATGATTGTTCTGGACTGTAGATGACACAGGCGTCACCTAAGATGGAGATGTCTTTAATTACAGTTTAAAATCGTAATTAAAGGTCATTTTCCAGTTGCGCATGTCGCGGACTTTACATTACGGTATTTAAAAAACCATAATCTAAAGTGTTTTAGCGTGCGCGCGTCGTTGGACTTTATTACGATTCTATCTGGAACCGTAATCAGCAACCGTAATCTAAAATCCAATGGCATGATTATGAAAAGGGTTTACATGACGGTTTTCCCTGGAACCGTAATTTAAAGTTTTTTTTACGTTTTTTATTAAATCACCAGGAATCTGTTATAGATTGTGCAGAAACTACATAATTACAACAGATATACACAAACTACACAATTGCAACACACCTGTACAAAATAGCAACAAAACGCATTTTCTACTCACAATTGCAACAGATAACAGCATCTATTAAAGCTCAAACAAATATATTGCAGCTTTCATTACAGTAGACATTTTGTAAAAAGATCTGTTACAATCTTAATTTACACAATCTTACAGCAGCTAGCAATTCACAAATCCGTTATACATGTCATTTCAGTTTCATAGCACTACAATATATACAAAAAAGCTAGCTAGCCTACCACTCTATTCTTAAAAATAAGGCCGCCATGCTCTCTATGACATGAATCAAGTCTTTTGGCCTATAAGTTGTGAATTTGCCAAAGTGCTCAATATTCTGGAACAAGAAAAGGAATGGAACACATAATGAAATTAAGATAAGACACCAAAAATCTACACAAAGAATTAAATACAAGACATCACTGCTTATTGTATTACCTTTTCTTCAAAGTTCCTAAATGTTGGGAAGTACTCGCAGAGCTCGTACATGTACCGCATGACGTAGTACCCGTAATTCCTGGAATCTAGTTGCTTAGGGCACTTAATCACCAAAATTCACAAGTGTAAAACAATTGTAAAATGATAGGCTACACGAATGAAATAAATGAATTACCCGAACCTTGATGTATTTGATCGTTATTTCAGCAAACTCTCCCCGAGGGGTTCGTTTATAAGCACTGTCACATATTAACAAAAGCGTTAAGCACAATGAAAGAGTAAATTAATTTTTAACCTCAAATAATTAAACAGTAATACAAATTCACCTTTTGATTAAGTCTTCAATATTGAATTCTTTCCACTACCCTAGTGGATCTAGAACGAGCAGAGAAGTAGTGGCGGTGCAGAAGATAAACAAAGCCCAATGGTGGCTATAATTTCAAATACAAAATGAAATGAGGAATGAAGGTACAAAAGTCAGATAATCAGTATGTAAATTTACATCAGAATTCACGTTTGGTGATACGACATTAGCAAAAATAATTTCTTCTTTTCTTCAGCAACATTGAAGTAATGCTCCATGTATGTACAAAACCTTGTTGGGTCCCTACTGATTGAGTTGAAAGATAAACACTCCGGGCACACCGTAGAAATGGAGGTGATATTCTTCTCACGACATCTTAAATAACATCTATTATATCACTATATACTATAAAAGTTAGCTAATGCCAGTTTTATGAGGTCTTATTCTATAAATTTTAAAATATAAGGAAAGACCACTTACTTACATAAGCTGAATGATGTTAATGTTCAGGAAATTTCCACACGTCATCTCTCTGATGTCCCCAAGTTTATCGCAAGTTGCATATCTTCTTCATAGTGAAACAACAACTTTGGAAGCTCACATGAGTCTGATGCATTGAGATCCCTTCACAATGATCTTGTCAAAAAGATTGACCTGATGGGCCCTATGCTTTAACCACCTTATCTGGTAGTGCGAACCTACTGTCAGTGCCCCAGAAGTTCGGCTTGACCCGGGTCACTGGATTCTTATCTTTCGCACCCCTGGTCACTGGATTCTTACCCTTCGCACACAAACAATAATGCATAAGAAGGTAAAGGTAATTACAAATTGATTATTATAGTAACATTAAACATCTATATACAACATACTCTTGTACTATGGACAAGCACCGCCGGCTAGTTGATCTCCTCATTACGGGCTACATGGCGAGGAATCTTAGGGATCTATTCCAGCACATTTAAACATATGTTAATAATTATACAAAACAAATGCTATATAATGGATTATTATAGTAACATTGAACAATTATCTACAACATACCCTCGTACTGCGGATAGGCGCCGCCAACTGGTCGATCTTTTCGTTCCGGACTGTGCAGCGAGGAATCTCAATGATCTATTCCAACACATTTAAACTTATGTCAAATAATTATACAAAAAATGTTATATAATAGATTATATGACACTAAATGGCTGTTAAACAGCTTCTACCTCATCAGTGACAACAATATAACATACTGACCAGGCAATATGTCTCCCTTCGCTTCAACCCACGTGCACTTGTTGTCAAACGCCATCGGAAGGTATGCATTCTCAAAGCATTAGATGATCAATTCCAAGGTCACATGTGCGTAGAATACGGGGAGACATTGGAATTGATGAGCGTGTGTGGCCCTAATGGCAACACTATCCCGTAGGCCACATCTACAGGGTGCCCGTCAATGGTACTTGGAGACAACATTTTTTTTTGCTCCTTTAATAAACATAGATATTGTGCGAAGTAAATAAGTGCGTCCAATCTAATACTATTTAAAATTTATTTAAGAAAATAGTGAAACAAAGCTAACCTGGATGTTGGCAAACGGGTACATGTCAATGGTCGAAGCACAACTGGACGAGGAAGACGGTAGAGGAGGATTATGCTGCTGAGTAGTCGCATGTGCGATCGCATCCAACGCTTGCTGCAACCTCTCCTTGTAAGCTCGGCACTCAGCAACCAATCTCTCCTCATTAGCTTGGCGCTCAGTAGCCAAGGCCTCCGCATTACTTTGGCGCTCAGCAGCTAGCTTACACTCAGCATCGCCTCAATATTAGAACCTCACCTGACCTTTCTTAGCAGATGGTGGGAATACGTGCTTCTGCCGCACTTCTCCCCATATCCTCTAACACATCCCAGGTCATCCTTCATCCCGAGTGCTTGATTGAAAGGTTCATCTTGAGAAGGAGCATATGTCTATTTGATAGTTTAGTTTGCAAAATTACCGTTAGTAAGCAGCGCACAACAACAAATCGACATTGGCAACACTTCAGGAATCAGCACATAAAACCGGTTCCAACTGTGAATTTGGGCACTAATATATGAACAAGGTTAGAACTTTTGCTATTACATTTTTAGAAATCGACATGGATACATACATATATAAATTTTTAGAATCGCATACCAAGTTAGAGACAGTCGACGGCGACGACCAGTGGTAGAGGTTACTGTAAGTGTTACGAGTGGGTGGTGAACGACTACAATGGGTGTTACTAAGGTGAAGGGAGGACGGCGATGATGGACGTTACTAAGGTGGCAGGAGTAAGGATACGATTTCAACAAGGAAGTAGCGCGAGAAAGAAGTGTTAGAGGTTACTGTAAGTGTGAAGAGTAAACGGGTAAATTTTCAGGTTAAAAGGACTTTAGATTATGGTTTGCCAGAAAAATGTAATCTAAAGTTAGCCTTAAAATTATGGTTTTTGCAGAACCGTAATCTAAAGTCGATCGAAATAAAAATAGAGTGCGAAAAAAATTTGGTGTATGCTGGATTTCAAAATCAAGATCAATGGTATTGACTCATGTACCCACAGCCACTGGGCCATGAGTCTTATTCGATCAAAGTTATACAACATATTTATTATAATTTTAATTTGTCTTTCTAATATATAAGTTAAAATAAGCTAGTAAAACGATGTTGTTAACTGTCATTTAGATTATGCATGTCTAAAGCGGCGTCGAAAAAATCAAATAGTGCGGGAAATATTTGGCATCAGGTTAAAACGAGGTTGTTGACCATCAGTGGACAGGGACTTTAGATCACGGTTATCAGCAAATCGTAATCTAAAGTCCGTTGACCGTCAAAATGCGCGTTTAGATAGGGACTTTAGATTACAATTTACTGATAACCGTGATCTAAAGTCTGTTATAAAAAACACATGCCTACCTCCGACCAATTATTGATTATGGTTTTTTCTAAAAATGTAATTAATTAATTTCGGCCCTCCTATTGTTCACGGTTTTTATGTTTAAGCTGTGAATAATTAACTATCATTAAAGGCTTCCATTTCACCAGTTCCTTACGTTCAGAGGTTTTTGCTTCTGTAACTCGGTTGGAAAAACATGTTTATCTTTACTTTTGATTGTATCTTTTCTTCTTTAAAAAAAAATTCTAGCTTCTATTAGAACTTGAAAATCATGGCACAAACCTAGCCTTTAGTTGCGTCTACTATGCTGCTAATGATTTAATACCCCGGACCTAAAAGTGGTGATTAAATTATTCTAATACGATTATTAAAGGCCTAGTAGTGCCTAGAGTGTATTGGTAAAGAGAATAAAAACCAAAAGAAAAGAAAATGCGTAAAACGCGAAAAACGCTAAAACATGCATTAAATGAATAAAAGAGAATATGATCTCGTTAGGGTCGAAATGGACTCCTAAGGCTTAATTATGCCTAATTAATATGTGGGAATAATTCCTGAAGAAAACGGATCAAATAATGGGTTAAAACGCTAAATAAGCACAAAGGCACGTTTTTCGAGAAAACCCGAAAACGTGACTTTAAGCGGTCAAATGGACCCGTAAAAAAATTATGGTTGACTATATAACTATAATTAAACATTAATGGGAGTTTAATAACCATTAAAAATAAAGAAATGGGAAAAATCCGAAAAACGGGCCCGGTGAGTGAATAGTGCCGAACCGGGTAAAATAACTAGTGTTTTCTGTAAAAAAAATGAAAAACGCTTCCAGCTTATATTTTGTGTGGGCTGATTTTAATTGGTCATACACACACACACATTTAATTAGCTTGTTAGCTTATTAAGTCACAAGATGACAAAAAATAAAGTAAAAGGCATAGTAAAAAGATACTTTACTTACTCTCTCACCTTCCTTCCTTCTCCTTTTACGATTCCCAGCCTCCTCTCTGTATTCTCTTCTTCCCCAGAGAGCTCCATAGCGATTTCATCAGAGAGCAACAACACCATCTCCTTCTCCCTTAACTTGCTCAATTCTCCACCAAATCACACAAATTTGTACCGTTGAATTCCTCTTGTTAAGGGCAACATTTTCCACCCTTCAAAACTTAAAACCCTCATTTTCATTTCCATGACCGTAGCCTCTGTTGAAGCTTGAAGAGGTGTTTTGAGTCTCCTTCATCTCCTTAATACTCCAAGGTAAAAATAAACTCAAGTTTTCCATCTTTCTAGCTTGCTCTTGCAAAATCAAAAATATGCCCACGTTGAACTTGGCTCCATTTTCCAGCCGGTTAAGGTCTTCAACTGAGGGGTGAGATTTTGCTAGCCTTGCTGTTCAAAGATTGCACTCAAGAGAGCAAGGTAACTCCTTAGTGTTAAAACCCTAAAACTAGTTCTTGAAATATTAGTTTTGTGAGGTACGTGAGAATTAAAGTAGCTTGTTATGTGTGGTTAGGGATATGATTGTAGATAGAAATCTATACCCTCTGCTTGGTGTGGAAACAAGAAGAGAAAGAGAGAACAAGAGAAAGGAGGAAGAAGAGAAAAGAAAACAGAAAAACTAGCAAGGTAATGAACTAACCTTGGGTTGGTTTTGTTCTCTGTAAACAGATTTTTGAATGTAATTAAATAACTATGAACTAGTGTAGTTTTGTACTACAATATTGTTGTTGAATGAGGAAGTTTTAATGCTGTTTGGGAGTGCAAAAAAAGCTTAGAAACTGAGCTAGTATTGTGTGATAACAGAGGGGAATTTAATGTGCTGCTGTAAGGATTTTTATGCTTATATAACAGGGATGTTAAATTGATCTTGGTGAGCTATTTAGTGTTGTGGGAATACTTAGGAAGTAGACAAGCTATGTCAAATTTTGTCTAGGAAACTATGGGCTTGAGTGTGTTAAGGCGTGAGGTTGGAATGGTGAGAAAGAAAAGATAGAAAACTGCAACATAAACAAGAATGAGAAAACTGTAACAGAGGGAAAAATTACAGTGAAATGAGTTATTTGACAGATGAATATATAGAATGGTTTAGGTTAGTTTTGAATGCCTAAACAATGTCAAAAGATGCTATAATATATGTAGGAAGAGTGGGGAAGAAGTTGGTATAAGTTTGGAGTTGTAACATAATCAAAAACAAGGAGAAACTTCACTTCTGCAAGTGGTCTGGGTCTGTAAACAAGTACAGAAACCCGGACCAGGCTAAAACACGGCAGATTGTTGCAACAGAGGGTGGTCCGGGTTTATAAACAAGGACACAAACCCGGACCACCCCTAAAATGCACCCGAGAGTGACCAGAAGTATTGGTCCGGGTTTGTAAACCCGGACAAAACCCGGACCACCCATTTTCTTCACATAAATCATTTTAAAGCCATTCTAAGGTAGGGGCTTGATGGCTAATGATAGTATAAGGTAATTATGACTTGATTAATGATGTTTAATGGTCATTAAGAGTGTGAACAAGTTTGAGAAGTGAATGAAGAAGTTGTGAGTTTAAGAACACATGAACTAAACTAGGAATAACGGGATAACGGGGTTAAGTACGGAGTATTAGTTTTACATACCGTAACGCCTTAATGTTAATATAACATTTGAATGTTATCAGTGGACCAAGTGCGAACCTAGCATGGTGAAACACACGGTAAAGCTAACCCCGGTGAAAGGTATGATTTTCTCATACTCCGCGTGCTAACCGAGTTACGTTGATTTGTGTGTTTGTGTGCCGGCTTAACCAAGACTAAAGCATGAAAATAATCCATTGTTTGATTATGTATGTCTTGTTGTATGTTGAATGAGCTAACATACTTGTATGCCGGTGTGGTCTACATAGAGTAAAGACCGACTCATAGTGAGTAACGTTTGGCTAGAGACCCATAGATCGGGTCGATGCTTAGGATAACGAAAACGTGCAAACACATAAACTATCCGTTAAAGTATAACAATAACGCAAACATATGAACTCCCTAGAATGTGAGGAGATGTGCGGGTTGAGTAATTACCCGATAACGGTTAGTAAACCATAATGACACAATCCACGAAACAAATGAGAGTGGAAAGATAAGTGAACCTCCTTCAAGAGGATTAAAGATAGTTCGAAGATGTGAACTAGTAAAGAAGGTAAAAGAGACCTAAGGGATTAGTAGCTCCCTTGAGACATGGTCAGCCTCCTATATGAGGATTTTACCCGATATAAGAAAATAACCGAAAGTATGAGTAAGTGAAATGTATGGGTAACTCTTAAAACCTAAGATTAACCGAACTTAAGTAATGTTCCCAAAGTCATTAGAAACATTGAGATTGATGCTTCTAGGCTAATATACATAATGATATTATAACTCCGAGAGAGGAGTGTATGGGAATGTAAGTAGTCCGAGAGTAGTCGGACCTAAGTAAAAAGAGATAGGAACTAAGAGAGAGTTCCGTGAGCTAGTTGAACCTTCCCACCATGCTAGACCTAGAGTAGGGTCGAAACCGGGGAAGTAAGACTATGCCTGAGAGCCATGAGTTTTGGCCTAAGTATGTATTAAGAGTAACAAGCGTGACGTAGGAGACCTGTAGTGTCTCGAGAATCTACAAGAGCTTGAGTATAATAACCCAAGAGTGTGGGTGGGATAATGATTATAAATAACCCAAGAGTGTGGGTGAAATAATGAGTATAAGTAACCCGAGAGAATGGGTGAGTATAGAACGAGTAGCCCAAGAGAATGGTGTGTTATGAAAGTAACCCGAGCGAGCGGGTGAGTTGTTGAATGAGTAACCACGGCATAGTGAGGTATAACCCTCATGGCCTAAGAGTAATTGATACGACTAACAACCTTGCTATGTTAGTTAGGGATTGCATCACATGATTGATTGTCGAATCCTTGTGTAGGGTACATATATAATGTATACTATATGCATGTTGGTTGAATTAAAACGAACTCCATGCTCTCGACAAAAGTAGTCGGCGTACCCCGGTTAGCGCTCGGGGTATGCGAATTTCATATGCAGCGTTAAGCTGAGCCCCTAGGGGCAACGTTTTTATTTTCAGGTACACCGAAGATGTTACCGTTCGATAGTAGGACTAGGTCGGTGGTTTGCATGGGTAGTTAGATTTAATTACTTATGTATTGAAAGAGGTGTAAGACCGAATATGTTGTCGGCATCCATATATTGTAGACTCGGTATAGTAAAGAAATGATTTGAGTAAAGTATTTGTATTGTGTATTCGGTTGTTCCAGTCCATCAGACCGTTACTGTATGTGAGATAGGCCTGGTTAGCCATGGTGGGTGGCTAACGGCATTGTATCACCCTCTGTTGTAATTAGAGTTCCGCTGCGTGAGTAAGGGTAATTTGTGACAGTTTAAGAGGTAATGACGTATGTAACAGTTAGGGTGTTACAAAAATGGTATCAGAGTGAAGTATCGCTCTGATGACTGGAAATACCGAGCTTAGGTAATACCGAGTTAGGAATTAGAGACTTAGGGCTAAGGGTTGAGTGGTAGCGTGAGAGATGCGCTAGTTAGGAACTACTAGTATGAACTGGATACCTACAATACCAAACCCGCCCTCCACAACCCCCGTATTTAAAAGCTTGGGAAAGAACGCCAGAGAGACGGGGAAACCCGATCTGGCACTTATTTAATATTTCAATATGAACCAGAACCTGTCATGCGGTAGAACCCGAGAACCGGAAATCCCGGGGACGGATCCTGCTGGAACGACAATAACCGCACTTAATGGCGGGAGATCGAGAAATCCTAATCCAAGCAGACCGGAATCTGTGGCAGCTTAGGGGCGACATGCTTAGCAGTCGCGAGAACCCGGTTGGCTGAGCAGCAGCAAGAAGGAAAGCACCAACTGTGCAACAAGACGGATTAATGATAACGAGAACCGGGACACAAGTCCACGGACCGCCATAGTTAAATAATACCACCAACGGTATATTAACCGACTAAGAACCTAGTCAAAAGTGGATACACCCACCCTACCACACCCAAAAAGGTTACAACACCTAGCACACATAGCTTAGACAGCTACGAACACATCTACGGGATATACCCAAAAAGGACTACAGAAGTAGTGCCTGACTGACTTAAACCTCGGTAATCACAGTAAAGACGTGGGAACGAGCAATGAGGTAGAGCATAGAACTAACTAATTAAGGAACTCCGGTAGTGGAGAAGCACCTGAATGAATGACAGTGATGAATGAGAAGCAGCTCTAAGGAGTAGTCATCCAACTAAAGGATCAAGGAAGAGCCGACAAGGCTACTAGATACAATGTGAACAATACCGTGACCGGTATGAGTTAACTCGAAAACCGCCTGTACCGCGCACTTGCCACCGCAAGTGCAGTAATGTCGGGAGTACCGTGAGGAATTTTAATAAGTGGCCGGTACTTAGCAAAGTACCAAGATGGTGAACGAAGCCAATATGGCAAAACCACCCTAAGAATTTTGAAATGGAATCTTGGAAAGGCCTAACGGCCTGACCACTGTATAAAGAACACACCAGTCTACGGGAAGCTAGACTTGGTAAGAAGCAACTGGCATTGAAATGCCGTGAAGATTTATATTTTCAAAGCTCAAACTTTTCTTTCAAACCATTAAATTTTCCAAAAAAACCCCTAAATTTTAAAACCTAAACAGGGAACCACGGCATGTTGTCATAAGACGCTATAAGAGGAGTTGGCGACAGAATACTTCACCTAGGCGTGTGACCGACACTACAAGTGTACACAAACGAGACATGGAACGACCGCACTCCGAAGGAGCTTGCGGGCCTGACAGACCAATTATGAGTTAGTCGGGTAAGTGGTAACGTATCAATAAGATACTCCATGTATGTATACAAGTCGAGTACGGAACACGGGAAGTAGCCCATTCCATACTACGGATGAAAGAGCTAATTTAGACCAGAACAATTGACTACCACGAATGATCAAGGAGAAGAACCCAGGAAGATGACGGGCCTAAATGTGTAGTGCTAAGAAGTGCGGGAACATAGTATTAAGTAAAGACATTGGATATGTCTCAGGAATCCTGAAGGAAACACATGATAACTGGAATGATACCCAGTGTAAATGATTCGGTGAAGTCCTAAAATAAACATTTCAATATTTGATGAATGGGATAGAACTCCCACGACACACCTCATTGAAGAGAATAATGACCTAACCAAGAAGGTAAAGGAAAAGTACCAATGATCTACCCAATAACGGGAGACATTACAACCCTAAATGGGATAGTTCAAAATATATGTGACCGCAAAGCGGAGTAAAGAAACTGAACATACCCAAGAGTTCAAGCCAGATGTAATGGTATAACTCAGTAACACCCAGGAGCAATCTGTGAAGGGTGCTAGAGCCAACAGTAGTTGAACGAAACATCGTGTTGAGAACACAAGTGTTAAAGCGAACATTCGGGTAGAACCCGAAGGAATCCCACGTAACATGGGATACCATAGACTGCCAGGGGCATGAATTAATATCAAAATTCTTAAAGGGACTTCCACGTACGGAAGCGTGATGAAACAACTATATCAAGAGCCCAGCAATACCTCCAAACCATTTAATGGTGTACGGAGAAGCAGAAACCTGTGTAAGCAGGCCGCAAAGAGCATGGTGCGAGACAATGTGGCTTGTAAGCCGGAAAACCGACTACAAATTGTAGATCCAAACATTGCAAATTTATGCATAAAGGCATAGGAGAAACAATGGAGAATGAACCACTACTATAGGGTGGGGATACCACTTGTTATTGTGGGGCCTATGGAGTGGCAATTGCGTGAATCCTCCAGAGAAGGGATACCACATAAGAATGTAATGCGAAACCGCTTGAGTGGCGTGGTGATACTTGAGCATGTGTTTATTGCCAAGGAGCAATTCGATTAGAGATAGTATGTCGGAAGGCTTTGATAGCAGTGGAAGGAAACCGACAGAGTAATCGGATGAGTAGTAAATATGTCTTGTGTGCAATATGAACTGCAGAGTAAGCAGTGCGCAAGTGCGCAGAGAGAGTTAAGGAATAGCGTATTTTTTTTAGCCAAGTGAATGGCAAGCCATAGTGTAAATAGCGAGAACACCTGGGTGGAAGCTAAGTAGTAGCGGATGCCATGAGAATGAGTAAGAACATGGTACGCAGCAGGCGACCGTTGTAAGAGTATAATCAAGATGAAATGAAGCTCATGAGAAAAGATGATTAAGAAGACATGTTTATTCCTATCACATAAGGGATTTACTGCCAAGGGTTCACGCTTCTGCACTCTGTAGGACTGAGTGTTTTGGTATTGCTCTTGGCCAGTAATGACCTTGTGGGATAGCTAGAAACTTAAGAAATGTCAACGAAGCCTGTTGAGCAAAATCTAGAGAAATGACCGTGCGGCCGTTGGCCAAAGATGCACAAAGAATGTGGGCCCATAACCCACAGGTCCCAGGACCGAAGCATGTTAAGTGCAGCGTAGTATGAATGAAGAATTCTCGCACTGAAACAAGTAAACAAACATAATTCAGAAGCGACTATTAAACGAGGAAGAGCCTAACCTCAACCGACAATAAGTCGGGAATATTAAGTGAGTAACCACGAAGTTATACAATGTTATACGAAATAGATTTCCAGAGAACTGGAGAGAAAATCTATAACTCATCGAATTCACATACGGTAAGAGATACCACGTGACGATTGAGAAACCTTTATTTCCCAAAATAAAAAGGGATAAAATGGAGTTGATAATACATTGAGAATACCAAAAAGGGCGAATTAAGCTTTAGTTATTAGGTCACGCAGCAGAAGCTAGTGGGTCGTAAATCAAGGTTAAGTATACCTGGCAAACGTGAATAAACGGATAATCAATCATAAACGCCTCGAAGCCTTAGAGGCTAGAACCGAACTCGGTTATGAGTTAATTAACCGCATCGAAGTTAAAACACTTCATGATGCCGGAGTTAATGAACCAATGTTCAGTAATAACATATGGTCGATTACGCGGGCGTAACCCCTTTTAAGGGGGGTAGGGCGAGAAACCGCTTAGAGTATGTTTTATGTATAGGTGCGTAAACTACTATGTGCATAGCACAAAAGAAACTATTTTGATGATTGGAACTTATGTTACATAAACATATGTACCCATTCATTGTGTAATTATGAGTATTGTGCATGAGAGATGCAAGTAACAAGTATATAATGTGTACGAAAAGAGGAGTAGAGAGACTCCTGGGGAATGAGAATCCCTATAGTATATGTCTAGTGAGATTAGACATGAGACATAATGAGTATGAATCGGTATGGAACCAATGTGTAACCTTGTAGGGAGTGAGTTCCCTAGGTGATTTTATTTGAGAATGATTGATGGAGTGAGTTCCATCCTTTGGAGTTGTATGTTGTGTGTTTTAAATTGAGCAACAATTTGAGAAATGAGGTCATGAGTTGCTTAGGTAAAGTAAGCAAAGTAAATTGTTAATGACGGATGACCTAAGTTCTAGGAATTAGAGATTAATTAAAATGGATTGTATTATGAACATGACTAGAAAGAGTAAAAGATAGAAAACAAAAATGTTTGACTATCTGATTGTTTGAAACTGACGTGGGAGGTGGAACTTGATCTGCTAGCGATCAAGGGAAACCGAACACAAATTGGAGTGGAAGGATAGTTCAACACTGATGCTGATCACATCAGGGTTGGATGATTCTCGAAGCTCCCTATAAGTGGTCACAAGTAATCACGCTAAGAAAAGATATAACTACCATAAACCGGATTTGGAGTTGTGTGATGTTTTTAAAAAGAATTTTCAACAATTTGAAAAAGGATCTTCCTTCGAGTATGAAGGCGAAAAATGGAAATGAAAACTGGCTTTGAAACCGCTATCACCCGCCGATGGTTGTGGCCTTAAGTCTTGATGACCGGTAGAACGGTGGGCGTGTATTAGTTTTGAAACCATTGCACCGTACGTGCGGCGGTCCTAAGTGACCGGTTGGGGCGGTGACAGTGTGTGATTTTTCCAAAGGCAGCGGGACGGGGAGAGAACCCTGAGATGATCCTATGTTAAGTGAGTCAACCAGAGTGCCTGAGGATATGTATATGTGTAACGTTTTGATCAGAACTGAAGGGACCGTGGGCCAGAGAGAGTAAGTGCCCATCTGTCATGAAACGGCTGTGGACCAGAGAGCGTAAGTGTCCAACATGACCGGTACCTGAGGGATCGGCAGTGTATTACTCGATATGGATTCGAGGACTGTAGTGCCCTCTTGTCTTCGGACCGATTCCATGGAGAGAGTACAAAGAGTATTTTTTATTGCTATACATGCTGTGATATATGTGTGGTATGTGTAGTGTGAAATGAGACTGACTTGTGGAGTCTGTAAGGTTATACATGTATTATAACCTTGGCATAGCGTGCCATGAGAGTAACGAGATTAGATTCACCAACTTTGAGGGCAAAGTTCCTTAAGGGGGTAGATTTTAATACCCCGGACCTAAAAGTGGTGATTAAATTATTCTAATACGATTATTAAAGGCCTAGTAGTGCCTAGAGTGTATTGGTAAAGAGAATAAAAACCAAAAGAAAAGAGAAAATGCGTAAAACGCGAAAAACGCTAAAACACGCATTAAATGAATAAAAGAGAAATATGATCTCGTTAGGGTCCGAGATGGACTTCTAAGGCTTAATTATGCCTAATTAATATGTGGGAATAATTCCTGAAGCAAACGGATCCAAATAATGGGTTAAAACGCTAAATAAGCATAAAGGCACGTTTTTCGAGAAAACCCGAAAACGTGACTTTAAGCTGTCAAATGGACCCGTAAAAAAATTATGGTTGACTATATAACTATAATTAAACATTAATGGGAGTTTAATAACCATTAAAAATAAAGAAATGGGAAAAATCCGAAAAACGGGCCCGGTGAGTGAATAGTGCCGAACCGGGTAAAATAACTAGTGTTTTCTGTAAAAAAAATGAAAAACGCTTCCAGCTTATATTTTGTGTGGGCCGATTTTAATTGGTATACACACACACACACACACACATTTAATTAGCTTGTTAGCTTATTAAGTCACAAGATGACAAATAAATAAAGTAAAAAGGGAATAGTAAAAAGATACTTTACTTACTCTCTCACCTTCCTTCCTTCTCCTTTTACGATTCCCAGCCTCCTCTCTGTATTCTCTTCTTCCCCAGAGAGCTCCATGGCGATTTCATCAGAGAGCAACAGCACCATCTTCCTTCTCCCTTAACTTGCTCAATTCTCCACCAAATCACACAAAATTTGTACCGTTGAATTCCTCTTGTTAAGGGCAACATTTTCCACCCTTCAAAAACTTAAAACCCTCATTTTCATTTCCATGACCATAGCCTCTGTTGAAGCTTGAAGAGGTGTTTTGAGTCTCCTTCATCTCCTTAATACTCCAAGGTAAAAATAAACTCAAGTTTTCCATCTTTCTAGCTTGCTCTTGCAAAATCAAAAAAATGCCCACGTTGAACTTGGCTCCATTTTCCAGCCGGTTAAGGTCTTCAACTGAGGGGTGAGATTTTGCTAGCCTTGCTGTTCAAAGATTGCACTCAAGAGAGCAAGGTAACTCCTTAGTGTTAAAACCCTAAAACTAGTTCTTGAAATATTAGTTTTGTGAGGTACGTGAGAATTAAAGTAGCTTGTTATGTGTGGTTAGGGATATGATTGTAGATAGCAATCTATACCCTCTGCTTGGTGTGGAAACAAGAAGAGAAAGAGAGAACAAGAGAAAGGAGGAAGAAGAGAAAAGAAAACAGAAAAACTAGCAAGGTAATGAACTAACCTTGGGTTGGTTTTGTTCTCTGTAAACAGATTTTTGAATGTAATTAAATAACCATGAACTAGTGTAGTTTTGTACTACAATATTGTTGTTGAATGAGGAAGTTTTAATGCTGTTTGGGGGTGCAAAACAAGCTTAGAAACTGAGCTAGTATTGTGTGATAACAGAGGGGAATTTAATGTGCTGCTGTAAGGATTTTTATGCATATATAATAGGGATGTTAAATTGATCTTGGTGAGCTATTTAGTGTTGTGGGAATACTTAGGAAGTAGACAAGCTATGTCAAATTTTGTCTAGGAAACTATGGGCTTGAGTGTGTTAAGGCGTGAGGTTGGAATAGTGAGAAAGAAAGGATAGAAAACTGCAACATAAACAAGAATGAGAAAACTGTAACAGAGGGAAAAATTACAGTGAAATGAGTTATATAGAATGGTTTAGGTTAGTTTTGAATGCCTAAACAATGTCAAAAGATGCTATAATATATGTAGGAAGAGTGGGGAAGAAGTTGGTATAAGTTTGGAGTTGTAACATAATCAAAAACAAGGAGAAACTTCACTTCTGCAAGTGGTCTGGGTCTATAAACAAGTATGGAAACCCGGACCAGGGCTAAAACACGGCAGATTGTTGCAACAGAGGAGTGGTCCGGGTTTATAAACAAGGACACAAACCCGGACCACCCCTAAAATGCACCCGAGAGTGACCAGAAGTATTGGTCCGGGTTTGTAAACCCGGACACAAACCCGGACCACCCCATTTTCTTCACAGAAATCATTTTAAAGCCATTCTAAGGTAGGGGCTTGATGGCTAATGATAGTATAAGGTAATTATGACTTGATTAATGATGTTTAATGGTCATTAAGAGTGTGAACAAGTTTGAGAAGTGAATGAAGAAGTTGTGAGTTTAAGAACACATGAACTAAACTAGGAATAACGGGATAACGGGGTTAAGTACGGGAGTATTAGTTTTACATACCGTAACGCCTTAATGTTAATATAAACATTTGAATGTTATCAGTGGACCAAGTGTGAACCTAGCATGGTGAGAACACACGGTAAAGCTAACCCCGGTGAAAGGAATGATTTTCTCATACTCCGCGCGCTAACCGAGTTACATTGATTTGTGTGTTTGTGTGCTGGCTTAACCAAGACTAAAGCATGAAAATAATCCATTGTTTGATTATGTATGTCTTGTTGTATGTTGAATGAGTTAACATACTTGTATGCCGGTGTGGTCTAACATAGAGTAAAGACCGACTCATAGTGAGTAACGTTTGGCTAGAGACCCATAGATCGGGTCGATGCTTAGGATAACGAAAACGTACAAACACGCAAACTATCCGTTAAAGTATAACGATAACGCAAACATATGAACTCCCTAGAATGTGAGGAGATGTGCGGGTTGAGTAATTACCCGATAACGGTTAGTAAACCATAATGACACAATCCACGAAACAAATGAGAGTGGAAAGATAAGTGAACCTCCTTCAAGAGGATTAAAGATAGTTCGAAGATGTGAACTAGTAAAGAAGGTAAAAGAGACCTAAGGGATTAGTAGCTCCCTTGAGACATGGTCGACCTCCTATATGAGGATTTTACCCGATATAAGAAAATAACCGAAAGTATGAGTAAGTAAAATGTATGGGTAACTCTTAAAACCTAAGATTAACCGAACTTAAGTAATGGTCCCAAAGTCATTAGAAACATCGAGAGTGATGCTTCTAGGCTAATATACATAATGATATTATAACTCTGAGAGAGGAGTGTATGGGAATGTAAGTAGTCCAAGAGTAGTTGGACCTAAGTAAAAAGAGATAGGAACTAAGAGAGAGTTCCGTGAGCTAGTTGAACCTTCCCACCATGCTAGACCCAGAGTAGGGTCGAAACCGGGGAAGTAATACTATGCTTGAGAGCCATGAGTTTTGGCCTAAGTATGTATTAAGAGTAACAAGCGTGACGTAGGAGATCTGTAGTGTCTCGAGAATCTACAAGAGCTTGAGTATAATAACCCAAGAGTGTGGGTGAGATAATGATTATAAATAACCCAAGAGTGTGGGTGAGATAATGAGTATAAGTAACCCGAGAGAATGGATGACTATAGAACGAGTAGCCCAAGAGAATGGGTGTGTATATGAATAAGTAACCCGAGCTAGCGGGTGAGTTGTTGAATGAGTAACCACGGCATAGTGAGGTATAACCCTCATGGACTAAGAGTAATTGATACGACTAACAACCTTGCTATGTTAGTTAGGGATTGTATCCATGATTGATTGTCGAATCCTTGTGTAGGGTACATATATAATGTATACTATATGCATGTTGGTTGAATTAAAACGAACTCCATGCTCTTGACAAATGTAGTCGGCGTACCCCGGTTAGCGCTCGGGGTATGCGAATTTCATATGCAGCGTTAAGCTGAGCCCCTAGGGGCAACGTTTTTATTTTTCAGGTACACCGAAGATGTTACCGTTTGAGATAGGACAGGGTCGGTGGTTTGCATGGGTAGTTAGATTTAATTACTTATGTATTGAAAGAGGTGTAAGACTGAATATGTTGTCGACATCCATATATTGTAGACTCGGTATAGTAAAGAAATGATTTGAGTAAAGTATTTGTATTGTGTATTCAGTTGTTCCAGTCCATCAGACCGTTACTGTATGTGAGATAGGCCTGGTTAGCCATGTGGGTGGCTAACGGCGTTGTATCACCCTCTGTTGTAATTAGAGTTCCGCTGCGTGAGTAAGGGTAATTTGTGACAGTTTAAGAGGTAATGCCGTATTTAACAGTTGGGGTGTTACAAATGAAGATACAGTTCAAAATGATAAATATACCCCATTCCCTATCTAGTCACAAGTTTCTTCCAGGATGACCATTGGACTCTCGACATCTGATAAGATTGGAACTTATATCAATAACAGTAAGAATAGTGCTGAGGGGCAATGACAAAAATTTATTAGTTTAGATTGCTTCAAATCTCTATTGTTCAGCAATGTTTAAACTCCATGTTTTCCATGCTTCCAACTTATGCATTCGGCAATATCTTTGAAATACGTCACTGATCTGCTTCATAATTTTGCTTATTCCTTGCTGTTATGAATAATGCATAATCTGTTATTACTACGTTAATGGCTTATTTTTGCTACTGTACAGTTGCCCTGGTCAACTTTGAACTGAAATCTTTCATGTTTTGTTTGCTGTTAAATGCTCTATTTGCTGAACTTTTGAGGTTGCACACACAGCTCCTAAGCTTGTTTTTTGTTTCTACCTTTTTCCAGTAAGATACGGTCCATGATATCCTAAATATGTAGGACTAAGCCTAAAAAAAAGGCTCTCAATCATGCTGATACAGTTTGGATAGTCTTCACAAATATATTAGGGAAATTTTATGAAATGCCACTATATTTTTGGCTAATTCATGAAATGCCACTAAAAACAGAAAGTCACAAAATGTCATTATATTTTTGTAAAAGTCCATGAAATGCCCATAGATATTAAACAATTTACATTTCAACAAGCAACATTTACATTTCATTTTCTATAAAAATACAATAACAGTACACAATAAAGATTATATTAAACAAATTACTTCCATTAGTTGTTGCTAGAGTAATTGGAGTCACTAAATGTTAGGAATACTTCTGTTTCTACTAGAAGTTGAATCATTTCCATTGCCTTCAGATTTTCTTTGTAATTTTCCAACATCAGTTGCACATCGTCGTCATTTCGTATGACCAATTGACTCCAATAAGGCTCTAGCCACCTGAATAACATTTCTCTATACACAATTGAATTAGCAATAACATTAGGAGGACCAACACCAAGGTAACACCCGACATGGAACTTTAACTCGTCGAATGAACGGTTATCTGGTAGGTCGAAACATAAAACACAAGATGAAGATGTTGATTAAAAGAAAAGCCTTGTCTATCAAACGAGGGCAAGAAATCAATTAAAATCCTACATGACCATTTTAATACGTTACTTTGTATGGTTGTATGGTTTTGAGAAAATAGTTAGCAAGTATGGCGTTTTTATAGTGCAACGATTATAGAGGGCTAATTAGTATTTATTGTCTGTGCAGAGTGTTCTGACTACAATTGTGTCATGTAGTGGGCATCTTTACTTTCTCTGCAACTTGTTATCAAATCAACAAATCCAACCAGACTTTACTTTATCAAGGACAATTATAGAGGGGTACTCACTATTTACTGTCTATGTAGAGTGTTCTGACTATAATTGTGTCTTGTAGTGGGCATGTTTACTTTCTTTGCAATATATTGTCAAATCAACGAATTGTCTTATCAGACTTTGTTTTATCAAGGACAATTATAAAGGGCCAATTAGTATTTATTGTCTTTGCAGAGTGTTCTGACTACAAATGTGTCTTGTAGTGGGCATCTTTGGTTTCTCTACAACGTGTTGTCAAATCAACGAATCCAACCCATTAGACTTTGCTTTATCAAGGACAATTATACAAGGGTACACACTATTTAATGTCTCTGTAGAGTGTTCT
Organism: Limonium bicolor; assembly: GCA_023374045.1. Taxonomy (NCBI): domain Eukaryota; kingdom Viridiplantae; phylum Streptophyta; class Magnoliopsida; order Caryophyllales; family Plumbaginaceae; genus Limonium; species Limonium bicolor. The sequence continues at coordinate 64,368,616 of CM041780.1, read as the reverse complement.
GACTATAATTATGTCTTGTAGTGGGCATCTTTACTTTCTCTGCAATGTGGTGTCAAATCAATGAATACAACACATCAAACTTGCTTTATCAAGGATAATAATAGAGGGGTACTCAGTATTTTGTGTCTTTGTAGAGTGTTTTGACCATAATGGTGTCTTGTAATGGACATCCTTACTTTCTCTGCAATGTGGTGTCAAATTAACAAGTCGAACCCATTAGCCTTTGCTTTATTAAGGTCAATAATAGAGGGCTACTTACTATTTACTGTCACTACAGAGTGTTCTGACTATAATTGTGTCTTGTAGTGGGCATCTTTACTTTATGTGCAATGTGGTGTCAAATCAATGAATTAATATCATACTTTGCTTCACCAAGGACAATAATAGAGAGGTACTCAGGATTTCGGTATGTATAGATGTGGTTGTGTCTCAAAATCAATTGCACTTCATCTTAACCTATTCCTCTCCTGAATCTATTGCTCCCCTTGATCTACCATATTACAAACTTTGTTTCTCTTTCTTTCTTCAAATCCTTAAGCCCGTGTCATTCACTCACTTCTTTGAAACATTTAACAGATGTATGGCATTTCCTTGTCTAGTCTTCATTAATGCCGATCTTTTTTACAATCATGGAAGTCTCTACTTCGGTGGCAATCAACAAACCAAAACCTTTCATCTTTGGGTCACTAATGATTTCACCATTGAAATGTTGAAGCAATCTGTCATAGAGGCCATCTGTCAATTGGATTACGGATACTCTGTCACAAGGATGACATATCGACATTTGTTTACAAGAAATCCACTATTCTTTTCACTGTTTTAGTTGACCACCAATGAAGATGTTCAATCAATGCTTGCTAACTACAAGTATAGTTGGGACATCTCCCACTGCATGGAGATTCATTTGGAAATGGTTGGTGACGATGATATGATGGCCTGTACGAGCTTGAAGAAGATGTAAATCTATCCTCAGATGTTGAGGTTGAGCTCAACCCTAAATATTTCCTTCATGGACCGAATGAGGTTGAAAAAAGAAGTAAAAAAACTCTGGATTCTTTGTTTTATCTTCACGTAGATTGAAACATCATCAACACAATGAAGATGGATGTTGAACGACGCGGTGTTCCAAGCTGCGAACTGATAAGCCTGAGACTTATCATATTTTATAAGTTAGAATTATAGGAATATTAGTTAAAATAAGTATAAAATAGCTAGTATTTATATTATATTGCATATAAAGTTCATTTTATAAGTTTAGACTTATGTTTGTTATGTTTTTGTGCAAGGAATAAAATTCTAATCAAAGGTTCAAGTAATGCCGGGCATGATGCCAGAAGTTCAACTCACGACAAGAGTATGGAGCAGAGCAGAGGTGTTGCCGGACGCAGTGCCAGGTATTCCTAGCCGCCACCAGTGAAAAGTCACCTCGATTCATCAGAAGATAGCAGTTAATTACCGTTACCAAACCGACTGATGTCGGGTATGGTGCCGAACGTCCCCTGTCCGGCACAAGAATCGTTTCACTGATTTGGCGGCTTAATTGATCGTTATAAAACACGTGATGCCGGGTACTACTGATCCTGCATGACTCCCGACACGTGAAGAATTTGAGGCTTATAAATAGGCCGAGAGTCTACGCTTCACAACATCATCTACATTCCACATTCAACGCCTCATACCATCCAAATCACCGCGCATTGCTGCTAAGGAGTTCTACAAATCCAACTTACAAGGAGAATACTTCTATCGGGTTCGAGGGAATTCTTACTAAGTTTTCTTTCCCTCCTTATATTTCTTCTGTAATTGTATGCTTGGTTGAATAGGATCCTTGTTATCCTTAGTTAGGGATGATTCTCTTTGTAAAACAATTATGATCATTAATACAATTTACAAGTTTCAAACTAAGATTTTGATCATTGTGCAAAGTGAAATGAGTTTGCTACTTGTTCTCCTTATCTCAAAATTCTGTTCAAGTTCATAAAACATCAGTAGAATAGGTTATGGAATCTTAGTGATCTTTAACTTTGTTTTCTATAGATTAGGCCTCAAGACTTAAGTTTTGGAATTAATCTGTTATCGCTTCATTATCTTGTTTGTTTATTGGCAACATATTTGCTGGTTTCAATAATGGGTAGTGAGTTCCTGTTGTTAGACCCAAAACTGGAAACACCATTAACAAATTGATCCTGTCGGGTGCACTACCGGATGGCTGGTGTCCAGCACATTCAAAGTCCTTGAATGTGTCGTGCATCTGATGTCCGACATAACATCCGGCGTGTTCATAGGTTTGATTAATTCGAGACTTGCTAATTTGACTTTGTGATCATACTTGTTCTTATGTTGATTATTATCCCGAATCAAGGATAGTTCATTGTAAATACTCCATTTAGTTAGATTATTAGATAGTTGTTTTAATTTGAATTAAAGATCATTTTCCCCCTTGTTAGAAATAGGCAATTACTAGGATTAGGACTAATTTTCTATTAAGTCCCTTGGGTTCGATACTCTTGGTCGTAATTTACTTACACTTTATTCCGATCAGGATTTTTACTACCCGTAGTAGAGTTGTAGGATTCTTTTATTATATTATTCATTTTTGTATATAATCTTCTCTACAAATTCCTAGTTAGCAGCAGCCTGGAGAAGAGTTCGACCTATAGTAGGAGTTTGATGACAAGAAAGTCTGGTAAGTGCTGTCAAGGAGTTTCACATTCAAAATAAATCTAGATTTCCATATTGTCAAGAGCTTGAGCAAAGCTTATGTTTTCTAATGTGTCAATAGAGACGACTGCTCATTTTTCTTAAGAGGTGTGTTGTTATCCGGGGAGACTAAATGGAGGATTATGAGAATAAGGCCACACTCCTGCACTCCTCAAGATGATGGGCAAGATAATCGACAGATGAATTATCATTCCATCATCGATGCCCTTCTTCATCATATCAGTCATAACCCAGGTATGAGTGTTCTAGATGTCGTAGAACAAGTCCGTGACCAGTACAATAGGACCGTTTCATACTGGAAAGCTTGGTTGGAGAGGTACAAAGCAATAGAGAAAATGTACGGAGATTGGGTCGATTCGTGTGCGCAGCTGCCAAGGTTATTCATGGTGATAAAGCATAACATACCAGGTTCTATTGTTAATCTAAAATCAATTCCAGGTTACGAGGATGACACCCATAAAACACAAGTCAAATACTTTCACTGATGCTTCTGGGCTTTTAGACCTTGCATATCAGCTTTCAAGCACTTGAAACCTATGTTGCAAATATATGGAACACATTTATATGGTAAGTTCAAAGGAAGCTTTTGATAGCGACAACACAAGATGGGAACAATAAAGTTATACTTATTGCATTTGCTATAGTCGAATCTGAAGATTTAACTTCTTGGTAGTACTTACTGGACAAGGTGAGGTTGCATGTGATAGCTTAAAAAACTGATGTGTCAATAATTATAGATAGTGCACCAACTATCATAAGCATTATGGATTCGGATTAGTACTGGAAACCCCTAGTGGGTTACCACTTCTACTGTGTAAGACATATTGCATCAAACTTTAACACACAGTTTCACAACAAAATGATAAAGAAATATCTCAATAGCACAAGTACCCTAATTTATTCAATACTATGCTTTACTAATTTACATAACTGTTTCATTTTTTTAACATTGAGTTATTCTTTTGTATTTAGCTTATGAGTTCAAAAGGCATCACATTCAGAGAAGATATAATCACCTTCTATCCCAGCATCCCGACTTAGAATGTTTCTTCACTAACCTACCCTTTGAAAAGTGGTCGCGGGCATGCGATGACGATAGAAGATGGGGGCACATGACAACAAACTTGGTTGAGTGCATAAATGGAGTACTCAAAAGAGTCTGATTGCTACCAATCACCGCCATTGCCAATAGCACACTGCACAAGGTGGTAACATATTTCAACGAAAACCTTGATACATACAATGGCCAGCGACTAATGGGTACAACATTATGCACAGACCTTGCAACATCCAAGATAGAGGAAAATCGAAGACTGTCAAATAGTCATAATGTTAGTCGCTTTAATGTCGTGGATCAAGTGTATGAGATCGAAGATTTTGGTTCGGCGACTATGGGATGAAACAATGGGGAAAATACTAAGTTGACTTGATGACATGAGATGTGAATGCGGAGAGCGGAAGCGGAAAGCATTCAAATACCAATGCTCTCACGTGATGGTTGTGTGTTGCAGAACAGGCTTGTTGTGGGAAAATTACGTGCATCCTGTATACAAGCTAGACACAATGATTGATGCATATGGTGGGGATCCTTTTACTTCACTAGATAATGAACACAACTGACTAACATATATTAGACTTAAGGTGGTACCGCAACCAGATGCAATACGTACTATTAGAGGAAGGCTGAAGTATTCAGTGATTCACAACGAAATGGTTGACAACAATGAACCAATGCCAGTATGTATACTTTGACACCATTGTTTGCAAACAGGTCATTATAGGAAAAATTGCCTAAACAGGGGATACAACTAATTGTATTTTTTTAAGTGTTTAATACTTGACATTGCTCCGGTATAGACAGGTTGTGCTTTAGCAAAAAAAAATGTATGTTATGTCTTAAGCTAAATGAAGTGTTTTTCCAAAGTATTATAAATATCTTCTTTTATTTTGTAGATTATATACAATTGACTAAAATATTCGGGTCAATACCAAAAATTACTTTTTAAAGAAGATACAAAACGCCAACTCTGAAGCCATTTTCACTAAGTCGTTTGCGTCCCATATTAGTTTGAATGGTTTGCCCAATGACATAAGACAAAAGTATAAGTATTTCACTACCATCTTACCAAATTTCATTGATTTCGGAAACCATTTAAGCATCGGACAAACTTATCACATAAACAGCTTCATCGATTTTGGAGACCGTAGAAACATCGCACAAACAAATCAAACATTGAAAAAAACCATATTCTAGACGCATATGGCAAAAAAAAAAAACGACCTGCACAACTTATTACTAGAGCCGGAAGCCGCACTGCATCAATGCTCTTTTTGAAGAAAAAAATAACAGGCGGTTTCTACTCATTTTCCAAAAGCAGCACCACCTCGATATTGCTTCTTTGCCAACGTTTAACACATCTACGTAATTTTCTAGAAGAAAAAAAATCCATCGCAAATACTTTCCTTTCGAAAACCACATTTTTGCAAAAATCTTCCGTAGTTTGCCTTCCGCCTTAAAAACACATTTTTTTTAAACAATTGTGAGAGTGAGGGGTTTTTTTCCGACTGAAAACATTGTTCATCTCAGTACTGCAGACTTGCATATAACCAGAGGAAGAAGATAACTGGGTGTTGCTCCAAAGGTTTCCGGACAAAGAGGAACAAAAGTATAAAGGGGAAGAGAAAGGTTAAAACTCAGGTCCAAATGGAACGCAGTCAAGCCCGAGAAATGAAGCAAATCAAGGATAAAGAAGGTTTGAGGACAAATTCATTCTTTACTACCCACTGAAGACAAGCTAAAAAACTATTCAATTCAGCCTTATAGGGTGGTAGAAATACAATGGGCTTCTCTTAAAATAAAATAACCGTAAATAGCAGATACAGAAGAGTGCTAGAATAAATTCGTCCTTGATACAGAGGAATTGAAAAGTTCCTCCAGTCTACTTTGCATTACGGTTCACCTTCATGTAAGGCAAGCAGCTAACCACGTTGTCATAGTCCCTTTTGCTCACTTGGGCCTGCAAAACCAAAAGGTCTATGAGGAAAGGCAGAAGGGAATGGAATGCAAGTAAAATGAAAAACTAAAGTCGAAAATCAATAACATAAGCAAAGATTTAGTATTCAACTGATGTAAGTTTTACATGTCTGATACTATCAGTGTGGTCTACTTGTTCAAGGGAAGACAGAATCTACAGAACATCTAACAGGGATTGAGATGCTCACACATCAACCACCAACCCTCAAGCTCAATTAACAGGATCCACTACCAGAAGGAGCGCAGATGACACAGAGTTTTTTGTAAGCTCTGGCATTTCTCGAAACTTACTCAACTCATAGACAGAGCAACAATATCATTATGACATAGACAAGCATTGTCTTTGTATATCAAACATATCAACTATAGTAAATAGCTTACTACTTTTTCCCTAACAATTTTTACTTGTCATACCTTTCAATCGACTTGTTAAAAAAAAGATTATAATTATCTTTCAATCAACTACTTTCCCTATTAAGTCCCTCGATGAAATGGGACGGTGGACATTAGTAGTTCATTCAACCTTGTCCCTCATGGAAAATTATGACCACCTGTTCTCTCCTCTCCTCCCATCATAGTTGAATCTTTTTGTGTGAACAAGAGTCTGAATAACAGCTATTTACGCTCTAAAATGAGAAACTTCTATGCTGCCTTTGAAGACCAAGTGTATTTCACTAAATTAAAGAAACTCTGAAATTTAAACTAGGGAACATGAGATATAAGGATGAAACGGCCCCTTATCCATAATTAGACAGCAAGCATTTCATCCCTCCTGGTTGCTTTGATCCAAATTCTGTAATCTAACCTCTTCTTTATTCCACTCAAGCTAAAATTCAAAATCCAGCATACCCACATGAGCAAAAACATAAGCACAAAAAGACCCACAATCCTTGAGTGTCATAATAATACATCAAGTTCTACCCGCGTCTGGAAATATGGCTGCTATACAATACAACCCAACAACGATTTCAGGCGATTCAAATTTCGCCAATAATGATTGATAGTATTTCCTTTCACCAAATTGCAAGCAAGCAGAAAATGATGGAAGGTGAAAGTACCATTTTGGACAGGCGCAATTTCCGAGTGCGGCTCTTCTTAAGTAGAAGATGCTCCTTGCCTGATTTCCTTCTCATTATCTTCCCTCTTCCACTCACCCTGAACCTCTTTGCCGACGCCTACCAATTAAGAACAAAATAAATACAAATCCTTTAAATTCATCACAATTTCGTTAGAGCTTTGATAGAGGGAGGAGGGGGTGTGGGCCAACCTTGTGGGTCTTCATCTTGTAGCCCTTATGAGCGAGCACTGTGAAGCGAGACCGGGAAGAAGAGCCAGATACGCTAGGAGAGAGAACAACGCAGTTTATGCTCTGAAAAAGAACCGGTTGGAGACAGATAGAGTGAGAAGAGCTTAATTTGAGATAATCCATCTTCAGCTTGGTGGAGGTAGAGGGAGATAGGCAATATTGTCTTCTCCCGACCCCGGCATTGAAGCAACAGATTGTAGGAGGGGAGAGAGCGCACTTCTGCAAATGCAAATGAAGCGGGATTACTCTCGAAGCCGACGCCGAGGCCAACGCCATAATTTCGTTGTCGTCCCCAAGAGCTTTTTTGGGTTGCCAACTGAGGATAAGAGTGGTGATATGGTGGGAGATGGAATGACCAAGCAGTTAAAGACGACTACGAGGTTTGTTAGTGTGCGCCGCTCTGCACGTTATCCAGATGGCTCATTGGCTCGCCTCATGTGCTGCGTCGCATGTATTGTAGCAGTGAACGCAGATCTAATCCGGTTAAATATAAATACTCTTTTTTTGTAATGATTAATTTTTCTTTAAAGTCATGTAGATGACTGTCAGTTATTTTGAGTCATGGTTTGTCATTTTTCTAAATATCAACATTTTGTTACTCAGTTGCTAAAAAAAAACATTATGTTACTCAACATAAAGTATGTTACAAAATCATCTTAATTAAACATTATACATCTTCATATAGGATTTTTTATTAGGCTTAGAGAATGTATTTGGATTTGGTTTGAATTTTTGAAGAATGTATTTGTGTGTGCATAAAGAAATTGTATTTTTTTCTTAATTATTATATTTATAGTTACATAATTAATACATACCCATTTAACATACACATATATTTTATCTATTTTTATTTTAGTAAAATAAAGTAAACGGGTCGAGTTATATTCGGGTTAAAACTTTTAACCCGTACCCAACCTAAAAATTTAATAGGTAACCCTATCCAACCCAAAAATTAAATGGGTTAATTTCAGAAGCGCCAAGTATAAGGTGGCCTCAGACAGGTGTCAAAAATCTATACTAGAGAAGAGAGGAAAAAAGGAGGAAAAACATGTGTACGCGTGCTCAAATGGGGAATTTAGGGGGCTAAATGTGGTTTTCTTATTATGAGAGAGAAACAATATTTTTTTCAAAATGTTATAACTTACAAAATATAAATGCAAAAATAAAAAATTATACCATTGTTCATCATAATTCGTGCTCTTCAAAACAAGATGCATCATCGATATATTTTGGTAAATTTAAAATGTTATGTTTTTAGAAGGAGTATATATTATGTATTTTTAAAGTGAATCTTTATTAACAAAATGAATCTTGTTCAATAATAAATTGAACCTTATTCATTAACAAAATGAATCTTCTTTAAGATTTACTTTTCTTAAAATTAACATTCATCTTTAGAAAAATAAAGGATTCACATTATTTAAAGAGAAAGGTTCACTTTTCCTAAATATAAGATTCATTTTTCTTGAACATTTGATTAAATTTTCTTCAACGAAATATTCACTTCTAAATAAATGAAACATGCATATTGTTGTCGTAAATTTGTGGTAAGTTTTACTTTTCTTAAACATTTGATTAACAATTGTTAAATAAATATTCACTTTTCTTAACGAAGGATTCTTATGTTCTCGCATAAGTTTGTGTATGATTAATTTCTCTTAAACATGAGATTCATTTTTCTTAAATAAAAAGATTCACTTTAGTCAACATATGTGATTCACTTTTTTTAAAACGAAATATTAACTGTTCAATAAACCCTTAACCACAAACCCTAAAAAACTATTGAGTCAGTGAGGACAGTATAAAGTATAGAACAATTTTAAAAAAGATTACCCTACACCACTCAACTTAAAAAACCACCCTAGGAAATCTAACCATAAACCCTTAACCACAACACAAACCCTAAATAATTGTCAAGTTAGTAACAACAATATAAAGTGTAGAACAAATGCCAAAAAGATTACACTACCCCCCCCCCCCCCAAAAAAAAAAAACCTTAAAAATCACCCTAGGAAAGCTAAAACGTCGAAGACATTTTTAGGGTTTGTAGTGCAGGGTTTAGGGTAAAACTATCGAGTCAGTAACGACAATATAAAGTGTAGAACTGAGGCAAAAAGATTACCCTATCCCCCCCCCCCCCCCCCCCCCCACCCCCAACCTAAAAACCACCCTAGGAAAGCTAGAAATGACGAAGGCATTTTTAGGGTTTGTAGTGCAAGGTTAGGGTCTAATGCCTCTTATTCACTTTTTAACAACCTTTGATTCACTTTTTTACAACCTTTGATTCACTTTTCTTAAACTTAAGATTCACAATGAATCTTAAACATATGTACATACAAAAAAAATATAAAATATAAAATATAAAATTTATCAAAACATATTCATCTTGAGTTTTATTTTGAAGAGCTCGAATTATGATGAACAATGATGTAAAATTTATGTTATTTGAACTTATATCTAATAAAATACAATATTTTCAAATTAAAAAAAAAAACAAAGTAGAAAAAGACAAAAGTGGTGCCACCTCATGCTGGGTTCGATTTCACGATAATTTAAACTCATACCCGTTATTTACGGATCGGATTTGGGTTGGACTTTCAGGTTGGATAAAAATAAACGAAACCTATTTTTTAAACAGAAACAAATATTTATACTTTATGCACACATAGCTATTCTGTTGTGTTTATTTGAAATTAAGTAGTCCATCGAGGTTGAAAACTTTATAATATAAACATGTGAATATCTATAAAAATACCTTATAATTATTCTATTAACTTTTGTATAATTTTAATAATTTTTTCAAAACTAATAAATATTAAAACATTTATTTTTAAACTTCAAAAAAGAAATTTACAATTAAAATATGACAAATAGTTCTTATTTATGTATTTTTGTAATTTTATTAGAAGAAAAAGATTACAAAGACTATACGTTCTAACTATGGATTTAGATAATAGCTTGAATTATGGAATACAGGTGACATTAGTGACACATGCCAAATTAAATTGGCTCTCAATAAGAAATTGAGTAAAGATAGACGAAACTTGTAAACAAAGAACACACGCTTGTGCCTTCGTTATCATATTTTTTGGTTTTAATTTAAACATACTCGAATGTTTGATGGTTCATATTTTAAATGTATTTGTGAAAAATAATGTAACAGCCCTATTAAAACGTGTACTAATTACCGAGACATCGTCTTAATCAATTGAACTATTTGCAGTGAAAAATAACATAATCGCATACCACCGGGTGTTACCGACATTACTCACCCTTGTGAGCAATGAAGCATCCAATATAAACATTTGAATATAACAACATACATAACCCGCTGTGATAGACAAGAGATAGATAGTAGTTTGGTTTATAACACTTAATACAATTTGTTCTTGTTATAACCCAGGTTTTTGTTTTGTTTACTTTAAGTCAGTATGGTATTCAATATGTTTTAAGTTGGATTACATTATGTTAGTTAGGATGTGGTATCAGGGCACCAAGTGGCAATGTGTCGCGAAGGAAATGACATAAGAGGCCACCAACGCTGTGGTGCTCTATAGATCGGTGACCCATTCAAGTAGAACGTGGAAGAACTCAAAAATATTTGAGCTTTGGGGAAACGCACCGGTTAACGGTTCAAGGCAGTTGCCTGTGTGTGTTGGTCAAAGACATTGTCTATGGGTTGTTATACCTTCAAAGTAGGGAAATTATGGAGCATGATAAAATCTTCTTAGCTGAGCTAAGACTCATTGTTGTATCTTGCCGGGGACGGCAAGAGCTTCGGTGGGGGAGGTTTGTCATGCCCCTTTTTGGCGAGCTGCTTGGTCACAAGAAGCTCCATGCCAGTTTGCCCTTCGGTTGGTGCTCGTTAAGACTTGTGCGGGGTTTGCTTGTCAATCCCATACTTGATAGTCGCTTTGACCTAGTCCCTTATGTTCCACGGTCCTTGAGACCCCCGAGGACGAAGGTCCGAGGGATGGGCATCCGTTGAAGGGCACGATGTGTTGGTGGGCCGAGCTGAGTGGCGTCAGCTTGTGACTCGAGCGAGGGCCGAGTTAACGGATGTTGTGGAGGGCATCCGTTCCGACCTGTTAAGGACCGGGCATGCCTTCGGGCATGCACACTGCCAGGATGGCTTGGTAGTGACTCCAATAGCTTGAGCACGTTGTGCTTAGAGCTGTCCTTAGGTTGCGAGTGCCAGTGTGACCACATGCACGAAGAAACTAGTGGTTGTCTTGGCCGAGCTGAGTAGCGTCAGCTTGTGACTCGGGCGAGAGCCGAGTTTGCGGATGCTGTGGAGGGCATCCGTCTGGGCCTGGTGTGGACCGGACGTGCCTTGAGCATGCACGCTGCCAGGGTGGCTTGGTAGCGACTCCAATAGTATGAGCGCATTACGCTCAGTGCTGACCCTTAGGTTGGTTGGTGGATGCCGTGGAGGGCATCCGTCTGGTCCCCGATTGGGACCGGGCATGCCATTGGGCATGCATGCTACTAGGGTGGCTTGGTAGCAACTCCGAGAGGTGTTGAGCATGTTGTGCTCGATGCTGGCCCTTAGGTTGCGAGTGCTAGTGTGACCACTGGCACGAGGCAACTAAGGGTTGTCCCGATAGCTTGCCACGAAAGGTGCAATGAGGCATTGCACATCAGAGCCATCCTACGGTTCGGCAGGCGATGAGTCCTGGACAAGGGCGGAGACAAGGTGCGACGTGGCCCGCGTAAGCACACCTTACTGACTCGTACAAGTTGGGGGTCTTTGGCTGTTGGGCTGTTGGAGGCCTGATGGTGCCGAGGACGGGTGCGGCCGTTAAGGGACGCACATGTACTTGGGCTGCAGTAAGAGGGACAGAGTTGACTCAGTCTAAGCTGTGGCTTGGCATTCGACCGAGGCATTTGGGCCACGGGAATGTGAGTCAGTGAAAGGACTTGTCATTGGGAGGTTTAAGTCCACTCTTGACTCTTGCTTGTGGCTAAGTGGATGGTTGTTCCATCTGCACTGAGTAATAGGCTGGTTGGGTCTTTTGACCCAACGCCGGTGATGCCTAATTGGTCTTATGACCTAATCCGTAAGAGCCCCTTGGGGTCTCGCTTCCGCGCAAAAATTTCCAGATTATTTAATTAAGGTATTATAATCTATTACTTTCATTTCACGTTTAGTTTTCCTCACAATGTCCATTTTTTCCTCTCGTGGTGTACGACAGTTTCTCTGTTCTTCCCCTCCTGGTTTGCTTCTCTTTCTGTTATGGTTTGTGTTGTGATTTGTGTCGTTTCTACTCCGGATTGTGCTCCCCCCACTGTTGTGTGTTGTCCCCTCTTCGGTTTCAGGTTCAAATTACGGAATTTGGTGTTGTTTTGGTATGATTGTGTTCTTCTCTGTTTTCTGATTTTGAGTTATGTATTGCTAAAATAAGTGGTTGTTGGTTACATTTAGTTTGTGGGTTGGGCGAGGCTGCTTTTGCTTCAGATTTTGAGACATCTCTGCGCTAATTCGAGGTAGGTGGGGACTTGATTCGGTGTGGACGTTCACCCATGGGGGAATGTGGATTGCAAGTTTCTAATTTTGGACTTGTGTGTGGATTTCGTAATGGTTGGCATTGATTTGAAGTGTAGTTTGACTGCTTAAACCCCCATGGCTTGTTGTCTTTTTAATTCTGGAAACATTACCAATTTTGAGGTTAAATTGTGTTGAGTTCGTAATGTTTTCGCTGCTTTGTTCTTTCTGTTTTTCGTAGTGTCCGGACGCCTGTCCGGACTTGTATGTCCAGACAGGACTTTGGCACTCTCCGTTTTTCTGTGTTTGAATGTGTCCAGACGGAGTGAGAGACGAGTCAGGGTTTCAATCTTAAACTATGTCCAGACGTGTAAGCCCGGACACAAGTCCAGACACACCTCTATGTGTTTCTATATTTCAACACTGGACTCCTGTAGGGCTTGCAAGCCCGAACACAAGTCCGGACACCTCTCTGTTATGCTCTCGACTTGTGTTTGAACAAGCAAGTTCGGACGCATGTCCGGACACGCTTCTTTTAGCCTAAAATGCTCGTTTGAGCTTCGTTTTGCATTCCATTTGCGGGGTTGTGTTCCCCTAAGGCTGTATAAGCTGTTTTACTGTGTTTTGGGCATGTTTAAATGCATATGTGTTTGGAAATGCAAATCTCTATTTTGGGACCTAGTCACTTTTCTTCCAGGTCATGGATGGTTGGGTCGAGCTATCATATGGCATGCTACATAGATGTCATTTCTGTATATGTTAGGTCATTTCCGTTTCTATTCTGGAGGTCGACGGGCCCTTTGATCTTTGGACCATTTCTACGTTGTCGAGGGATCTGATAGATCCATGGGTCCGACCCTTTCTGTATATGTGTGTACTTGGTGCTAGTGTGTCACTCTTTTGTGAAAAGTGTGAGATATATTCTGATTTGGGAATCACCGATTTCCAATTTGTTTGATGAGACTCTCTTTTTGTTTTGGATCTTATTATATGAACACTCTAGTTATGTTACCTTTTCACTGTTTTCAATTGTTTAGAGCGGCCTCATTGATGATGGTTGCTCCTGCTGAGCATGTGGTTGCTCACCTCTTTCCACAATAATTAACTTGTAGATTGATGAGTTGCTAGTTGACTTTTGAGCTTGGAGTTTAAGTTCCTTTATTTGTATTTCATTATGTATTTGAACATGGACTTTAGACACCTTCATCTTTTAGACTGTATTTGACTTTGGGTTACTTCAGTACTTGTAGCCTTTGGGCGATGGATTTTGTTTTGTATTTACATTAGTACTCTGACCTTCTGTAAGCGTTTAATATCATTAATAGAAATCGGTTTTATTCTGGTTTCTGAGCTTTGTGAGTTAGAGCCTTGTGTATCTTAAGTAGTATAGTGCACGGCGTGTAACAACCTTAGAACAAGCTCGGTTTTGAGGTTGTTACATTTAGTGGTATCAGAGCGAGGTTTGGCTTTCTCTGGTGTTGTGGGTGTATCTGCATGTTTGGGATTCAGTTATGTTAGTTATTCATATTGCTTGATGGTTTATGATCAGTTTGTGTTTACATTCTCAGTATGCCGCCACGCCGAGCCATTCCTTAGGGCGACACCTCGCATAGGGACATCGCCAGTATTATGCAGTAGGTGGTCACCCAGGTACTGCTGACTGTGGGTACTGCTACAGTGCATGCCAGCGTTGGAGCTGGCACTAGTGGCGACTCGAATGTGAAGGCGCTTCAGGAGTTCCTCAAGCTGAAGCCATCATCTTTCTACAGCCAGTGGTGACTTACAGGAGGCGAGCCACTGGATCATGGCCATTAAGGACATTCTCCACATTATGGGATGCGAGGAGGAGCAAAGGGTAGACTTCACCGCATTCATGTTCCAAGTTGAGGCCAAGGAGTGGCGGAAGTCGGTGGAAGGGAAGCACCCTCACCCATGGACCTGGGAGCCGTTCGTGGAAAGCTTTAATAAGCAGTTCTGCCCATATTTGTTCCGTGATCAGAAGATCGTGGAGTATGGTTGATAAGTGTGCAATATATCAACTTTTAGGGTTATAATTCTACCTATATTCATAACAATTCATGTCATATTTCCCAATTATCTTATGTTTTCCTTATATTTATGTTTTGATGTGAACTGATATATTTTATGTTTCAAATGCAGCTAAAAATCATGGAATTGCATTCTTCATTTCACAAGCTTCGCAACGCAACAAACAGGGGATAAAACGAAATCCAAATGAAGAATCTAGGCCTAGTTGAAGTTGTTTCTGCCCATTTTATGTACTGGTCCAGGTTTGTGTCCGGATTTATAAACCCGGACCAGGTTCAGGCGCTATTTTCTACCAATTTTAAGCGGTGGTCCAAGTATTACACCCGGACCAAGACCTGGACCAGATGAAATAAAGGCTCCCAATGTGGCTGTTTAATCAAAACATAAGATAAAAATAAAAGAAAACCAATCGATCACTGGATGTTGTTTATATATCAAAGTTAGGGTTACAATATGCTTTTACGCCCCACAATAGAGGCTTCTGCCTCTCTTCATACAGATGCCACCAACCACACCACACCATCATCCACCATCATCACACCACCAGCTCTACATTCACCACGTTCATCAACATACGATCACCACCACTCCACCACACTTCTGGCAAAGGACTTACGCAGAAACGCGTGACTATGGAAGGCGGAGTGAAGATTTCTTAATAAAGTTTCTTCTTCCCTTTTTATCTAATCTGTCAATGTGTTCTTCATTTGTTGTTATTTTTCCAGTTTTTACATTTACGCTAGTAGTTAGTTTAGCTCCCCAGATTGGGGTAGCAAACCAGATCTTTATATTTATTTTTTAATCTTCTCTATTATAAATGTAGTAGTTTAATTCATGTTCTTCACGTGATTTAATCTTCTGATCAATTATTGAAGCAATATTTCCTAATCAAAATGTAGCGTTGAGATTAGTTAACAAGACATAGGAAGTTAAACCAAATTAACGACTAGAAGCATGGTTTGCCATAGGTTAATCTGTCTCCAATAGGAATTGGTAATAAAGCGATTGGTTAGATTGACTTGGGCATGGTTTGTGGCTTGTTATTTCTGCCAGTTAGGATTCGTTGTACAGGGACCGGTCAACTGGTTAATTAAGATTCTGAGTTTATTGTAGAATTAGGGAGGAGTTTATTTATTGATTAATAAAGTGAAGGTTTAGAACAATTCAGGGTGCTTTCTTTAATTAGAGTTTTAATCTCTATTTATTTATTCAGTTTATTTAATTTTTTTTATCATTTTATGTTTGTCATTGAGTCAATAATTTAGTTTAATTGAGAAAACCCTAAAAAGTGACATTTTCCTGTTTTTCTTAGTTTAGCTTCCCAGTTAGATTAATAAATTGTCAATTAATTGAATGAGGTCCATGAGATCGACAACCCACACTTAATTCACTATTCCGCAAAAGATAGGTACACTATCTAGGTAGAGATAGTAATATATTTATGCTACAAGTTTTTAGCGCCGTTGTCGGGGAACTCTGGCACAGTTAATTAACAATTTTATTTATTTAATTGAGATTTTATTTTTTTTCTTTTAAGTTTAATTCCGTTTAGTTTTATTTTTCTTTTTAATTTGTTTACAATTTATTTTTCTTTATACTTCTGTTTAATAGATTGATCTTTGTTTGATTTTAATTAGGAACTTTGTTTCTCTTGTATTTTATTGTGATTTTCTCAACTTTGATCATATTTATTTTTCATTTTGTTTTATCTTTTTTATTTATTTTATTTTATTTTATTATTTTTCCATTATTTATTTTATTTTCATTTTTATTTTATGTTTTATTATTTTAGAAATTCTCTTTTATTTTGTTATTATATTAAGTTAATTTAATTTTTGTGTTTCTTTTCTATTTTTAGTTCTATTTCTTTTAATTTTTTTTGTTTTATAGGCTAATTGGTGAAAATGGAGAGCAGTTACAATGCGGAGACGAGATTGTTAGTGGAACTTGCTTTGTAGCGTAAGGGGGAAGCAGTACTTTCTTTTTAAAGACTAATTGGGCATCAACCACCACAACAATCTGATGGGGAGCTATATTGGTGGGAAAGTTATCCGCTCGTAAAGTAGAATATCTTGTCTGAGCCTATCTCCGAGCTGGTAAAGCACCAACAGTGGTCGATTTCATAGAGAATGAAGAATTGATGCATTAACCGTAGTTGTCTGTGAGTAGGATTGCCCTATTGAGCCTCACCAACTGGAAGAGGATATTTTTTTATTCTTGAATTTGAGGAAGAAGTGCCACCACCAGTCTGTCATCAACGTCCACCTTGCCTCTAGGAGCCTCAACAATAAGAGGAGGACGTTTACGTCCTCAAATTTGAGGAAGAAGAGTCATCTGCATTTGGTCTTCTAATGAACAACGTTACTGACAATATCTCCCCAAACACCAAGTTTTGTGGAGTATTTATTTTCCTATTTTATTTGCTGACATAACGTTTTGTTATGATCCAGGTGTATTGATAATAATTGTATCTCACTTCGTTTCTCCGGTGAAGCCGTTGTCTACTTTTATTTTGATCCGGGATAACAAAGTGGGAGTCTAGCCAAAGACTATAAAGACTCCCAGCTTACTGGGAGGCAACATAACGGTTAAATTTTTGTTTTTATTTTTATTTTTATGTTTTCTGGTTTTATTTTGTTTTCATATGTTTATCTTTGTTTAACTGAGAAAAGGAACAGGGGTAGAATTTTATACCCTGTGTGGACATACGTCTGGATATGGACGTCCAGATAGGGTACGAGAGTGGAAGGTCGAAACAAGGATATGTCCGGACTTCTGTCCAAACTTGGAAGTCCGGACACAATGCAAGAGAGTGCAGTAGCAGCGTCCGGACTTGCGTCCGGACATGCTAGCCCGGACAGATGATGCGCAGAGCCAGAAGAGGCATCCAGACATTGCTTTCTCCCATTTTTTCAGCATTACTTTGGTATTAGATAGCTTTCTTTACTGAATTTTCTTTTCTAGGTTTATTTTATTTTATTCAAAAGTGGCAGTGGTGCTCATGCTCTTAATGTAACGCTTCAGCGTTTTTGTGGTTGTTGTGAGTGTGTGTGTAGGTGAAGTTCTTTTTATGGTGTTTGATGTTCTTCAAGGTTGGACACTTGCTTGAACGCAAGTGTGAGGAACGTTGCAACCTCCATCGTACGAGTTTAAGTTCCTCAATCTACGATATCAGGGGAGTTTCAGTTTCTCTTACCTTTAATATTTGTGTACAGCCTACAGTGATTTCAATGCTTAATGTTTATTTTTACTCAGTGGTGCCTTGAATGAATCCTTAATGAGTCTGGAATTTTCAAAGTTCTTTTCTTGGTTTTTATTTACGAACAATGAGGACATTGCTCCTCTTAAGTGTGAGAAAGTGGAAGATCTTTCTAAATATGCCAGTTGCGCTTAAACACCACACTTGTTTTTTATTATCCTATTGCTTTGAAAGAATTGCTTCTTTTAAGTGCCAATAAATATTGAATCTCCAGGTGAAAATTTTTGCTGAGGTTTTTGAAAACAAGCCCGATGACCACCTTAAGAATTTTTCTGCTTTAGGTTGTTTGTATGTATAGTTTTATTCAAGTTATATATGTTTTCACTGAAATTTGGTGGATTAGCTGAGTATGAAAACTCAACTAGGCTAGCTTGGGATTTTGGTAATGATGAGAAAGTTTGGTAGGAAAAGGATAAGGCAATGTACTCCGCTGATTTGAATTAAACTTGCTGAACCAAAACAGACCTCTTCATTATGTTATTAAGTCCTCAGGGTGCTTTCACATCTATCTACCTATGGTCTTGTGATCTGGGATAATTGGCCCAAAGCCGTTACAGGGATGAAGAGAAAGTCTAGGGGATGAATTGACTGTGCAAATGAAAGAATAAAATGTTAGAGAAGAAAAGAAATACAGAAAGGTAAACATTTATGTCATTTTACCTATTCTGATCATGAGTATGTGGTGTTGAAAGGTATCACAGATAAAAGGTTACTTCTCACCCCTTATCATCCAAAGATTAGAGGAAGAAATGGTAGAAGATCCCAAACTATTATGTGTTCAGTTTATATAATCTAACTCTTCACGCTTTTAACTTTAGTCTTTTTTCACTGATTGCAAAAACCTCAACAAATAGCAGAACTATTCTTTTGATTGCCATTTAGCTCGTCTTCCTTCGGCAGTTATTTGTTCCTAAATTTGATACTACGGTTCTTAAAAGTAGACATATTCTCTATTTGTTTGAGGAAAAACAAAAGCTAAGTGTAAGAAAGCTTGTGATAAGTGTGAAATATATCTACTTTTAGGGTTATAATTCTTCCTAATTTCATATTGATTCATGTTATATTTCCCACTTATAATATTTTTTTCCTTAGATTTATGTTTTGATGTGAAATGATATATTTTATGTGTCAAATTTAGTTAAAAGTCATGGAATTTCATTTTTCAATTTACAAGCTTCGCAACGCAACAAATGGGGGACAAAACAGAGTCCAAATGAAGAATCTAGGCCTCATTGAAATTGCTTCTACCCATTTTATGCACTGGTCCGGGTTTGGGTTCGGATTTATAAACCCGGACTAGTTTCAGGCACTACTTTCTTCCAATTTTAAGCGGCGCTCCCTGGACCAGATGAAATAAAGGCTCCCGACACGGCCTATTAATCAAAACATAAGATAAAAATAAAAGAAAACCAATTGATCGATGGCTGCTATTTATATATCAAAGTTAGGGTTGCAATATGCTTTTACGCCCCACAATAGAGGTTTGTCTCTCTTCATACAAATCGCCACCAACCACACCACACCATCATCCACGATCATCACACCACACCAGCTCCACATTCACCACGTTCATCAGCATACGATCGCCACCACTCCACACATTTCTGGCAAAGGACTTATGCAGAAACACATGGCGACGGAAGGAGGAGCGAGGATTTCTTAAAAGAGTTTCTTCTTCCTTGTTTATCTAATCTGTCAATGTATTGTTCCTTTGTTGTTATTTTTTCAGTTTTCATATTTTTTTGTAGCGTAGTTAGTTTAGCTTCCCGGATTGGGGTAGCAAACAGGATCTTTATATTTATTTTGTAATTTTTTCTCTAGTTATAATTGCAGTAGTTTAATTCTTGTTCTTCACATGCTTTAATATTCTAATCAGTTATTGAAGCAATCTATTAGTTTCTTAATTAAAATGTGGCACTGAGATTAGTTAACAAGACATAGAAAGTTAAACCGGATTAACGACTAGAAGCATGGTTTGCCTATAGGTTAATCTGTCTCCCATAGGAATTGGTATATAGCGATTGGTTAGAATTGACTTGGGCATGGTTTGCGGCTTGTTATTTTTTGCAGTTAGGATCCGTTGTACGGGGACCGGTCAACGGTTAATTAAGATTCCTAAGTTTATTGTAGAATTAGGGAGGAGCTTATTAATAGATTAATAAAGTGTAGGTTTGTAGAACAATCCGGGGTGCTTCCTTAGATTTAGAGTTTTAACCTATTTATTTATTCATTTTATTTTAATTGTTTTTTATTTTATTTTTTCATTGAGTCAATAATTTAGTTTAATTGAGAAAACCCTAAAATAGTGACATTTTCTATTTTCTTAGTTTAGTTTCTCAGTTAAATTAATAAATTGTCAATTAATTGAATGAGGGTCCCTAAGATCGACGACCCCCACTTAATTCACTATTCTGTAAAACGATAAGTACACAGACGAGGTAGAGATAGTAATATATTTAATCTACAATGCTCGACTCAGACAGACCAGGGAGATGAGGTGGATGAGTACGTGAGGAAGTTTATCTCCCTCTCGCAGTATGTACCTAAGCCGGACGAGAACCAGAAGGCCAGGAAGTTTGAGAGTGAACCGAGGCCTGACATCAGGTCTATTGTGGCACCCTTTCGCCACAAGACCTTCAAGGATGTCGTGGACATGGCATTGGTGGTGGAGAATGATTTGAAGATGAGGAATTTCGGGAAGGACCAGAAGAGGAAGCACATAGCCAATGAGCCCTAGAACAAGGACTCCGCCCCTCCCTAGAACAAGTAGTCCCAGGGTGATCCCAGAGGAGCTTTTTCTTCCTCTAGCAGCAGTATAATGCTTGTGGCCGCTCCCATCTTGGTAGGGAGTGCTACAAGAAGACATGAGCCTGCTTCAAGTGCGGGTCCATGGAGCATAAGATTGTACAGTGTCTTCAGGCCAGTGGCAGAGGTTCAAGAGGTAGAGGTGCCAGCTCAAACTCCAGGGTGAATATTGAGCAGAGGAAGCCTCAGGCGTAGGCGCGTATGTACGCCATAGCTATAGAGCGTGATCGTGCTGTTGATCGCGTTGTCTTAGGTATCCTCTAGATCTCATCTCAGCCAGTATTTTGTTTGTTTGACTCTAGAGCTACCCACTTTTTTGTGTCTGCTGATTTGTGGGTAGTCTTAGATTATTTGTTGTGCCTCGAGATGTTGAGTTATGTGTGACTAGTCCGTTAAGTGGTGTTGCTCTTTGTCTTAGATTCTGTGGGTAAAGCTTGCCCCGTAGTAGTTCAGGTAAGACATTATGTGTTGACCTCATCCTGATGCGGATGACCTATTTTGATGTGATTCTGGGCATGGATTGGCTGGCAGAGCATCATGGCCTTATAGATTGTGCCGCTATGAGGGTTGTTTCAGAGTTGTCGGGTGAGCCCCGCTTTGTTTTTGCTGGGAATTAGGTTCCCTACTTGCCTATGATAGTGTCGGTGATGCAGACAGTCAGTTTCTTAAGGAAGGACTTCCAAGGATTTCTATGTTATGTGTCCGAGGTGCGAGAGGGATCTCGTTTGGAGAGTATCCCTGTGGTTAAAGAGTTCCCTGAGGTCTTTCAAGATGATGTGATAGGACTTCCGTCAGATTGTGAGGTGGAGTTCATGGTTGAGTTAGCGCTGGGGACTCAGCCTATCTCTATGGACCCCTATCGCATGAGTCCAACGAAGTTGAAGGAGTTGAAGGTTTAGCTGCAGGATCTACTAGATAAGGGCTTCATTCACCCTAGTGTCTCTCCTTGGGAAGCACATGTTTTGTTCGTGAAGAAGAATAATGGTACCTTCAGGCTGTGTATAGACTATGGGGAGTTGAATAAGGTTACCATTAAGAATCGGTATCCTCTTCCCCGCATCAACGACCTCTTCGATCAGTTGGAAGGTGCTACGGTGTTCTCAAAGATTGATCTTCGCTCAGGATATCACCAGTTGAGGATTAAGGCCGAGTATGTGCTTAAGTCTGCTTTCGGGACTCATTATTGTCACTGCCCTGTTTGGGTTGACTAATGCTCCCACGGTCTTCATGGATATAATGAGCCATGTATTTAAGCCTTTTCTATATCAGTTATTTATGGTCTTTATTGATGATATCTTGGTGTATTCCAAGACCGTTGAGGAGCATGAGGAGCACTTGAGGGTTGTTCAATGGACCTTGAGAGAGTGTGAGTTGTACGCTAAGTTTAAGAAGTGCGAGTTCTAGCCAGACATAGTGGTCTTCTTGGGGCATGTGGTGTAACAACCCTAAAACTGGGCTAGTTCTAAGGCCATTATATGCAAGGATCTTAACTCACAATGCTCAAATACCCAAATTAAACCATTTGCATTAAAGAAACCCAAACGTTTATAAAAGGTCGAAGTACCAACATAAATACAAAGTAGAAATCAAAGCCCGAAGGCTACAAGTACTGAAGTAATCCATAGTCAAATACAATCAAAGGATAAAGATGTCTAAACTCCATGTCCAAACACTTAATGAAATACAAATAAAGGAACTTAAACTTTAAGCTCAGAAGTCACCCAGCAACTCATCAATCTACAAGTTAATTATTGTGGAAAAAGGTGAGCAACCACATGCTCTGTAGGCAGAAACCGTCATCAATGAGGTCGCTCAAAACAATTAAAAACAAAGAACAGAAACATAACTAGAGGTAAATAAGTATAACAAAGTTCAAAAAACAGAGGGGAAGAAAAGAGTCCCATCAAATAGCTTAGAACTCAAAGTTCCCGATCAGAACATACTCAGAAGTTTCACAAATAGAGCGGGACACTAGCACCAAGCACACACATATACAGAAAGGGTCAGAGACCCATGGATCTATCTGATCCCTCGACAACGCAGAAATGGTCCAAAGACCAAAGGGCCCATTACCCTCAGAACAGAAATGGGAATGACCTAACACATACAAAAATGACGTCTATGTAGCATGCCACGAGATAGCTCGACCCAGCCATCCATGACTCAGAAGCGAAGTGACTAGGTCCCATAACAGAGATTTGCATTTCTAGGACACATACGCATTTAAATATGCCCAAAATACAGTGAAACAGCTTGTACATCCTTAGGGGAACACAACCCCGCAAGAGGTATGCAAAACGGAGCTCAAACGAGCATTTTAGGCCAAAACAGAAGCATGTCCGGACATGCGTCCGAACTTGCATGTCCGGACATGCGTCCTAACTTACATGTCCCATTGAGCAAAGCAGAAGGGTGTTCGGACTTTGGTCCGGGCTTGCAATTCCGGACATGAGTCTAGAGTTGAAATACAAAAAAACTTAGAGGCGTTTCCAGACTTGTGTCCCGGCTTACAAGCCCAAACATAGTCCGGAATTGAAACCCCGACTAGTCCTAGCACTCCGTTCGGACACATTCAAACGCAGAAAAATAGAGAGCACTAAACGCCCTGTCCAGACATACAAGTACGAACAGACGCCTGGACGTTAAAGATTAATGAATCATGTATTCAAGAGATAAGTTACCTAAGCATAACTCTTAGGAAACCAAGATGGTGACCATTATTAAATGGTGGGTTTGGGCATTTTATGTGAGTAATCTAGGTACGACTTGGTCGTGCGTTGTGTACACGAGTAGATGTTATAACATGCTCATCTAGAGGTTGTAAGTCTATATAGTCCTAATGGGATGGTTGCCGTGCCGTCATCCCGACTGGTGCAGGCCACTGCCCGTAGGTCCACCGACTTATAATAGGGAGATGTGACATCCCAACCATGATGACACATTAGGTTTATGGGATAAAATAATGAGATATAAGCTACCACTATAGTTTACTTAAGTATTAGATATATATATATATATATATTATGAGATAACAAAACAAACCATAAACTCCACAATTTGGACACAGGTGCCCTAAAGGTTTAAACACTAACATAAGCTCAAGATTGGTTAAATGTAAACCTTTATGTGTTTATTATTATCGGAGCTTATCTATAAACAGTGTGAGCAGTCTGTATATGCTATTATTATTTGTGATTACTTGTGATTAATGTATGTATTCTGAGTTCATGATATGATTGGTGATTACTACTTGGTTTACTTATCCTTATACACATGCATGCCTTAGGATGGAATCATGAAGGAAATAAATTAGATTGCATGTTCACTTTGACCAAGTAATCTAAGTGTGAACCGAAGGAGTACTAGGGTTGCATAATATCATACTCAGCGGTTGGGCTGACCACTTCAATTAATGTTTTTTTACAGATGTGTAGATAAAGACACTCAGCCAGAGAGCAGAGTTGGGTATGTTTGGTTGGTGATTTTGGAAGATGTCTCTATTTTGATTATGTATGTATCCTGGGATACATATGTATTTTGTTACAGTTGTAATATAAGATCAAACGTTGTAAATGTTGTTATACTTATATTTAATCATGCACAGCATTTTGTGTAGTTTATGGTGTGCAACGACGGTGACATCCCGTAGGGTTAATTTTCGCTGCTAACTGATATTTAGTTTATTAGTGTGAGTTACAGGGACCGTACATGTTAATGCAAGTTTTGTTTGACCAAACTCAGTAACAGACACAGAGATCCGAGTCTTGAAGTTTTGATTGACCAAACTCAGTAATAGACACAGAGATCTGAGTCTTGACCTGACCAAGGGAGGTGCCGTCAATAGAAGATCTTGCAGTATCTAACCGCCTCTAGATATATTCTGCACAGTTTTTATCTTTAGTAGATTATCTAGAGAATATCTTTTCTGTTTGATATCTAAGTCGGTTACTAGGATTTTATCTTTAAAGAAATTATATCTTTAAAGATATTGTTTTATGTAAAACGATAACTATATATAGGAGATGTTAAGAGAAGGTAGAGGCACGTTTTTTAGGTGAGAGAAAAGAGGTAAAAGGAAGTATCTTTTGTTTAAACACCGGTTGAATCATTGGAGAGTTGTGAGATCTAGTGTTTTACGTGTTTGTACTTGGAGAGCCTGTTCTCCTAGTACGTGAGGGTGTATCAAGTTCTTTATACGTGCTAATATAGTGAGTATTCACGTGTATCTAATATCTCACTCTCTGTTGCTATTTCTTGAATATCAAGTTCGTCGTCAGACTGTTACTCAGCACCTAGTTCCTCGTGAGTAACAACCTCACTGAGAACAACCGTTGTAAGATCCTACAATTGGTATCAGAGCAGGTTCCCTTTTGGTGTCTAGGAGAGAAATCTTCAAAGGGTGATCAACATGGGTTCTTACAACGTCAAAGCACCGAAGCTTACAAAATTCAATTATGCTTGCTGGTGTGAACAAATGGGACATCAACTGATGTCGATAGACTATGATCTATGGACAGTTGTAACCGAAGGCGATTTAGTCCCGCAGGTTACTGAAGATGGAGTTACCAAGCCTAAGGAGAAGAAGGATTGGAATGATAAAGACAAGAAGCTACTCAGTAAGAACAAGCAGGCCTTGAGAGTGATTGTCTCATCACTTTCAGAGGGTGATCAGCAAAAAGTTCTTGGCATACTAACTGCTAAAGAAGTTTGGAACTTTCTGAAAGTTGCCTATGAAGGAACAGATTCGATCAGAAAGGCAAAAGGAAAACAGTTCAGAAGACAGTTTGATAATTTCAGAATGCTTGAAGGTGAGTCTGTTACACAGACGCTTGAAAAGTTTGACAAGATTCTGAGTGATATGAAGACTGTGGGAGTCACATTGGATAATCTAACTATCAATGAAAGGTGTCTGGACAGTCTCGGAAAGGATTGGCTGCACTATACAACTTTGCTAGAAACAACCAAGGATTTGTCAAAAATGTCCCTCGAGGAGTTAGGCTCTGAGCTGATGGTCTATGAAGGTAAGATGAAGGGAGCAATCTCTTCGCCAACAACATGCAAAGATCTGGCCTTGAAAGCTTGGAAGAGTAATGCTGGTATAGATGAAGAGGAATTGAGTGAAGAGGAAGAAATTATCAAGATAGCTGATGGTATTCGAAGGATTTTTGGAGGACGGCGAGGTCAGAATTCTAAGTTTAATCGTAACAAATCAAAGAAGGGTCCAATATCTGTTTCAGATGCAACAAACCTGGACATGAGGTCAAAAATTGTCCTTTGCCACAAAGGGATAATTTTCAGGAGAAAGTCAAGAAATTCTCAACAACAGCTGCTGCGGCTTGGAGAGAAGATGGTTCAGGTACAGACTCAGAACCTGAGAATGAAGATCAAGTGTGTATGACAGCAATTGTCCAAGAAGATGAGATGAGTTTGGACACGGAATTCTGTTTTATGGCGGAAGGAAAGTTAAACAAGACTCTCTCAGAAGATGAGGTATGTTTAACTCATGTGAAAGAGTCTTTTGATTCTATGTCAAAG
This sequence comes from Limonium bicolor, assembly GCA_023374045.1. Taxonomy (NCBI): domain Eukaryota; kingdom Viridiplantae; phylum Streptophyta; class Magnoliopsida; order Caryophyllales; family Plumbaginaceae; genus Limonium; species Limonium bicolor. Next base: position 64,342,422 of record CM041780.1, on the reverse strand, counting down.
ACACAGTTATTTGATCTTTTGTCTGAAGCATTGATGAAACTGAAATCGCAAAAACTTGGGTATGAGGATAAGATAGTTAGGATGGAAGACAAGATAAAGAGTCTTGAAAGTCCAACTAGCTCCGATGAGGATTTCGTCGTAGATGAGTATGTTACTGAGATCAGAGAACTCAAAGCTAAAGTGGAAGATTTGAGTAAGTCTTCAACTGACAACAAAAACTGCGTCAAAGAGAGTCTGGATAAGCCAAGGATCAACTTTGTTAGTCCTTTGGAGACTAGAATTCTCACTCTTCCATGTTGGGCACAAGAAGAAGTGAATTCTCTTTTAGATCGTAATAAATCACTAAAAAGGGAATGTGAAACTCTCTCAGGCATGTTAGCTGATGCAAATCGGAAGTTAGAGCTTCAGACACAGACTAATCCCACTTGGTATACTGGAAAGACAAATCTGAATCAGATGTTGTTCAAAAACAACTCCAATAAGTGCGGTTTGGGATTTGAACTAGAGAAACCCACTCAATTTAAGACGAGAAGTTGAAGACTCAACCTGGTCATTCTAAGTCTACACTGAACTCGTGCTGGTACTGTCATCAACTAGAGTATGGGTGTCCGAAATGGAGCATCTATCACATCTCCAAGGAACGTCACTCTACCATAAACTTTGTTGGAGTTGGAAGTTTGTAATTTTAAGTTATGTAATAGTATTCTAGATAATTTTCCTGCTTTCCTAGTCTCTAGATTATTTAAATCATTGGAGTGGAGGGCTTCCCCCCTCCCCCCATGTCCCGATAGGGATTGTTTTGGCTTGCGAGCAAGAGATTAGCTCCTCGAATTCTTTTTGCAATGAACTTGCTTAACGTTGATGAATGAAGATTTCAAGCTATAACTTCAAACAAAAACACACATTTATATAGTTTTGCTGCTTGCATTGTGGTTTAATTCAAGTACAGGGTGAGAATTTGGTTATTCGAATCTAACTGAAAAATGAATTAGGAATAAAAGTGCAATTTTTGGTGTTTGTTGTTGTAACTGAATAATTGAAGTGTGGGAACCGAATAACCAAAATATTTAAAAGTTGGAACCAAGAACCCACCCGAAAGCCAAAATTTCAATAATTTGGTTTTCGGATATAACCAAATTTTAAAATTAACCGAACTATAAATGAAAAATTGTCATCCATTCTTCAATCTTATGTTCGAGAGATGCAGCAGTTCTAGTGACTAATCTCTGCACAAGCACATTGTAACACCCCTAACTCATTAACTCATCTTAAAAACAATCTCAGTACAATTTGTCCAAAACATAATTCGATAATACAACGGAGGATACAAAATAAAACACTAACTCGTGTGCTACCTACCGCCGTTACTCACCCATATGAGTAACTAGGCTTCCAATTCCATATACAATAACCACTATGATGACCAAGAGATAGATATCACTCTATACAATGTACTATATCCATAAAACTAGTGAGCATAATATCCAAAATCTTAGACAATATCTTACATCCGAATTTAATACAACAATATAATTGAAAAGTAGTTCATAACTAACTACCCAAAAATATCCCGCACTCTGGCTTCATTCGCGATTGAGCACCTGTAATATGTATGCCACAACGGGCAGCACAAACCGTTGAATATGCTAAAATGTAATCCTAGGATCTGGTAGACTCCTTAAGTCAATTATCCGTCTTAACATGCGGTTGATTTTCATGCGGATCCTTTTTTACAAGTATATAATAAAATAATTGTAATGCAATAATCATACAACAGTCTATCCAATATTCACATCCAAATCCATACACATCATGCACATATACTATAGATAAACGAGTACATAAAAAACGATACGAGCGTTTTTTCTTTGAACGGTTCTCGTTTATTCAATCCACAAGGCATTTAGTTCGTATTCCACTTTACGAGAGTTATTTGAGTCTTGTACTAACAATTAGATAGTTTCTAATGTTCCATTCACTTGGTTCTTAATCATTGACAGTCGTCATGTTAGAAGACCACATGTTCTTAATCAATTAATTAGTTGCTTACCCCTATTCGATGGTGGGTCACCAAGGGCCGTAGCTGTCCCCAACAGTAGGCTTATGATTCCTCCTTATTCATAATTAGATGGCGGGTTACCAAGGGCCGTAGCCATCCCCAAATAGTAGGGCCATTGTTCAATGATCAGTCTGATCAACTGGAATATATACGAATGACCTATAACGGTCATCTACTCTATTGTGATCACTATACGCAACCAGGATTCCCTGAATTTCTCCTCATATAAAATATGGTTCACTATTGATTAAGTTCTCCTAATCATCTCACCTAAGATCAATGCTTTGGTTATAGTGAATATAGTTGAAATACCCCAAACCTTAATATATTAATGAACTATCTAATTAGGATATACTAAGGCTAGAACGTGCCTTAGAAACATTAGAAGAAGTGTTAAACAACAATTTACACCAAAACATGCTTTAGGAATAATTAGAGCAAAAGGTGTTTTAAAGAGTATACATAAATTAGGGAACTACCAATAAATTCCCAAGAGATTTCAAATATGAAATACCTCTAAGATTAGTAATACACATTAAGCGGAATTAGCGTTTAAACCGGAAACGCACCTTAGAGCACAAAATGTGCTTTAAAGGAAAATGTGCTTTAAAGAAAAATGTGCTTTAAGCATGTATACATGGAATAAAAGGCTAATGAGCCTAAATACCAATAAGGAATAAGGGAACAACAATAAAATTGTCATAGGAGCCATAGCGTATACACACAAATTAAGTATACAAAGTCCACAGTAACATGTACTAAACTGACGAAAGTCAAGGAGAAACCACCAAACGACTTGGTTTAAATTGGAATTAGCAATGCTATTTCATGGACAAAGTTTCTGAAGGTTGTAAATTATTAACGAAACATTTAAACTAGCCAAAACAAATTGCAAAATCAATGTGAACCCGGAAGCACATAAAATGTGTTTTAAGGCATTTTGGCCTTGTAACATACCTATCACATGGTATAAGTCATTAGGAACGAGTTTAATGTATAAATATTACATAAACACATTAGAGAAACAAAAAAATTCAGGTCAAATGAGGCATATGCTGGCCGACATCATGGGTGAGTCACCTTGTCCAAATTTGCTTTTAATTCACTATTTCAACTACCAAGACTTTCTTGGATTGCCTTATCATCTTGTCCCCTTAGTGAATGATTAATGAGAATCTTACCTGTCAAATGAGAGCTCCCAAATTCGTAGCTCATCCTCTCTTTGAAGAAACAACACAAAACAAGTGCAATGTTCTTAGTTTTGAACCTTAAAGAACACCTTTCCTTGTAGAAATCATAACTTTCTCGTCCTAGCTCCAAATCACAAGCTTGATAGCTCGTTGGAATCCTCTCTTCAAGATTTACAACCATAGCTCATGAGCCCCCATATTCTCAGGAAAAACTTCAAAGAAGTGCCTTTGATTCTCGAGGTAAAACATTGCCTTCTTGAAAACTTCTTGTTCTTTGGTTTTGTTACAGCCGATTGGCATGGGATACTAACCCATCTTATTCTTCATCTTGTTTATAATTTTGAAGCCAATTTCTCTAGCAAATTGCTGTCAAAATTTCTAAGGATATCAAGCTTAAATATTAAGCTAATGGTTAATATACAAGGTAAACCCTACAACTACCTATTTCAAGGTTCTAATTGTTGATCTATATATGATCTAACATGTTATTTATTTTGTTTAGGATTACCGAAATTATTGATGTGTTAGATTCAATTTTTAACACATTAAATGTTTAAATTTGTAAATCTAAAATTAGATTTATACTCCTTATGATATAAGCTACAATATAAGCTATCATAATACAAGAAATTTCATATACTATGAATTACTATATGGCCGAAAATTAAGGGTATTAATTGAGTTAGAAAAAAATATCTAACTTAGTTAAATTAAAGGAATTAGTATAATTAAGAGTAATATGTAAAATTTGAGAAGTTTTGGTTACATAATATTAAGGCCAAAAATATATATGAGTTAATATGTATTTTTGAGGGTTAGATGATGAGAAAATAATTGTAGAATTAAGTTTACAATTTATAAAGAGTTTATAAGTGTTATAAGGAATTTATAAGGTTTTTGGTATATTTAAAGTTAATAAGATAGTATATGTATACTATAACATTAGATAATTAAATCTGGTGATTTAGAGATGTTTAAAATGATTTGTGATGTTCAAAAATCTGTAGAAAAATTAATTACGAAAATTAGAAATTAGTTGGAGTTAAATTGGTTAGTAAATGAGTTAGGATAAAAGAAAAGACCACAGGGGTAAAATGGTAATTTCCCTGGTCAAACATGGTCAAACTTGGTCAATGGCAGTTTATTAAATGTTAAAGGGACTAGAATAAGATTTGTAGCAAAAGATTAGATATTAAAAGGATAAAGGGATAAGAAGTTAAGTTAAATTAACTTTAGGGGTAACATTGTAAATAATGGAAAGTTAGGGGGTTTGACCATAAAAGACTGGTCAAACTTGGGTATATTTTGGTAATTGACCAAAAGTATAAAAGGATTTAAATAAGAAAGACTTTGGAAGAAATTAGAAATATAAATAACAAGTTTAGAACTTATTATGGGTAAAAAAGAAATAAAGAGAAATTGTGGGTAAGTAATATAAATAACACATTTTTATGTGTTTAAGAAGATTAAGGAAATTAAATAAAGAATTTAGAAACAAGTTGTAAAGAAACAGAGTTAAGACGGGTTTAAATGAGACCCGTATATAAATTAAGGTATACCCGTAATTTAATAAGTATAGGAGAAAATCAATACTTAAGGTATTTTAATGAAAATACAAGTTATATTGGAAAAGAAATAAGTACGTATGATACGGAGTATCATACGGGCGTATACGAAAAATTTTAGTGTATATGAATAGTACTTGTATACATGAATAGTATACGTATACATGAATAGTAACTACGTATATATGAATAGTCAAATACGAGACGTATAATGAATAGTAAAATACGTATATGTGAATAGTGAAATACGGTGAATAGTAAAATACGGACCGTATAAATGAATAGTGAAAATACGGATGAATAGTGAAAAATACGAAAATCTAAGACAAGGTCCGTATGAGTCTAAAGTTGCTAACTGTGCAACTAAATAACTGCTAACGACGTAGTGAGTTAATGAATTGGAATTGAGCTCGAAAACGCTCCTAAATGAACGAACTCGTTTAACGGTATACTATTATACCCGGTTAACCTAGGAAAGGTTTAAGTTGAAAAGAGAACCCAATTAGTTCTAAGACACAGAATACTAATACTAGTTCTGGTTACAGATCTAGATAAGTCAGAGGCGTTCGGCGGATTAGGCGAACGAGGGATTAAGAGCTAGCCAGTCTCCGGTGTACGGTATGGGATTCTTGTAGCTTGTTTGCTAACGAGGTCTACCTCGGTTTGTGTGCTATGTATTATTGTGATACGACCAAGCAAGATTAAGCATGAAACCGATTTATTGTATTGTTATTGTGTGTCCATTTCACACTAACACGAATTGATTCAGAGCTTGTTCATTAACTATGTTTAGTAAACAATTGTATAAGGTTTAAATACCCCCTGTTATTAGTTGGTTAATACCGAGAGAGGATTAACTAACAAATTGTCAATGAGACTTCAGCTAACTGGAACTTAGGAGAAGAGGAATCCGGGACTGACTCCGGTCATGCATGTTCAGGTTAGGAGGTCGGCATCTGTATCAGATCTGTCTTTTGCCTAGGGTCGACAAACTGACCCGACCATCTCGAGTGAACAGTTCGAGATGGGAGGCAAATTCAGGAGCGCAGGAGGGTCAAGCCTACACCCCTCATAACTTAAGAAATAATGTTTATTAACCCAAAGGAGCTAATAACTCATTGGCTAGGGTTACCATGACCCGACAAAAATAAACAATTCAGTTAGAGAACAACCAGTTCTAATAAGAGAACGGTTGACACTTATAAGGTATGGTCAAACACGAGAACTAAACAATTCTTAGGCCTCAGGAGTTAGCAATCTAACTTACATCATTAATGGGCGTCCATTACAAGTTCAATTTATTTGAGCTGTGAATGTTTCACATAAATGTGTTGTTTGTTATCGTACTTCTTCTTATTATTTGTATGAATAAACAATTGCATGTATACGACAAAGTAGTAGTGTGTAGCCCGGCTAGCTTGTGGGCTGCACGTTTTCTGTACCAGCCATGTGATGAGCCCCTTGGGGCCTGTGATTTAACTTTGCAGGTAGGTACCGGACGAAGACTCAACCTGAGAGTAGGAGCGGGTAGAGTACTTCAGGTTGCTTTTACATTTGTTACACGAGTTGTGCATGTACACTCGTTTGTATATTGATGAGATGTTAGTATGATGTATTAGGATAAGAGATACTCGGTATAAGTTGTGGTTTATGAATTGTAATGTTTTAGATGCTCGAGTAATTATCCGGTTAGTCAGACCGTGACTTGTTAAGAGAATAGGCCTAGTTAGTCACGTGGGTGACTAACGGCGGTAACACCAATTTAGTAGAACTTTTACGCTGCGTTGTTAATGTACGAGATGGACTTAGGGCGACGATCATTGTATTTAGAGATGGGGTGTTACAAAAAAGTGGTATCAGAGCGTAGTTACGCTCTGATGACTGGAAATTGCCGAGCTTAGGAATTACCGAGTTAGGAACTTTAGACTTTGGGATAAGGGTTGAGTATTAGTGCGAGAGGTGCGTTAGTTAGGTTTCCCCGATGTGTATCGGATATCTATAATACCTGACCCGCCCTCCGCGCCCCTAGTCCTAAGATACCAGAGATGAACGCCAGAGAGATGACAAGCTTTCTCTTACTCGAGAAAACCCGATCTGGCAGTTACTTAGAATGGTGCAAATACGAGAAACACCTCGTTATGCAATAGTCTTTCAAGACTTGAAGGTCCTAATTGGAGCGCAACGTTGAATCAGGCGCTACCCATGGAATCCTACCAATGAGAGGATAATAATTACCGGCAACTTGGGTCGACATACTACGCAGTCGATATAACCCCGCCATACCAGTAAGAAGAAAAGTACTACAAGTGCAATGGGAGGACAAGAGAAGTGACAGAAACACCGGACAACAGTCCAAGGGAGCAATAACAGTGGGATAATACCGCGCAAGAGCATAGGGACTACCTAAAAGTCAATTATGAAGCGGGTAACTCCGAACCTACAAAAAAAAGGGGTTGCAAAGACCTAACTGCAATAGCCTAGACGACTACGAATGCATATGCAAGTCATACTCCAAGATAGGACTACGACGTAGTGCCTAAGCAGAGTCAATACTCGATAACCTCGACGAAGGTGTGGAAATGAGAGCGAGAACCATGGCGAAAGCAAAGAAAAAGGGTTCCTCAGAAAGAGGAATACCCTGATAAGTAACTATACAATCAAAAGCAGTCAGGAAGCTGCCCAGATAATCAATGAACCAAAGCCAAAAAGGGCGAAGAAGGAGTCCCATGGACTACCACCTACATGGAGTTTAGGAGAATGTACCATTACCGATGTACACAACACCGATAGCTCATCTTGCATGGCGCACTTGCCTTGGCAAGTGCCGCTGCAATGAAGATTTACAGGAAGCCGTGAGGACCAAATGGTAAAACCTCGGATATAATACGTATTAATACCGGATTACAAATCCTTAAGACTGAAGAGCGAAACATCGGGAGGGCCTGACGGCCTGACCATGACAACTAAATCAATACACCAGTCAGCAGGGAGCTGGACTTGGTCAGGAACTAAACGACGTGAGCATCAACAACAAGACAACCGACTACAGGACAGGTAAGAACATCAAACCAAACCCAAGCCTAACCTTGAATGGAAGAACCGAGGAGGTTACTCAACAATGTGAGCAAGACCAGATGTAAGTAATAACCTACAAAGAAGGTATTACGACATACAATGAAGACGGATGACATAACAACTTTCAATAAAAACGGGATGAACTCCCAGAATAATACCATTAACAGCACTCTTCATTGAAGATGTTGATAAACCCCAGAAAAGAATCAGAGAAAACAAATTTAAGCAATGACCTACCAAGGATCAAAGACGTGCAATCACGAAAGAGAGAACCTCAAAAGGACTACACCATAGAGTTGGTATAGTTGAGCAAAAAAGACCCATAAACGATGGTTAGTATTGCTTGCCTAACTCATTAACACCCAAGTATGATTAGTCATTAACGGGTGGCGTAGTCAACGAAAGTTGAACAAAGTATTGACATGGCAGCACATGATATCCAGAGTAAATATCCGACTTAGACACCTGAAGGCAGAGGCCTAATGAAACGGATCCTTAATTGCTAAAAGACGCAAGTCTATGAGAGCAAAAGTATTGTCACAACACTGATAAACATCGGATTACCTAAGTGAACTTCCACAGCCGGAAGCGAGATACAGTAACTTATTATGAAACCCAATATACATTCAGTGATGTGACCCAACATTGGCAGAGCTCAGAGAGCAAGAGAATTACGTGGATAACCTACAGATGATTAAGAATACAACAGTGAACCGAACACCGGCTCACACTTGAGACTAATCAAGCATTAAGGGCCTACGAGCCAAGGATGTTAAATACATCAGAGCTCGAGGCACAGGAAAGCATAAAAGGCTTATCTAGGCCATGAATGAACTACAACTCGTACATACGAGTGGTTATAGAAAACCTATACTAAGTTGAGGAAGAATTGCCAGAAAGGGCACCAATGAGAATGTTGAGATAGTGCTATTGACAGGGGTGGAGAACGAACCATTCCGTTTAGGGTGGGGATACCTCTCCTTGTTGTGAGGCCATGAGTGGGAATAAACCCCTCAAAAAGGGCTTTCACTTCTTAGAGATTGAATACTCTCTATTGGAGAATGGGAACCGTAGATCTTGAATTACCTTAGAACATTCTAGTTACACATAAATAATATGGAAGGCTGTAGAGACAAACCTCATATCCAACACTCAGGATTTAAGAATCAGCGATCATCAGAAATAAACATTGTGAGTGCACAGTATGGCACGTCAAGTGACCTACGCTCAAAAGAGTTTGTGATTCAACGAAAGACTTCTTCAGTAACCGGTTAAATTACATGGTAAATAACATCATGAAGGATGAAAGAATGTAAGAGAAATTAACCTACTTACGAACCTGAGATTGAAGCAGAACACCATCATATTAAGAGATAACCATTTTACAACACGATACGGCAACTGCCAAACATCGAAATTAGAGAACCCATAGTGTGGTTACTGTAACACCCCTACTACGCACTTATCAATAATTGAAATCGCAGAGGAAATAATAACTAAACAGTAACTAAACGGTTCGGTGCTACAACGCCGTTAACCACCCACGTGGTTAACAAGGCAGAATAAATACAAGTGTACCGGTCTGATGATCAGACTCCCGAGCATTAGGTACTAACATCCATACATATATACATTACCAACATACCGAGTATCTAATACAACCGTCACTGTAAACTGTACACATGAACTCCACTGTCAACTGTAAACGACCATCACTGTAATACAAACGGTACCCAAATATAACGCCACGGGAGCACAGGCGCATCCCGAGCTCAACATCCAAAATAACCAAAAGTGTTTCTACAACCTAGAATCTATAGCCATTCCGCTTCCTCGATCCTCATCCTGTAGTAAAAATATGGAGCCCCGAGGGGGTCAGTAACCCTTGGCTGGTATGGTTAACGCGCAGCCCATCGGCTACCGGGATACGCGCAACTAATTGTCATGGTGACATGGCATTCATTTTAAACATACAACATATATATCATAGCAAGAATATTGCATAACACATCACACATAACATACAGGAACAATTCCTTTTAGGAACGAACCAACACAATTAGTTCCCATGGAGAGCCTAGAGAATGTTGCCAAACTCATGCTAAGCTCGTTACATAACTCGTTACTATCCTGTTAGATTGAACGAATAACTTAACACAAGGTGCCTCGATATAGTGATCCAAGCACACCGAAAAACATAGTATGCCCCTGTGGCCCGACGTGAGTCAGTAACATAGCCTTGGATAAGCTAAGGGAAAGTTGAAAACCAAAATGGAAAATAACCATAACATACAAAGAGAATCGAACCGGTTATGACATCGACTCCCATACACACACGCGTGGCCGGAACTACCGGACTCCTCACTCCCCAGTTAGCACTTGTTAGAGTTCAACTTCGAACTCAGTAAACAATCACTTACAAGTGGTTAAGTCTTGTTAGACACACACAAGGGAAATGAGTCACACTTAACAACATAATAATATTTAACAACAGTAAACTCATTACATGACTTAAGTCTTACAAGGTCATAAACACACAGAAAAACAAACACACACAAGCCGGTGTAAACCGGTAGGCAACAGACTGCAAGAAAACCATACCTTGGTCCTTGCTTCGACTACCGTTGGAGAATCCTATACACATTTAGTAACGTCGGTTAATTAACGCACTAGTTCGTTGTTAACTTATTACTTCACATAACTAGTTATTTTATTTTCACACTTGTTATAACTTTTCACCCTTTTATTTGCCATTATAACTCACCTAACATGTCTTAGACAACCTCACATCATCATTGCTAACTAATCACCATTTTTAGACAACATTTTCTAGCCTTAAACAACATTTTTGGCCAACACAATGGCCTGTCCGAACTTGTGTCTGAGCTTCCCAAGTTCGGACGCAAGTCGAGACTCAAAGGGTGAACCCAGACGTATGTCCGAACTTGTGTCCGATCTTCCTAAGTTCGGACATAGGTCGAGGAAAAATCAGGGAAAAGAGATGGCGGTGTCCGAACTTCAAGGGTCGGACAGAAGTTCGGACAGTGGCCGAGACTCAGAAAACTTAACGCAACAGGGCACGTCCGGACTTCCAAATTCGGACGGAAGTTCGGACGTGTAGGAAAGTTCATTTTCTACACTCTTAAACACTTGTTCATTTCTTACCAAAACTCCTAACACTTATAATGTTTTCTCCTTAGATTTCCAAGTGGTGTTTCATGCCTATAATAACCATTATGCCAAAGTATTTTCCTCTCCATTAAACATCATCTTCCAAGCATATTTTCTTACAAACCAAATTTCCTTATGTCATTCTTGAAATCCCTTTACAAGTTTATACCTTCTCCTTATTTACCAAAATTTGCCTAAATCTCTACACACTCCAAAATGACTTTGGTGCATTCCAAAACACTCATTTGATTCCTACAATCTCTAAGATAGTGCCTAAGTTCTTCTTGCACTCTAAAACACCTTAATACACTTTCTTTCCCTAGTATATACCTAGTCACTTCTAACACTTCCTAGTCCACCTAAACTCATTTAGACTCTTAAAACTTCTTATACATTACCTAATTTTTGACATGGGTTCTACTAACATCTTGTTACACCAAAACACATTGTTTTCACCATTAAACATCCAAGAACACTAAAATCCAGCAAGAACATTCTGTACACACAAACTTCACTCATTTAACACTACATCACAATATAGTGCATAATTTAAATTGCTTGGCACTTAGGCCCTTAAATAACATGGCTCTTAGGCCCTTAAAATTGCATAAACCATAAACACTGAATTTCCCCCATTATATTTGCCTTTGACCTGCAAATACATACAACAACACATATGCCCTTTAATAGTCTCCTTGAGAGCATTTTACTAAGTCATTTACCATTAGCTCCTTAAGTAGTTTTGATAAGCAATATAGGCTCTTTTCTCCTAAGACATTAAACTACATTAGGTTAGCATATTTACCTCTTTTCCTCACAAACTTCTTTCTTGTTTCCTTGATTAAATCAGTAAGGATGTTTGATTGCTTGTCAACTTCTAAACAATATACAAATAATGAAATGAGTATACAAGCTTTATGCTTCATCTAATTGTAAACCCTAGATACATATATTGTCTTAGAACATTTAGATGATTGTTTTACCTGATATGAAAGAGAGTTTGGATATGTAGCAAGAGAGGACTCCACCAAGCCCTTGGAAGATTCAAATGAAGCTAGAACAAGCAAGGTAAAGGGCACCATTAATGGTGTTTTTCGGACAACTATAAACATGGAGGAAATGTCATTTTTCTTTGAGTTTCCTTACCTAGAAGCAAAGGAGAACAATAATATGTGAAAAGATGAGCTCAAACTCCCCCCATGGAGATTTCTCTTGGCACCGAAATGGAGCTCTCGGAATTTTGAGAAGATAGGATTGAAGAGCTTGGCAAGACAAAAAGAATGGTGGTCTTTGTTTTTGATTTGGCAAAGTGAGCTAGGAATTACAAGAGGTTGAAGGTGGTATATGGTGGTGGTGCTGTAGCTTTACCGTGAATGAGAGAAAGAAGCAAGGTAGAAGAGAGGTTGGAGACGTGGGAAATGAAGAAGGAAAGAAGCAAATGAAGATAAGTTTGCTTTTGTAAGATATTTACATGATAAAGTAAATAGTACTTTGTTTAGTCATTATTTATTTGCTTAATAAGCCAACATAAGTGGTGACTCACCACCATAAAACCCGGCCCCTTTTATGTTACTAGGGGTGTTTTAGTCTTTGTTGACTAATTAACTACTTTATATGACTCATGTTATAACTAGCATATTTTAGTTACTATTCACCAAAAACAAGGCACATTGTTGTGAAATTTTTGATTTCCCATTGATTTAGACTTCCTAATGTGATACTAAGTAGTACATATGTTAATTAAAGAGTAATGATGGACTTTAGCCATTCAAAACTCATTTACAAGACATTTTTCAAAAATGCTTTAAGACTCCTTAAAGCACATTTTGTGTTTTAACTTGTTTTCAAGCTTGATTTTCTTTGGTAAAGGTTTAATATGTTCATTAATATATAAATAGGGTCTTGGTAGCTCATTAGGTCTTAACCAAGCTTACCCAAGCTTAGAGCCCAATTTTGCACATTTTGGCCCAAATTGACTTTAAGGTATTTATTTGTGTTTTCTATGGTTTAAATTGTTTACTAATGGTCTTAATATACCATATTTTAATGTTTAAACAAGATACTAGGTTTGGGGTATTTCAATCTACCCCCCTTTTAAAGTATTTAAAAACTTTGTCCCCAAAGTTCATACTTCCCACATATCCTAAATATTAGAACACGGAATACATAAAACAATACTTCCATAACAACATTAACAACATACTTACATAGCACCGGACACAGGGTCCAAACAACATAACATCATTCAGACCCAACGGTCTGTAACGTAACAAGGTAACAAAATAACACATAGACAATGTATCCAATACATGTCGTACACACATAACCGAAACGGCTCTACCCCCCTTAAAAAGGGGTACGCCCCGTACCCTACACATACAAAACTAAGAAGTAAACAACGACGGGTACTTCGCCTTCATCTTATCTTCCAGCTCCCAAGTGGCCTCCTCAACGTCCTGGTTAGACCAGAGAACCTTCACCAGTCTCACAGACTTATGGCGAGTGTCTCGAGTCTTAGTGTCCAGAATCTGTACGAGAGTCTCCACTGATCGCATGGTCGGCTCTAAGGTTAGCCTTTAAGGCTGAAGTACATGAGACGGATGAGACATATATTTCTTCAACTGGGACACATGGAATACATCATGTACCTTGCCCAGCTCGGCGGGTAAATCAAGTCTGTAAGCTACCGGGCCGATCTGCTCCGTCACAACATAAGGCCCCATATTTCTGGCTCAACTTGCCTTTCTGGCCAAAACGAAACACTCCTTTCATGGGGGATACTCTAAGAAATACCTGATCGCGCACGGCGAATTCCAGGTCACGTTTGCGCACATCGGCGTAAGATTCTGCCTATCCTGAGCTGACTTCATGTTAGCCCGGATCTGTCGTACTTCTGCTTGAACTTGCTCCAGATACTCTGGTCCTATAATGACCGTCTCACTCGACTCATCCCAGCATAATGGCGTGTGGCATGGTCTACCGTACAGAGCCTGGAAGGGAGACATCTTGATCGAAGCATGGTAACTGTTGTTGTAGCTAACTAAACTCGATCAGATGTAACTTATCAATCCAGTTGGTCTGAAAATCAAGTGCACATGCACGTAACATATCCTCGAGTTTCTGGATGGTGCGCTCACTCTGACCATCAGTCTGTGGGTGGAACGCTGTACTTAGCTTCAGCCGGTACTAAGCGCTTCCCGTGTGGATTTCCAATACCTCGAAAGGAATCTGGTATCCCTATCAGATACAATTGTTTTCGGTACCCCATGATGTCTTACAATATCTCTGTCGAAGAGCTCTGCAAGCTTAGCCACTTTCCAGGTGTCCTTCATCGGTATGAATCGAGCCACCTTGGTCAGTCGGTCAACAACAACCCAAATCATATTCAGACCTCCCCTTGTAGGCGGAAGCCCTACTACGAAGTCCATAGAAATGTCATGGAACTTCCACTCAGGCACTGGCATTGGCTGTACCATACCACCAGGCCGTCGGTGCTCAAACTTGACCTTCTGACAAGTGAGACACCTCAACACATAATCATTCACATCCTTTTTTATACCAGTCCACCAAAATATCCTTTCATACCTTTATACATCTTTGAAGCTCCGGGGTGAATCGATGTAGTAGAACAATGAGATTCACTCAGTATGCGCTCCTTCAGCTCAGCGCTACTCCTCGGAATACACAGTCGGCCATTAAGCCTAATCAGGTCATCATCGTGGAGTCGGAAGTCGTACTTCTGACCCTCAATGTGCCATCAATAAGCTTCTGTCTGATCTCCAACATATACTGATCCATCATCTGAGCACTCCACACCTCTTCAACCAAGCTAGTATGAGAGACTAGCGAATGAAGAGAGTGTGCTCGGCGACTCAATGCGTCAGCTACCACATTTGCCTTACCCTCTTTATACTGCAGATTGATGTCGTAATCGTTTAGAAACTCGACCCACCTTCTTTGTCTCATGTTCAACTCCTTCTGAGTGAACAAGTACTTTAAACTCTTGTGGTCGGAGTAAATTGTCACGCTTACCCCAAAATGATGTCGCCATATCTTCAATGCGAAGACAATGGCACCCAATTCTAAGTCGTGGGTAGGGTAGTTCTCTTCATGCTTCTTCAGTTGTCGGGAGGCGTACGCTACGACCTTCCCGTGTTGCATCAACACACATCCCATACCTCTGCCTGATGCGTCGCAATAGACCTCAAAACCATCTGGACCGTCTGGTAAAGTCAGGACTGGCGCAGATGTCAGAGCATCCTTGAGACTCTGGAAAGAACTCTCTCGCAGTCGACTGTCCACTCGAATGGAGCATCCTTTTTCATCAAGGAAGTCATCGGCTTCGAGACACTGGAGAAGTCCTTCACAAACCTCCTGTAATATCCTGCCAGACCGAGGAAGCTCCGTATGTCGGTAACTGTCTTCGGCCTAGGCCAGGTGCGCACTACATCTATCTTTGCCGGATCAACAGCGATCCCGCTTCAGAAATCACATGACCAAGAAAAGATACTTGGTTCAACCAAAATTCACACTTAGAAAATTTCGCATACAACTGATTCTTTCTCAATGTTTGCAACACATTTCTCAGGTGGCTTTCGTGCTCACCCTTGGATTTCGAATACACAAGTATATCGTCGATGAAGACTACCACTGACTTGTCCAACTGATCTTGGAACAAGCGGTTCATCAGTCCATGAACTTGGCTGGTGCATTGGATAAACCAAACGGCATAACCGTAAACTCATAATGTCCATATCTGGTTCTGAATGCGGTCTTCTCAATGTCACTTTCACGGATGGCAATCTGATGGTATCCGGATCGTAGATCTATCTTGGAGAATACTGATGCTCCTTTCAACTGATCAAACAAGTCGTCGATGCGTGGTAAAGGATAACGGTTCTTCACCGTAACTGCATTCAGCTCACGATAATCAATACACAGGCAGACTACCGTCCTTCTTCTTCACGAAGAGGACCGGTGCTCCCCATGGTGAAACGCTGGGGCGGATAAATCCCTTGTCGAGTAGGTCTCTCAGCTGCTCCTTGAGCTCTGTCATCTCTGGTGGAGCCATACGATAGGGCGCCTTCGCAATTGGTCCGGTGCCCGGAACCAAATCAATCTCAAACTCAACTTCCCGTGCTGGCGGCATGCCCGGCAGTTCCTTAGGAAATACATCAGGAAACTCCGACACTACCGGCACATCTGGGCTAAACTCTGGGTCTCTCTATGTCCTGGACATAGCAGAGGTATACATCATTCCCTCGTCGTAGTTCACGATACATAGCCATGGCGGTGATGATCTGAGTCGAAGGCTCCCTGGGCCTCTAGCGGTATGATATAGTAACCCTAGACGGACTCCGAAGAAGCAGACGATGCTCGGCACATCGGATTCTGCCCTTGTACCGCTCCAACCAGTTCATCCCGACAATCACATCAAAACCAAGTCCCTCGAACTCTATCAAGTCGATCGGAAACTCTTCATCTCTGATTCGTACAACAACATCTCGGTGGTAGCGGGTACACCTGATCCGCTCTTTCGACGGAGAGTGACTAGAAAATCCAGCATCTCATCACCGTCTAACCCCAGCCTCTTCGCAAAAGATAGCAAAATAAATGTATGTGAGGCTCCGGAGTCGAACAAGATCGAAGCGTCCACGCCATTGACTGGAAAGGTACCGGTGAGGATTGTGCCGCTCTTGTCGGCTTCTACCTCATTGCAGACACTCAGTATACCTCCCGTTCCGAGTGCACAGCCTAATTCATTGGCAAACTAATAAGTATTTGGTAATAACACGGTTAACATACTTCAAACAACTCCACTTTATTCATTAACACACTCTTTACAACATACGTTGGTTTACACTGTTGACATAACTAACACATACATAACATCCTTAACATACACTGGTTTAACAGACTACATGTTCACACAAGGCTTTAAAATTGCCTGAATGTCAAATTCAAACGTCCGGGTTTCATGTGTGTGGCATTGATCACTGCCGATGGTGCAGTATTCAGTTTGATCTTCTTGATGCCATGATATAGCACATCTCCTGATTTCAACACACTAGCTTCCTTGTGAGATCAGCACGCTTCGGCTCGCCGTACACAAACACTGCGGTATCACCAATGGACCAAGACACCACGGGTACTCCTTTACTTAGAGACTCGGGTGACTCATCCTTATCTTGGTGTAAACCTAACCGTCCACCTTTCTGGTTGAAGTTCACAATACATAAATCTGCTTTAACACTTGGTATTGAATCTGTTTCAACTTGCTGAGCAATTCCCACGGCGTGGTTAACCACCGCAAGGAACTCCTCAGGTATCATCGGTACAGTTGCTCCGTCTTCAGCTCGCTTGTCCTGATATGTCTTGGTGTAAGGATTCCAGTCCTTACCCATGCACATCATCTTCAATTTCATTTTTGATCCGCTCGGGTATTCGGGTGTGTAGAAACCTCCGGGTGCTGCTCCTAGTTCATTACATCGTCTGATGATGTGGATTTGCGCTTCCGGTGTCAGGTATCCATTTAAGAGTATCATACCTGGTTGGATGACCTGACATTGCTCCATTGGAAAGTCGGTGATGTTGATGGTGGTTTCTTCAGGGTTTGGTGTGGGTGGGATTGGATAGCAAATATTGAAGGCTCCTTTAAGTTTAGAATTATCTAATTAGGTGGCTTTCACATTATACTTTAATTCTTTACTCACATTGTGGTACACTTAGACTCACTAACACACATGCATGTGGTACACTTAGACCTTGCCGGGGTGGTCTCCCCTTGCACCACTTGCATTAGTAGTGGCGTCGGATCCAGAGCCGTGCTAGCTGCTAACACATCACACACTCAGTACATACTTACTTCACAAAATAACAACACACACTAGAATTCGGTATTCGAATTTAATTAATTACCCTTGGGCGGGTAAGAGCGTAAGGGCTTAGCCGCATATGCATAGGTGAGCTGCAGAGGCTCCTCAGCAGTGGTTGTCTGGGCTTGGCCTTTGCCACCCTGTTGCTGTCCTTTCTGGGACTGGGGGTATGGCTTTTTCTTCTTTCCTCCCCCGTACCCTTGCGTGCTTTGGCCCTCGCTCGTGGCCTTGCGCTTGAGCGCATTCTCCTCGTCCCTCAGACGGACGGTGATCTCTACAATAGCAGCGGCATGATAGCACTCCTATATTTAGGGTGTTAGTTATGCCCTGCAACTCAAACTCACAATCACATTAACACACTGTACATACTTATTCACATCACACTGTAGGTCATTACCTGCAAAGTAGTATATCCGGTTGGCCCCATACCATAGCGTAGGTGGTAGCTCAGTCCGTTGTAGAAACGGTTCACTAGAATCCGGTCTGAGTAACCCAGATCCGGCAGCAGGTGGATAAGTCCGATGAAAGCGGAGTAGTACTCATCTACCGTCATCTTATCCCCTTGCCTCAAATTGTCGAGCTCTAGGCGCTTGGCCTCTTGTACATGAATCGGGTAGTACTTGGCTCGCAGCAGGGCCGTGTACTCCCTCCACTGGAAGGTAGGATCAGCAACTCTGCCCTCCCTTACCAGTTTCCACCAACTCTTAGCCGATCCCTTCAAATAGTAAGCGGCAAGTCGAACCCTGGCACCAGCAGGAACATCCAAGGTCTCGAAAGCGGTCTCCATCTCGGAGATGTACGCCTCCAGCTTATGAGGGTCGGTCTCCCCACTAATGACGGGGGTCTCAAATCTGCTAACGCCTTGACCCAGTTGGTCTCTCGTGGCGGTGGTGGCGGTGGTTGAACTTCGGGCTGTTGCCCGGCTGAATCGCAGCTACTAACTGTGGGACCATCTGGGCTACGGCGGCCGCAACAGCGTCGGCCATGACCTGCGCCGTAGGGTTCTCTCCCTGGTTCCCAGTATCACCAATGCCGCACCCGCGGCCTCGACCTCGTGGTCTACCTGACATCTGAATTCACACGAACATTCATTAGCATTGTGCTTGCACACTTATCGGTTCCAACGGGGATAACGTTTTCCCGACAACAAGGTATCTCCACAATTTGTTAGTGGTTAACCCTTTCATAACTGTTCACTTAGGTAACTATGGTTAGGTTTCCTAACTCGGTATATTCCTAAGCTCGGTATTCTAGCCATCAGAGCGATACTTCGCTCTGATACCACTTTTTGTAACACCCCTACTACGCACTTATCAATAATTGAAATCGCAGCGGAAATAACAACTAAACAGTAACTAAACGGTTCAGTGCTACAACGTCGTTAACCACCCACGTGGTTAACAAGGCAGAATAAATACAAGTGTACCGGTCTGATGATCAGACTCCCGAGCATTAGTTACTAACATCCATACATATATACATTACCAACATACCGAGTATCTAATACAACCGTCACTGTAAACTATACACATGAACTCCACTGTCAACTGTAAACGACCGTCACTGTAATACAAACGGTACCCAAATATAACGCCACAGGAGCACAGGCGCATCCCGGCTCAACATCCAAAATAACCAAAAGTGTTTCTGCAACCTAGAATCTATAGCCATTCCGCTTCCTCGATCCTCATCCTGCAGTAAAAATAGGGAGCCCCCGAGGGGGTCAGTAACCCTTGGCTGGTATGGTTAACGCGCAGCCCATCGGCTACCGGGATACGCTAACTAATTGTCATGGTGACATGGCATTCATTTTAAACATACAACATATATATCATAGCAAGAATATTGCATAACAATCAACACATAACATACAGGAACAATTCCTTTTAGGAACGAACCAACACAATTAGTTCCCATGGAGAGCCTAGAGAATGTTTCCAAACTCATGCTAAGCTCGTTACATAACTCGTTACCATCCTGTTAGATTGAACGAATAACTTAACACACAAGTGCCTCGGATATAGTGATCCAAGCACACCGAACAAAACATAGTATGCCCCTGTGGCCCGACGTGAGTCAGTAACATAGCCTTGGATAAGCTAAAGGGAAAGTTGAAAACCAAAATGGAAAACAACTAACATACAAAGAGAATCGAACCGGTTATGACATCGACTCCCATACACACACGCGTGGCCGGAACTACCGGACTCCTCACTCCCCAGTTAGCACTTGTTAGAGTTCAACTTCGAACTCAGTAAACAATCACTTACAAGTGGTTAAGTCTTGTTAGACACACACAAGGGAAATGAGTCACACTTAACAACATAATAATATTAACAACTGTAAACTCATTATATGACTTAAGTCTTACAAGGTCATAAACACACAGAAAAACAAACAACACACAAGCCGGTGTAAACCGGTAGGCAACAGACTACAAGAAAACCATACCTTGGTCCTTGCTTCGACTACCGTTGGAGAATCCTATACACATTTAGTAACTCGGTTAATTAACGCACTAGTTCCTTGTTAACTTATTACTTCACATAACTAGTTAATTTATTTTCACACTTGTTATAACTTTTCACTCTTTTATTTGCCATTATAACTCACCTAACATGTCTTAGACAACCTCACATCATCATTGCTAACTAATCACCATTTTTAGACAACGTTTTCTAGCCTTAAACAACATTTTTGGCCAACACAGTGGCCTGTCTGAACTTGTGTCCGAGCTTCCCAAGTTCGGACGCAAGTCGAGACTCAAAGGGTGAACCCAGACGTATGTCCGAACTTGTGTCCGATCTTCCTAAGTTCGGACATAGGTCGAGGAAAAATCAGGGAAAAGAGATGGCGGTGTCCGAACTTCAAGGGTCGGACAGAAGTTCGGACAGTGGCCGAGACTCAGAAAACTTAACGCAATAGGGCACGTCCGGACTTCCAAATTCGGACGGAAGTTAGGACATGTAGGAAAGTTCATTTTCTACACTCTTAAACACTTGTTCATTTCTTACCAAAACTCCTAACACTTATAATGTTTTCTCCTTAGATTTCCAAGTGGTGTTTCATGCCTATAATAACCATTATGCCAAAGTATTTTCCTCTCCATTAAACATCATCTTCCAAGCATCTTTTCTTACAAACCAAATTTCCTTATGTCATTCTTGAAATCCCTTTACAAGTTTATACCTTCTCCTTATTTACCAAAATTTGCCTAAATCTCTACACACTCCAAAATGACTTTGGTGCATTCCAAAACACTCATTTGATTCCTACAATCTCTAAGATAGTGCCTAAGTTCTTCTTGCACTCTAAAAACACCTTAATACACTTTCTTTCCCTAGTAATATACCTAGTCACTTCTAACACTTCCTGTCCACCTAAACTCATTTAGACACTTAAAACTTCTTATACATTACCTAATTTTTGACATGGGTTCTACTAACATCTTGTTACACCAAACACATTAAAAAACATCCAAGAACACTAAAATCCATCAAGAACATTCTTGTACACAAAACTTCACTCATTTAACACTACATCACAATATAGTGCATAATTTAAATTGCTTAGCACTTAGGCCCTTAAATAACATGGCTCTTAGGCCCTTAAATTGCATAAACCATAAACACTGAATTTCCCACATTATATTTGCCTTTGACCTGCAAATACATACAACAACACATATGCCCTTTAATAGTCTCCTTGAGAGCATTTTACTAAGCCATTTACCATTAGCTCCTTAAGTAGTTTTAATAAGCAATATAGGCTATTTTCTCCTAAGACATTAAACTACATTAGGTTAGCATATTTACCTCTTTTCCTCACAAACTTCTTTCTTGTTTCCTTGATTAAAATCGGTAAGGATGTTTGATTGCTTGTCAACTTCTAAAAATATACAAATAATGAAATGAGTATACAAGCTTTATGCTTCATCAATTGTAAACCCTAGATACATATATTGTCTTAGAACATTTAGATGATTGTTTTACCTTGGATATGAAAGAGAGTTTGGATATGTAGCAAGAGAGGACTCCACCAAGCCCTTGGAAGATTCAAATGAAGCTAGAACAAGCAAGGTAAAGGGCACCATTAATGGTGTTTTTCGGACAACATATAAACATGGAGGAAATGTCATTTTTTTGAGTTTCCTTCCTAGAAGCAAAGGAGAACAATAATATGTGAAAAGATGAGCTCAAACTCCCCCATGGAGATTCTCTTGGCACCGAAATGGAGCTCTCGGAATTTTGAGAAGATAGGATTGAAGAGCTTGGCAAGACAAGAGAAGGTGGTCTTTGTTTTTGATTTGGCAAAGTGAGCTAGGAATTACAAGAGGTTGAAGGTGGTATATGGTGGTGGTGTTGTAGCTTTACCGTGAATGAGAGAAAGAAGCAAGGTAGAAGAGAGGTTGGAGACGTGGGAAATGAAGAAGGAAAGAAGCAAATGAAGATAAGTTTGCTTTTGTAAGATATTTACATGATAAAGTAAATAGTACTTTGTTTAGTCATTATTTATTTACTTAATAAGCCAACATAAGTGGTGACTCACCACCATAAATAACGGCCCCTTTATTTAACTAGGGGTGTTTTAGTCTTTGTTGACTAATTAACTTACTTATATTGACTCATGTTATAACTAGCATATTTTAGTTACTATTCACCAAAACAAGGCACATTGTTGTGAAATTTTTGATTTCCCATTGATTTAGACTTCCTAATGTGATACTAAGTAGTACACATGTTAATTAAAGAGTAATGATGGACATTTAGCCATTCAAAACTCATTACAAGACAATTTTTCAAAAATGTGCTTTAAGACTCCTTAAAGCACATTTTGTGTTTTAACTTGTTTTCAAGCTTGGTTTTCTTTGGTAATTGGTTTAATATGTTCATTAATATATAAATAGGGTCTTGGTAAGCTCATTAGGTCTTAACCAAGCTTATCCCAAGCTTAGAGCACATTTTGGCCCTAATTGACTTTAAGGTATTTATTTGTGTTTTCTATGGTTTAAATTGTTTACTAATGTTTCTAAGACTCTTTTTAGTCTTAATATACCATATTTTAATGTTTAAACAACATACTAAGGTTTGGGGTATTTCAGTACACCATGAAATGGATGAAAAAGACAAGACGTTGAAGCAAACGATTGAAGAATTGTGCCATCAATGGGCAAATATAGACAGCTAAAGCTACTTCGTAGTGGAGGCCATGAGAATAATACCTATCAGGTAGATTAAGTTACAGTGCGCATCAAAGCAACACTATATATAGGCCATCAAATATTGACACGAAAGAAATCAGATTTATGAATTAATACCCGAAGTAAGTAAGATGATGAATGGGAGACAATGTAACACCCCGATTTTTAGACCTAAATTTTTTTTTGAACAATACAGCGGAAGACTTACTACAAACTCAACCCGGGGTGCTACCGCCACACTCACTAACTAGAGTGTTAAGGCTAAGTACTACTATCTCCTCCAAAATAAGTTATACTTTTGAACCTTTATATCTATTCAGAATATAACATTAATCAACTTCAACTTCAAAGTCATCTTCTAAATTTGACAACCTTTACTTGTTAACATCAACTACATCTTCTTTCCAAACAAAGCTGAACTTAATGAAATAACTATTACATCGCCTTCTAACTTCAATCTTTATTCCTCTTTAGCTCCACTCTCTCATGCAACTTCCTGACTAGGGAGAAACACCTTCTTTCCTGTACCTGTGGTCGGTCATACAATCACAGAGAAAAGACCACAAGGCATAACGCCAAAATCACAACGCTGAGTAACTCCCGTCACAACATGTAAAATACATTTTTCTTTGTAAAACTCCAAGATTACATAATCATAGCAACAAATGTAGTGTAGCAATACAACCATGACAACAAGATAATAGCATAGCACAATCACAATAGGTCAACACATAAAAACCACAAGATTAGCACCACCTGCGCTTACCTTAGCATAAGGTGGCATAAATGATCATTCAATATTATCAAGTATCACTCACAAAAACAATCAATATCAGTTAGTAGCAGTATAACCAATGTCAAGATCCACTGAGTATAACATCCAAAACCATGATACAATTTCCACCTGTCCTCGGGCAATCGGTCTTTGACATAGAGCACTAACACTCTCGACCCCTCGGATAAGTCACCTCACCCCATGTCCTTAGGTGTGCACACCCCCTATGATCATCAGTCCATAGAGTAGATCATGATGGCTTAGCTCCAATACATTGGTAGGAGCAAATATAAAGACCCCAATACACTGGTAGGGCAGTCTCAGTAACTCCATACATTGGTAGGAGTAATATTTCATGAAACACATTACCACTTGGCTTAGGCCAATCTTGGCCTTACCCCTCACTTTAATATACATAAACACAAGAAAATCAACACATAAAGTCACTATAAGCACCATAGTAACCGCTGGACGGAAATAGCATCACAATAGTAAACATTATTATCCACGGTAAACACCTGTACACTTAAGTACATCTCACACAGCAGCACCAAATCATCATCAAGCCAAGTAATCATCTCTAGCTTCACATAACCAATATAAACCACAATGGTATTTAAGACACAATAAAATCAATCCACACACAAGCACACCCTTCTTTGCCAAACATAACACCAATGATGAACAATTACCATATTTACAGTCGATTTCCAAGGTACTAAGCCACAATCAATTTAACAAATGGGTAGGCACTTCCTTGCCTCACCCCACACTTCATATCAGTATAGCACAGTTATAGCATCACCAAGATCAATATAATCAGGCATAGCAATTACTGGACAGAAATAACACCAAACAACGTTTACAATTTACCGTTGTAGCAATTCGTGCACTTTTGTGCACCCAGCATTTTACTAAGGTTCACTTGAACAAGCTATCAACCAGCTTCTTATAATCATATAAACTTAATTAATCTCTAATACACAGAAAAACCAACTCATATAAACATTCCCACACTTACTGTACAAACAACAACAGTGACAATGACAGTTTACAACCATTGTAACCATTCGTGCACTTATGTCATCCAACAAGTTTTACTGAGGTTAACCTGAACTAAGCTGTTAAACAGCTTCATATACTTAACATAACACCCAATGATCTCTAAAACACGAGAGATTCACTCATACAAATACCTTACACTTTACTGTACAAAATAACAACGATAACGATAACAATGACAATTAACAGTCAATTTCTTAGGTGATTTACCTATGTTTTTTAGCAATCCTTTTTTCCTCTTTTATACTCGCCTAATATTGTTAATGAACCACCTTTTAAATCAAGGCTAACATACACCAAGCTACTGGTCCAACAGCATAAAACTATCCATTGTTATTTAACAACAATCTTGAACAGATCTGATTCTCTTGCTTTTCTAGCCTAGGGACCCATCAATTTTACTCCCCACTTCTTCATGGACGTTCACATACTCAAGTATCATCTTTTCCCAGAAAATCAACCCAACCCAAAATACAGAGGGAAAACAATCCAAAACCCAGTTATACAGAACCATTTTTACAGCGTTTTTCCTTGTAGCACGTTTTGTCACTTTTCTTGTTTTTTGTTTATGTTTTGCATTTGATTTTTTTTTTTTGTTTTGCTAGCACAAAAGAAGATCAGACGAAATGCATGCTCAGTATACTTAATTTATTATGCATGGTTGCAGGGCTCAAGGCAATCAGATAAATCAAGTATCTCTTTTATATGTCTGGCGGAACCTCGGGGAGGACCAGAGAGCAATTGCACCATTTTTCTGGTTGCAACTTTAAGTTCCCTGTGAGAGATAACACTATCCCAATGAACCTCATGACCTTTAGTAAACTTGACTTCCAGAGAATCAGATTATAGAACAAGAAACGGTCTCAGAAGTTGAACAGCTAAGCACCACTGTTAAGCGGGCGCTGCTTCAAAAAAAAGAAAAGGTTTTCGCTCTTTCTCAATGCTATGCGATGCTGACTTCATTGTGCCATGGTTCATAGCTAAAGAAATGATATGCAGATCCTTCATGTGGCATGGCAATGATCAGCATACAAAAAAAATATCCAATGGGTTGGTCAACAATGTGCAAACCAATAATAATGATGGTCTTGGAGTACTAGACCATAGTTACATCCAAGAGAGTGATATGGACGCTCATTCAGTGGGTGATTGTTGTTCTGGTTGAAGAAAAGTAGAGTCCTCGAAACAAGAACCTCATTTTTGAGGCAATATTGGTTTGATGCATGCTAAAATGGTCACTTATCACACGGGTTGCTATTGCTATTTTCGCCTAACTTTTCAGACTTCCAGTAAGGATAGCCTCGTGAATTCAGATTCCAGTGCAAATTATGCAAGCGGATTGTTGCAGCAGGCAGTCCCAACATTCACTATATTAGACAAATACTCCAACCTTCTCAGCAATCAGCGAAATCTTCATCCAGCACACTACCAAAGTTTGAAAAATATCTACAACCAGCTGGTATCACTGCCTTATTAGATGTTTTCATGAGCTAGACTACTAGTAATCAACATGAAAGTTGTCAAAAAAAAATATAGGCAAAAACTTACGAGAACAATACAAGAAGTCATAAACAAGGATATCAAGTTTGAATCACTAACAGAAACTACACTAAAGAAATCAGATTTTGCAAACTTGTTGATCAAGGTTGTTACCTTGTTCTTTCTTGTCATTTCTTGCTAGTTTTCTCTAATATTTCTACAGCTTTATGTCCCTTCCTTCTTCTCATAAGTACTCCAGCATTAGCACCTTATTTCTTTCTTTGTTCCTTGCGCAAAGATCAACAATATTCCACCAAATGCTCTCTGTTTGTTCTGGAATGAAAATGTTTTCTGCCCTTCTCTAATCTGGTGTGCGTAGGCAGCAGTTCCAGTTGTGAGCAAATGAAGAGAGTACATCAGTATTAGTTTTATCATTACAGAGGCGTGAGACCAGGAAGAGAATCAAGAGAGTTCAAAGCATGCTCCCTTGTTCAACATTAAGGGATGTAAAATTACCGGTTCTGGAATGAAATGTTTTTTTTTTCTTCCCTTCTCCAATCTGGTGTGAGTGAATGGGAAGAGAATGAAAGGAGTGCAGAATATGTATGTTCAGTCTGCTGTTTAATGTTGTAAAATTACCGTGAAGAAATGAAAGACGATGGAGATGCTGGATTGAAAATTACCATGAAAGAGCTTGAAGAGAAACGGACATGTATGTTCCTTGCTTGCCGATAATAGCTTGCAGACAAGACAAGAGGATTAATTCCATTCAGCAAGATAAGTTTTATCAGAATGCCACCTCTTGCTTGTTGTTGTTCCATTTTCATTGGTAGTTTGTTGGTTAACTCAGGTTGTGACATTTAGCTAATGACTAGGCAGGGGGAAGGGCGGTACTTCTTGGCTGGATCGGATCAGCTTTATCTTGACATTAATCACATGAAGAACAATGTAATTTCTATACAATACAAACGGTAACTTGGTATGTAAATGTACGGGGTGATTTAATTACCACTTTCCAGCTTTGCTTGTTCTCGGTTGGTTTTATACCAATCTAGCTATCTCTTCTTCTTCTTTCTTTTTTTTAACCCGGCAATCTAATTGTCCTAGTATAATAAAAATATCTGAAGCTAAAGTTTTAAATATATTCATTATCTGTCTTATTGTACACATAAATTAAACGCAAATAGAAAGAAAAAACATATATCACCGTCATCTTATTAGATTAGCACCATACTAAACTTGCCAACTTGGTCAAATGGATAGGCTCTGGTCAAATTGTTTAAGCTCTTGATTTGTTTAGTTTAGATATATAACTACAATAATTGTATGAGACTATAAGCGATACCGAACTTGTTTTGAAAAAAGATAACTAAGTAGAATAATAACCACTCATTTTCAACTCCCACGCATGCACCTTTAAACTCCGGTATAGCCACGTAATTACCATTCTATTCTTACCGACTTTGTTATTGTATAATCTATATCCATACCAATATTATGGTAATGGTACGACACCGAATGACAATTAATAGCTATCTTACATAATCTAATACCACCATTATATCAAGAGAGTAAACTAGTTAATTATATATATTTACAACCGGTAATATAAACTTAGCGTGTCACCGTTACGGTTGTAACAATGACATATTTTAACATTACAGTCGGTAATGTAAATTTAACATGTCACTGTAAAAATGACACGTTTTAAAATTACCGCCGGTAATATAAATTTAACATATCATTGTAATATTTACAGTCGGTATCTATAGCGGTTATAATACATGTATATATGTCTACAATTTTCACACATAAAATAACAAAGAAGGTATATTTTGTAACTAGGATTTTCCAAGGTGTTTCAGACAGACTGTGCAGTACGCCAGTAGCCTGGACCATGTGATGAAAGATTTCACAGGAAACTCACTGTCCATTCCGTGAGGAATTGGAAGTGCATTCCTAGTGGATCGACATGAGAAATAAGATAAGAGGCTCTAAGGGAAGAGACCGCAAATTACTAAGGGATCGAGTCCGTACTAAATACAGAGGGTATAATGCAGTTATGAACCCAGTTGATGGATATTCCTTGATTAGGTTCAAGAAGAATGACATGTGTGTTATAATGGATTGATGAAAGAGGAGATCGACAACAGAATACTTCACAAATTAGCCGTAACTAAGCGTGTGACAAACACTACGAGCATACTTAAATGAGATGTGGGACGACCACACTCCAAAGGAGCTTATGGGCCTGATGGACTTATTTATAAGTTAGTCGGGTAAGTGGAAATGTATCAGTAAGGTACCCCATATATGTAAACAAGTAGTGTAAGGAACACGAGAAGTACTCGACTCCATATGATAGTTAGAGATGCAGACTCACACCAGATCAGCAAATACCGTGAACAATGGAGGAGGAACTCAGTTTAACCAATGAGATTAAAAGAGTTAGAGAACTCATTCCAGGAGGAAACAATTAAGAATTACGAAGTGCGAGAAGCACTAATTAGTAAGTACGAACAATTTATATGTCTCAAGATTTTCAAGGAAACTGAGAAGAGTAATAAGCACTGAACAGTAAGTCCAGATACACAGGAATCTCAGACTGAGGGTCAGTTAGTAGAGAAACAATTCAGACGTTGAAAGGCGTAATAACAGCATGAACATCAGATCTCCAGAGAACTGGATAGACAAGCTATAACTCATAAAGACCTTGTATAGATAAAGATATCACGCGTCCATTAAGAGAACTTTATTCATAAGTTATAAGGATACAAAGGAGCTGAAAACATATTGAAGAGGATAGGAAGGGCAAACTAAGCCCCAAGATTATCAGAGTCACGCATCAGAAGCTAGTGGACCGTAACTTAAAGGTTTGATATACCTAACCAAAGAGAAGAAGGAAGGATGTGTCTCACATCTTCCAGTCGAATAAAATGTACGACATATATGAAATACCCCAACCTTGATATGTGGTTTAAATATCAAACTATGTTATAAAGGCTAAAAGTGCCCTTAGAAACATCAGTGGACAATTTAAAATATAGTAAAGTGCAATAAAGCACTAAGACACAGTATGAGCAAAAACATGCTCTAAGCTATGAGTGAACTTGGTTAGGACCCAAAGAGCCTACCAAGACTTAATAACATTTAATTATGATTTTATAAGGCTAATTAAGTCCTTAGGAAACTTTGGTAGACAATGAAACCAAAAAAAACACAAATAAATACCTTAAAGTCAATAAGAGCAAAATGTGCTCTAAGCTTGGATAAATTTGTAAAAGACCTAATGGTCATACCTATACCTTATAAATATGTTAAGGAACATATTAAATCAATTACCAAAGAAAACCAAGCTTGAAAACAAGTTAAAACACAAAAAGTGCTTTAAGGAGTCTTAAAGCACGTTTTTGAAAATTGTCTTATAAATGAGTTTTGAATGGCTAAATGTCCATCATTACTCTTTAATTAACATGTGTACTATATAGTATCACATTTGGGTGGCTATATCAATGGGAAATCAAAAATTTCACTTCTATGTGCCTTGTTTTATGAATAGTGATTTTTATAAGCTAGTTTGTAACATATGATGTTATAAGTAATTAAATGAGTCAATAAAGACTATATTACCCCTAGGCTTAAAAGGGGGCCGGTTTTTGTAGTAATGAGTCACCAAACATGTTAACTTATTAAGTAAATAAAGATGACTCATAAGTTACTATTTGCTTTAAGTCATAAATATCTTCAAAAACAAAAACCAAACTCACTTCTCTCATTTCTCCCTTCATTTCACACGGTTCCCTTCTTCTTCTACCTTTCTTCTCTCTGTTCTCACGGTGAAGCTACAGCACCACCACCATTTCACCATCTTCCATTGTCAATATCTCATGACTCACTTAACCAAATCAAAAACAAACACCACCATTCTCTTCCTCTCATCAAGCTCTTCATTCCTATCTTCTCAAAACTTCAAGAGCCCCATTTCGGTGCCATGGAGTTCCACCATTGAAGGGGCTTGAGCTTGTCTTTCCACATATTATTGATCTCCTTTGCTCCTAGGTAAGGAATCTCAAAGAAAAAATCAAGTTTCCTCCATGTTTTGGGTGTGACCGAAATATTCATTGATGGAGCTCCTTGTGTTGCTTTTGTTCTAGCTCCATTTGAATCTTTCAAGGACTAGGTGGAGTCCTCTCTTCATAGATATTCAAACTCCCTTCAAAGATCAAGGTAAACAACTACATTAATGTTTTGAAATAATGTAAACCTAGGGTTTACAATGAGATGGAGCTTAAAGCTTGAATACTCATTATGTTGTTTGTATAATGTTTAGTAGTTGACAAGGAACCAAATGCCTTACCGGTTTTGTAAGGAAACAAGAAAGAAATTTTGGGAGGAAAAGAGGTAAATATGCTATCTTAATGTGGTTTAATGCCTTAGGAGAAATAAGCTTATAATGCTTGTTAAAACTACCTAAAGAGCAAATGGTGAATGACCTAGTAAAGTGTTCTCAAGGAGACTAGTAAAAGAACATATGTAATGGTGTATGTATTTGCAGGTTAAAGGCATTATTTATGTGGGAATTCAGTGTTTAAGGTTATGCAATTTAAGGGCCTAAGAGCCATGTTGTTTAAGGGCCTAAGTGCCAAGCAATTTAAGCTTATGCACTATATTGTGATGTAGTGCTAAATGTGTGAAGTTTGTGTATAAAAAGGTTTGATGGATTTAGGTGTTCTTGAATGAAATAAGGTAAAACCTAAGTGTTTGGATGTGAGTAAATACAAGAGAAGCTATGCCAAATTTGGGAAAATGTGTAAAGTTCTAAGTGTTTTAAATGGTTTTGGTGAACTAGGAAGTGTTAAAAGTGAATAATGTTTACTTGAGAAGAAAACATGTATTAAGGTGATTAGAGTGATGCAAGGATTTAGGTGTTATCTTGGAAGTTCTAGGAATTCAATGTGTGTTTTGAGGATGTATTAAGTCTTGGAGGATTTGTTTAGGTTTAGGTAATGTTGATATCCAAGGAATAAGTGATGATTAGGTAAGATGTGAAAAAGGAGATTTAGTTAGTAAGAAAAGAAGTTTGAGAGATGATGTTAAGGTGTAGAGGAAACACCTTGTGTAGTGGTCATATTGGTGAACTACCACTTAAAAATCTTAAGGAGAAAACATCCCAAGTGCTAGGAATTTTGTGAATGATAAGATGGTTTTGGTGAGTGATTTTAAAGAGTTTAGCACATGGCTAAAGGTGTGTTTGATGTGCCAAATGATGTTAGGAACATATGAGGCTTTAGGAGAAGTTTGGTGAAATTGGTTAAGTGTTTAAAGACTTGGAAATTGAATGTTTTGCCGTGTCCGAACTTCCGTCCGGAATGGAAGTTCGGACAGGCTCTGTGGGTAAAGGATTTCTCACTCTCGAACTGTGTCCGAACTTGGGAAGTCCGGACACAAGTTCGGACGTGACTGTTTCTATCTGGGATTTACTCTCGAACTGTGTCCGAACTTGGGAAGTCCGGACACAAGTTCGGACGTGTGTATGGTTTTCAGTATTAGGTCGCGGCTTGCGTCCGAACTTGGAGGTTCGGACACAAGTTCGGACAAGGTGTTATATGGGCCAAAACATTTGTTTAAGGTATGGAAATGGTGTGTAATGATGGGGATTGATAGGTAATGATGTTTTGAGGTTGTTAAGGACTTATTAGGTGAGTTTTAATGACAATTAAGTGGGTGAAAAGTTGTAATAAAATGTGAGAGTAAAACAAGTTAAAAATGTCAAGTTATTTAACTAAGTTAAAGGGGAAAAAATTATAAGCATTAGACATTAAATAATCAAGCAACCCCGATGTTAATAAAACACATGTGATGTTAACAGTTGTTCGAGAATTGCTCGAGGAACATAAGTGGACGTGGTAAAGTGGACTCCGGTGACAGGTATGGTTTTCTTGCAACCTGTGTCCTACCGGATTACACCGGCTTGTATGCCAATGTGTTTTTCTGTATGTTTGCCACGTTATGAGATAAATCATGAAACGAGTTTATAGTCGATATTGTTATTGTATGTTTTCGTGCCGATACCGGTAACCTCGAATGCGCTTGAAGGGCTAGTTAACCACTATTAGGTAAACGTAGGAGAACGGTATCCGGTAACAACGTTTCCGACTTAAGGAACGTTCTAACCACGGCTATGCGTGAGTTGGTTATGTGATGTTTGTGTGTGATGTTTGTACGTGAATGTATGACTCTCTCTTCCCTTGTGTATGTCTAACAAGACTTAACCCAATGTTTGTGATTGTTTAATAAAGTTCAAAGTTGAACTTCTAACAAGTGCTAACGGGGGAGTGAGGAGTCCGGTCTGTTCCGGCCACGCGTGTGAGTATGGGGGTCGTTGTCATAGCAGGTTCGATCCTCTCCGTATGTTATGGTTGTTTTCCAATTTGGTTCCCAACCTTCCCTTTAGCTTAACCAAGGCTATTACTGACTCTCACGTCGGGCCACAGGGGCATACTATTGTTATGTTTGTTTCGGTGTGCTTGGATCACTATATCCGAGACACCTTGTGTTAAGTTAACCGTTCATTTAACGAGACGGTAACGAGTTATGTAACGAGCTTATCATGAGACTGGCAACATTCTCTAGGCTCACCAGTGTATTAGCAATGTTTGGGTCGGTTCCTAAGAGGACCATTCCCGTTATGTTATGTATCTTTGTTGTGATGCAATATCTATTGCGGTGTTATGTGGTGCACGTGGAAACGTGCAAAGTGTTGTTAAGTGTTGTTATGTAGTGTATGTTATATGTTGTAAAATGTGGAGTGTGTGGATCATGGATATGATTCCCAGTTTGTGATAAGAGGCGTTTAAGGATAACCCGATTTAAGGGTATGTGTCGTCTATTAAGGAAGTAGCTCCATTAGAGGAGGAACACTCTAGGGATGATGAATACCATGAGTGACTTATTAAGTAGGATGTATTATCCGATTGTTGAGCCCATTGAGGCGAAATGTTAAGTGTTGTGTGTTTACTGTTACATGCATGATTTAAATATAATCAACCGCATGCTAAGACGAAAATTAGTTGTGCGTGGCCCGGTAGCATGTGGGCTGCGGGATTACCATACCAGCAAAGGTGCTGAGCCCCTTGGGGGCCACCCTTTCTCTTCTTTTCCTATTTCAGGTACAGAGAGCTGGAAGCCGTCCGAGGGTAGGACGGGGTAGACCTTGTACATGGGTAAACATTTAAGTGTATATATACAGTAGGTGTAGTAAGACCGAAATTGTTGTCGGCACCAGTTTATTAATACTCGGTATAGTTGGAAGGTGTACGTTGTTGTTGTTGTTAATGGAAAGGGATAGTAATGTGTAGTCGCTCGGGAATTTAGCCCATCAGACCGGTACAATGTATGTGTATTAGCCTTGTTAGCCACGTGGGTGGCTAACGGCGTGTAACACCAACGAGTTAAGTAATGTGATGAGGTTGTTTTTCCGCTGCAGTTTATTGTAAGTGTGTTAATGTTGGATGGGGTGTTACAAAAAGTGGTATCAGAGTGAAGTATCGCTCTGATGACTGAATTACCAAGCTTAGGAAGTACCGAGTTAGGATTTTTGTACTTTGGGTTAAGGGTTGAGTGATAGCGTGAGAGATACGCTACATAGGAATTACCAGTGCGTACTGGAAACCTACAATATCCATCCCACCCTCCACAATCCCTGTATATAACTTAGGGAAAGAACGCCAGAGAGATGAAAGTCCTCTCATACTCGGGATACCCGATCTGACTGTTATTACATACCTCTAAAGGTACGGAGAACCTGTCATACGGTAGATCCCGAAAACTGGGAATCCCGGAGACGGTCTCCATCTGAACAATGTTAACCGCATTTCATAGCAATGAATGAAGGATCTTGTGTATAGAGGAATAGAATTTCCGGCAACCTGGGTCGACATGCTAAGCAGTCGAGAATAACCAACTTGCAACGCACCAACCGTGCAACAGGCAAGAAATGGATTAATAAAACCCGAGACGAGTGTCTACGGAACCACAGTTGATAAATAATACACCAACGGTATACCAACCGACAAGGGAACTACAATGTAGTGCCCAAATACGTGGAACGGGCTACAAAGAGAATACAATACCAAGAAAAAGGGGTCTCCCAGAATGGGAAACACCCTAGTTGATGATCGTCATGTGAAGACAGTGAGAAATCACCTAGAAGAATTATTATCAAGACAGTAAGGTCAGTGAGGGCCAACAAGGCCACTGATGACAGTATGGGTAAAAACAATACCATAACCGGTATGTGTTAAACCGATAGCCAGTTAGCATGGCGCACTTGCCATAACAAGTGCTGCTATAACAGGGCTGTTCGGGAAATTTATAACCACTACAAGTACTTGGTAAAGTACCATAAAGTTAAATGTGATCATCATAACAGTGGAAGGGCCTGTTAGCCTAACCTCTGTAATTGTAAGTACACCAGTCAGCAAGAAGCTAGACTTGGTTAAGGTAAGAAGATGTGGTGGAACCATGAGAATTTTTCTTTCAACCCAGATTTATACAAACCCTTTTCTTTTCAAAACCAAATTTTCTTTCAAACCAACACTTCTTTCCAACCTTCTTTTAAACCAAACCAGTAAGACCAAGGACAGTTCACAAGGATACAACAATGGATAAACTTTCCCTCGATTAAGTTCGGGAAGCATGGAATGAATATTGTCACGGGACAATATAAGGGAGTTGACAACAGAATACTTCACCTAGGCGTGTGACGGACACTACGAGTGTACCAACTGAATTGTGGGACGACCGCACTCCGATAGGAGCTTGTGGGCCTGACAGACCTACTTATGGGTTAGTTGGGTAAGTAGCAATGTATCAGTATGGTACCCCACATATGTATACGAGTGGAGTCCGAAACACGGGAAGTAGTCGACTCCGTCTACGGTCAGCAGTATAAATCAAACAAGAGCTAAGGATTACAAGGAATAGTTGAAGCTAAGGAACTCAGTTAAGCTAACTAGACTAAAAGAGTCAGTGAATTCATTTTCAAGGAAATGTTTTAAGAGTCAGGAAGTGCGAAGTGCACTAACTGTTATATAAAGACATCACACATGTCTTAAGAATTCCTCAGGGATAAACATTATAGCTGGAATGGTGACCCAGCCTGTAAATGGCAAAGCAGATGCCTAATGTGGACACATTAATTTGCAACAAACGAGATGAAACTCCCAGAATGAGTACCTACATTACCAGGAAAGGTTGATCTTCACGGAAGAAGATAATAACCAGTGAAAAACGCAAACAGCGTGGCTAATGGAATGTACCAATAAGTGTGAAACAAATGTAAAGCATAACGTAGCAACACCCAGGAGCAATCCTTGAGGGGTGTTCGCATCAACAATTGTTGAACGAAATGCATGACAGAAACACAAGGGTTGAACTAACACCCAGTTTAGACATGAGTTGTCAGGAGACGGACTGACAAACCTAAGGGGAATCCCATGAAAGGAACGTGATGCAACGACTTGTCATGGAGCCCAATATAATATCCAAACCATGTAATACTGTACAGAGAAGTACATGTGTGTGGACAGCCTACAATGAGCCCAGCTCAAGGCAAATAAGGCTTATAAGCCATAAGCAAGATATGTTATATAAATTCGATTGATGGTAGAAGTTTATGTTGTATAAGTGAATAGAGTGGTAAACGAACCACTGCATTAAGAGTGGGGATACCTCTCGATATTGTGACACCGCAGGAGCGGTAGTTATGTGAATCAAGTTCAAGAAATATGTTAAGGATGGACGATGTTATTATTGAAAGAGAGCAATTAGCTTAGTAGTATGTGTATAAAGTGAAACACCGAGCTGAATAATGTCGGCTTGTGACTCGAATGATCGACGCTCAAGGAGCATTCAGTAGTCATCCAAATGAGTGATGAACCATAATACGAATGATGTAAGTTTATGTGTGGAAGTTGAGGTGACAGCAGATACGATATAAGCTGATGTTATACAAGGAATAAGAGCACGGTACGCAACAAGCGACCGTTGTATAAATGTTGTTAAACGATAATGTAACAGATAAGACCAGTTATGAGTTAAACTCAGTGGACATGCAAGCAAGTGATGATACACAGACTGGGCAATAAGCCAATGGTCGGTACTATGTGATAAGGAACTCAGTGTGAATTCCTACTGCAATCACATAAGGGATTTACTGTCAAGAGTTTACGCCTCTGCACTCTGTATGACTGAGTGTTTTGGTATTGCACTTGCGCAGTAATGATCGAGTGGGATAGCTAGGAATTGGAAACACGTTAATTGTGGAGCAATAATGTTATAATGGCCGATGCATAGGAAATGCAAGGCCGCACCAATAAAGAGTGCTTGTACAAAACCAAATGTGGAGATATGATTAACAGTAAGTGACTACAGTAGCACTAGCTGCCAAATATCGGTATAGAATATACCCCAAATGTTGTAAATAGCTGAGAGAGCACTACACACTAGGTAGTAGCTCAATCTCAACCGACAATAAGCCGGAAGGGAACAAGTCAATCATTGTGAAATACATAGCTGTATACACAGTAAATTGTTATGGAAGTGGATAGAAAGTTTATAACTCACCGAATTCGCTAACGGTGAAAAATACCACACATCGGTTGAGAAACCATTATTACCAAGATAAAGGTGATATTGGGGGTGTACAATACAGTAAGAATGACAAATGGGGCAACTAAGCCCTACAGTTGTCAGAGTTGCGCAGCAGACGCTAGTGAACCAGTGATTCAAATGTACAACGTGAATAACGAATATGAGTGGATGGCTAATTATTAACGCCTAGAAGCCTAACAGGCCAGAATCGAAACCAACTAAGAGTTTAAGCAAACTCCAATGATAATTCTTGGTTTAGGAACTAAACCGCCAATATGGTTAAGATCCTCTAATCAGAATCCATTGTGTAATGGACCGCGTGGAAGTTAAGATACTTCACGACGGCAAAACATTTTAAGCTAATGTTTAGTGATTGATTACGTGGGCGTAATCCCTTTTAAGGGGGGTAGAGCGCAAAACCACTTAGTGTATATTACCGTACAAGTGTACGTAGTGTATGTGATTTATATTGTGCATAGCACAAAATTATATTATTGTTTTGATGATTGGTGTGTGTGTTACGTAAACATACACATTCATTCATGGTTTAATTGTGGTAATTGCGCACAGAAGATGCGAATACCATTGTGATAAGTGCGTGTATTTGTTAACAGTTGTGTGTGATAGTACAAGTGTGGGGAGTAGAGAAGCTCCCGGGGGAACAAAAGCCCCGACAGTGTATAAATGTGAAGTTGTGTGTTGTATTTTGACAAAACATATGTGTATATACATACTATATAGTGATTCAAGAAAGGGCATGATACCGACATAGAACCTAGTGAGAATAAGATTCCCTAGGCAACAGGATTAAAGTGAGTGGCGGTAACTGATAGACGGAGTTCTATCCTTTGGAGATGTTATGATCATGATTAGAATGATTTAAAAGATAGAAAATTGGAAATGAGTGATTTACATGATGAAATATCCCTAACTGAAATATCCTTAAATAAATAAATAAATATATTATATATAATTAAGGCTTAATTGCATAATTTATTAAGACTAATAAGTCTTAATTTATCAAGGATTTATGGAACCATAAATTATATTTTATATATAATTAATCATATGCTTCAAAAAGGTTATTAAACCTTCCATGAAATAATTAATTTAAATAATTCTATTTAAGAAGAGGAATTAAATAATTATAGGGCTAATATGTCCCAAAAAAATGGGTTATGAAAATATTTACATAACTTATGAATTTATGGAACCTTAATGGTAATTATATGAATAACGTAAGGTACAAAAGGGTTATTAAAAATTACAGTAAATAATGAAATTAAATGGTATATTTACCAGAGTAAATTAAATAATAAAAGGGTAACTTGTAACATGTAATATATATTGTTACCAAAAGGAATAACACAGGCTAATGGGTTAGAGTGTGAGATTAACCAACATACTTGTTTAGTTTAAGTGGCTTTGCGAATATTAAAAGTGAGTCAAATAAACCCACTTCCCTTATCCTCTCCCATTCCTAATGTACCCTTGGATATTTTGTAAACACTAGCTGACAAAGGAACATACATGTGCGGTTCCTCTCATTCATTTTCCTTTCTGATTTTGCCAACAATAACTCAAGGGAACATGCTCTCTCCGGCCTCCGTTCATTCTCATTCTATCTATTCCCTATACAAATACAACCCTAACCGGCAAACAAAGAGCATATTTTCCGTTTCTTCTTCTTCTTTCAACAAACAGAAATAAACTACTCAAATCAGATCCGTATTTGTCTCTTAATCCTCCACCAAATTCAGCGATATTACTACCGTTGTGAAGATCTCTGAAACAGCTTCGATTCGAACATAAATTTGCATATTTTCATGGCGTATTCTGATTTGGGTAAACCAAAGAAGGAGGAGTCGTTTCAGTAACAATTTGTTCAACTGGCCTCAATTCTTGAGAGATTCTGAGTTTTCAGTAGTTCTTCTCGAAGTTTTCCCAACACAAACTTGTTCCTCTTCGAGATAGCTTTCCAGCCATGTAAACATCTTACATTTTCATGGACATTTCAGTCCTGGGTGACACAAGACACTCCTCTGCAGAACAACAATCTTCACGGGTGGACAAGGAAGATGCCTATCTTCATCTCGTTCTTGTGTTCACGCCTCAGAATAGTGAACAGCGGAACACACCAGATCTGAATTCAGACAAGGGACATAGGTGAGACCTTGCTTTTCCCCTTTCTGATTCTGGGCATCCTCTTCACGGTAATTTTTCAACGCAAACTGGCAAACCTGAAAACATACATGCATTGCACTCTGAAGTGATATATCCCTGAAACTGCTACATCTTGCACACCAGGCGTGCCCTGCACCTGTCTTCATTCCCTCCTCGATCTGCACCTCTAAATTCTCTTCCTGTGTTGGACGGACGAGCAAGGAACACAGCCTCTGCACCAGTTTAATTCTCATCATGGTAAAACTCTACAAGTTCTCTGGTGAACAAAAAAATATCTTCACTTCCGGTAAATTTTGCAACCCCAATGGTGAAACAGAAACCATACATACCATGAACCTCCCTTCATTTTGTCCTTGATTTAACGCCGCTATAAATCATTGGAACTGCCATCCACTACACATGTCTTCCTCCTTTTATATGCAATCTGAATTGATAAAGTATTGGAAACTGCCGCACCTCCAAACCAGATGGAAGAAAGGGCGGAAAGCAGTGATTTCATAACCGGTAATATACTCAAACACTATCCTATTATTTCTGATGATTATAGCAAAAAAAAAACAATTAATTATTGAAACCAATAGCTCCCTGTGAAGTAAACAATAAGCATATGTGCAGCAGCCACTCTGCTGTTTATAATCAAAATACAAGCTGCAGAATAGACTTTCAGAACAGTGATGGTGTACTCTTCTTATAAGCTGATATCTTCTTTTATTCTTTGTGACAACACTCAAATAAAAATTTCTTCTGATGTTCAAAAGTGTGGTTTAGTAGAACAGGTTATGGACTACTTTCTAATCAATAAACACAACACATTAACTCTAAAATTACTGCACTACAACTCCTAAAATCAGAAAACTGCTGCAGCATAACAGCACAAGTTAAATTACCAATAGGTGCATTATATGACAGATTCAATGAGAATAAAATGATGGCCAAATTCAATTGAGATTTCACTCCTGATTAAGCTTCTGTTTTGCTGGGATTATAAGCTTTGTTCATGAGCTGATCATAGGCTGAAAGTGGTGCTAAATTGTAAGCTACACTTACTTCTATTTAATGCTGTTACAGTACTACTTCAACAGTATTATCAGCTCCTCAAATATGCTGTCTACAACTTCAGTTTTGCTGTTATTAATGACATAGTTAGCAGTTTAACATCTGCATGTCCTTGCCAACGCTACAGCTTATTTAAACTCTTGCTTTTCCACTGTTTAAAGTGAAAGGTGGCATAGATGGGCATGGTTATAATCTGAAAATCAGACCTGAGATGCACTATGACTACTAGTTTTTTTTTTGTCTGCATTTTTACACCTTGTTGCTTTGTTCAAATGGCCAAAAACCTGGACAATATGGAGACTGGTTTCTGGTTTAAACTTAACTGTTTTATACCTCTACGAAGTGTTTTGCTGGATTTAAAACATTTTGACTATTTTTCCAGCTCAATTGTCATGGTTATTACAACATGAAATCTTTGCTCAAATCTTGCTACAAAAAAAAAGAAAGATACAGTGAGCTATTTATTAAATCTATATTAGACTTCATCTCAACACTGTTTGGATGTTAAATAAAGCATAAGGAAAAATGTCTAACTGTCAAGATTGTTGATGAGGATACGATATAAATAAAGCTTTGGCGTAAGCACCTAACATAGTAAATTCCATTACTGTATTGATAACAAGAACCAAACAAATAAAAGGAAAGTCTCACCAATTTGCAATGCAAAACGAAGTGGAGATGAAATCTCTATCATAAACACCTAGCGTAGTAAATCCTATTACTGTACTGAAATCCCATTTTTGTTTCCAGCCTTCACACTATCTTAGAAATAATATATATATATATAAAAAAAAAATCTCACTAATTACTTTAATAGTAAAACTAAGAACTTCATTCTCTGCAAATTTTTTTTAAGTGCGCCTTACTTCAGTTTCTTTTTACATCTAACCAAAATGTTACATTGTCATCTTCTTTCCCAGATTTTCAAAGCTCAACGTATAGCTTATTTAATTACATATGCCTACACGGCTAACAACTCATATGATAACGAATGACTATGAGAATACATTATATTATGTAAAAAGGATGCTAAAGTGAAAATTGGGGAGGTGTATTTATTTATCAAAGAGATATCTTAACGGAAGGAGCTAGATTAGGACAAGAATTATCATGTAGACAATTTTAGCACTTAAAATACTATTTTAATCATGATAAGTATAAGGGTTTAATAAACCATTATTTGAACCATATCAATAATTATAAATATATATTGTTAAGTCTTAATAAACCCCCTTCACTCAAAATGATTCTACTATGTGCATATAATGAAGTTTAGCAACCTTCAAGTTGTGCATAATCAAGGTATACTACCTTATAAATCTTTGGAATATTTTAGCCAAGTTGACTAACTCTAAATCTAAATGAGAGTTTAAAAGTTTAATAATATTATGAGGTCATTAAAAAAATATAGTAATAAACTATATTGTCATATATATGTATACATTTATATATGTATATATAAGGGTAATAGTCTATGAATAAATGGGATATCATGTGAGTTAGAATCCTAAGTAGAGAACTAACATTAGATACCACTTGTAACATAATTAGAGGATTGTTTAAACTAATCCCGAATATACTTGAAAACCCGAGTAACATAACAAACGACTAAGGGGTTAATCACGGGGTTAATACCGAGGGGGTTAGTGATTACAAGGAATACCGAATTAGTTGAATGATAGTAAATTAATACTTGGCGGTATATTCCAGAGCTACGAGCTGTGCGCTATACGGGAGTAGAAGATGAGCGTGATATGTTACGCTAGCATTGTTCAACGGTGAACGGTATGTTAATTGTGTGGTCTGAATGCCCTAAGGATTTTCCTAAGGTCCAGACGTTATGTGTTTAATTGTTTAAGAGCGATATCTGTGATTTATGTATATGATATTGTACACTGTATTGCTCAACACTGTTGCGTTTATTTCTACGCGAACGTCTTATGACGGGAACTTTATACATCTAAACTGGAACAAGACTAACTGACCTTTAGATATTATTAAACCTAACTGATGGTCAACTGTTATAGTCTTAACTCAAGGATTGGATATTGTATCATTGACTAAAGGGCTAACTTATAAAGAGAGGAATCCAGACTGTTTCGACTTTCTGGTTGCGCATTGGTGATCACCGGAGTACAACGTCCGTATCGGACCGACTCCCTCTATATTCCGACGGGCCTAGATAGACTGTTGGACCAGGGTGCCGACTTTGGCACACGGCTTCGGCCATTCATGGACGCCTTTGTTAGGCAAGTGGAAGTTCCGGGATTAAATGATCCTTGACAATGAGCACTTCGTGTGTACGGGAGGACTACTGTCCATTATTAAGTTATTAAGGGTTGTCTTGACATGACGCCTGAGGTGGAATTTAATTGGAAAAGGTTAAGTGATTGGTTTAAAGGATAAGGGCCAGGTGGCCAACTAACAAGTACAGTTTAATACGCGTATCTTGTTTGGTTATTGTTATGGATTGTTGATGTGTGATTATTGGTTATTGTCATAGATTGTTGATGTGTGATTGTTGGTTATTGTTATGGATTGTTGATGTGTGATTATTGGTCATTCTTATGGATTGTTGATGTGTGATTATTGGTCATTCTTATGGATTGTTGATGTGTGATTATTGGTTATTGTTATGGATTGTTGATGTGTGATTATTGGTTATTGTTATGGATTGTTGATGTGTGATTATTGGTTATTGTTATGGATTATTGATGTGTGATTATTGGTAATTGATATGGGTTATTGTTGTGTGGTTATTGGTGTTGTGTACTATTGTACATTGATGTTACAGGTGAATTGTTATGCGATTGTTTAATGTTTACAGTTATTACTGTTATTATTGTAAACCGGTACTTCATGTAAAGAATCTAATATCAAGATGGCTAATATGACTTAAGGAATCTAGATGACTTAGGACTACATTTAGCATACCAGCATTTCGATTGCTGAGCCCTTCAATGGGCCAAACATTCCAGGTTACTGAAGAAAACTCAAGCCGGAGAGCGGGGAACCTGGGTAGCTGATGTGCTCTCAAGAAACACTTTTAAGTTTTACTATGTATTGTATTAAGGAGTGTGTTGTATTCGTTTAGTTGCTCATTTAGTTTGGATTTGGTTTGTAATAAGTAGAGTGCTCAGTATCTGTTCATCACAGCGTGAGGAGTTGAGATTGTTGGAAGGAGTAAGGATGCCTTGTTACTCACAAGGGTGAGTAACGGCGTGTAACACCAAGGTAGATAGTTTTATTTTCCGCTGCGAATTATCATTTATTACGCTACGACATGCGACATTATTACAGGTTTAGGATTAGGGGTGTTACAAAAAGTGGTATCAGAGCGTAGTTACGCTCTGATGAAGGATACTGAGTCAAGAATATGAGTATAGGATATTTGGGAATACGGGGAAACGTCTGTGAGGATTCGTGACCTAGAAAAATCTAGGAATATCTTTGTTGCTAGTGGTTAACTTTCTTATATATTGTGATTGTGTATGTAAAACGGTGTAGCAACCGAGTAGTAATAATAATATACTATAGATGTCGACAAGAGGAAGACCACATGGAGGCAGCAGTGGACGCGGTGGCGAGACACCGACAGATGTTCCGGCCGTCGCCCCTGCGGCGATACTGTCGGGGTACCAGGCCTAGCAGCGGCCATGACAGCTTTCGCGCACCAGCTAGGAGCTCAACATACGGGAGCCATACCCCACCCGCCGCAGCCAGGAAACCAACTGGTTGAAGAGCGTTGCAGACGCGTGAGTACCGACTTATTCAGGGGAACCGAACTTCGCCGCACTGGAGAAGATCATTGTAGAGCACCAGAAGGCCTTCAAAGCTGTTCGAGTTCCAGAAGATCAGAAGGTCGACATCGCAGCATACCACCTGAAGGACGCAGCTGATATTTGGTGGAGGTCGGTGGAGGGCCACCATAGAGCTACACCGGACTTT
The DNA here is from genome assembly GCA_023374045.1 of Limonium bicolor. Taxonomy (NCBI): domain Eukaryota; kingdom Viridiplantae; phylum Streptophyta; class Magnoliopsida; order Caryophyllales; family Plumbaginaceae; genus Limonium; species Limonium bicolor. The sequence goes on along the minus strand of CM041780.1, from coordinate 64,298,130 downwards.
AGATGGACAGTGTTTATAGAAGTGTTACGGGAGAAGTACTACCCCGAACACTTGAGCAGAGAAAGCGACAAGAGTTCGAAACCTTAATCCAGGGGAGTCAAACAGTTGACCAATACTACGCAAGGTACATTAGCCTGTTGGACTACTTCCAGGGGTCGACTACTCCGACACCGTGAAGATTCAGAAGTTTATGGGAGGTTTGCAATTTGCATCCAGGGCGCCATGGGAGCAATTCGTTTCAATACTATCCAAGAGTGCTATGACACAGCATCAGCAACGAGATAAGCTTCAATCCAGGAGGAGGTGCAGGGAAAGAAGAGGAAGAGTACTGAAGAAGATGATGGTGAATCAACCTCTGGCGGTTACTACAAGAAGGGGAAGAGATTCTTTGACAAGAAGAAGGGGCGGAAGGATTTCCATGGTCAGAAGGCGAAGGAGCAGGTCCTCGTCTGACCGGCCCAGCCATTGATGCACAGCCACGGAGATCAGCACCACCTAGGAGCAATGAGCCAACCTAGCGCCACTACTACTGTAAACGTTGTGGAAATGATCACCCAGGATTAGATTGTTCAGGAAGGAAGGTGGAGTGCCATTATTGCAAAAGGAAGGCCACAGGGAGTATGAATGCTTTTTAAATCCAGGGAGCCGAGTATACAAGGGAGCTAGAGGTTCACAGAGAACACCAGCTATTGTAGCGGGCGGACCCAGAGGAGGTCAAGCGCCGCAGACTAATACCTATATTAGAGGACTGGGAGGACAGCCATCCTCATCCGGGAGTCAGAAGGGAAAGGAGATAGTTCCAGGAAGAAACACCCTGTACACAGTGGGAACTTCAGGCGCTGAGGCTAGCGCTCAACGCGAAACCGGTAAGCCTAGAACCTAAACTAAATGCATGTGTGTTTATAGTTATTAGTCGATGAGATTGTATGTGTTTAGTAAGTATCCAAAATTTCGAGAGACCTAACTTAGGTAACCTCTCACCTAATAGGATACTTCGACATTTGTTTTCCCTTATCTATGAGACCGAGATCACCTGAGCCTATGAGCGAAGGTCGGGAATATTCAGAGGCAGGGTGTCAAATACTTCGACACGGCATGATCCTACTCAAGAAATACTTAACTATAGATGAACAAATAACCATTGTAAATGAATGTAGAACTTTGGGGATAGACCTTGGAGGATTTTATATTCCAGGATATGGGAGTGGATCAAAACTCAAATTGTATATGATGTGTATGGGTAAGGATTGGGATCCACAGGCTAGGTTATATAGTGAAGTAAGAAAGGTAGATGGAGCACGAGTTCCTAGGATACCCGATAGTTTACAAACTTTGGTAACTGAAGCGGTCAAAATTGCACAACAATTGGAAACCAACCACATACCAAACATTGAAGCTAATGCAGAGTGTGAGATAGTACAGTGAGGAATAGTAATTTAATTTTTGCTAGGACCGCGAAGGGCATTATCAACTGTCCAAACTTACAGTAACTACAAATTATGACCTGCCTAAATGACGAGCAGATGTCGTCAAAAGGATACATTAATTAATATGAAATACTTAAGACTACATGAATTGTCAAAAGGGTTTGTTGAAGACCTGCATATGAAGAGCAAACATTGAATTTATGGGATACCCAGGCACTGAGCTTACCGCCCAGTGCGGGACTGGAAAATCTTACGATCCCTTATTAACTTCAAGATAGTGCGAAACCTTGAAATATGACAATAGAAAGACAGAATCTCAAATATATAACTAAACATCCATCATGGATAAGCACAGGTTTTAAACACCTGAGCAAATACCAAGGGTCTCAGCTAGTATCAATATAGTGACAGTGCTGGACTCCTAATTAATAAAGGGGAGAACAAACTTTGAATCTATTTCTAAGGTCGGGAAAACTACCTAATTAGCAATACCAAATGCTACATATATACATATAATTTGGAGGTTGTAAACCTACACTTTTGAGGAGTATTGATATAATTCAGAGGGTTAAGTATCAGAAATATACCTACCCTATTTTGAGGCACACGTCCTACACTATCCTTATGGTCTATACGAGCATATGTCTTCTATGACAGCTCAATTTATGAAGGCGAGTAAAGAACGCAGGAAATCAGATGAAGTTAACCCCAATGTAATATAAATTTAATATGAGCATGGTAATGAATAACTCTCTTGACACTAGCAATAGAGGTAGTGTAAGTTATATTAAGAGGTTGAATTCGCTTATACACTAAAAAGTTAGTAGAAGTTAAACTTAAAAGTAGGAAAAACATACCCCTTGGCGTGTAACAAGTATTCTATACGTGAACTTTCCTGATGTTATGCACAACCTCTATGAATTTTAGATCCTCTATTGATACACCTAATCGACCTATTTTTGGAAGCCATTGAGCTTGTGGATTAACCACGTTTCTGGGAGATAGAAACAAACAATAAGCTTTGATTGTCTGTTACCAAACCGTAGGATTCAAACTGGAAATCCTTAGTTTGAGATGGTACTAATATTAAGAGATACTTAACCTAGGCTGAACATATGGTTCACCTGATTCATGGAGTTTAGATGGAACAAGAAAAGTCAAGCTTTAAGGTGGAGGAAATAATACTTTATGGAACTGTAATTGTTGATCGAGTTATAAAATTTTTTCCCTGGAGTCTAACTGTGACTGTCTTTGTTCCAGTAATGACAACCAAAGTATAGGCAATAGTCAAGCCCTAGTGAGTTAAATACTAGATGAGCCTTTTAAGAAAAGAGGGTATTCAAAGGTGTCCAAGTCCATAACTGAATTTATTACTTGTATGATGGATTAGGAAATTAAAATGATTGATGAATATAATTATTAGACAGTTTGAGCCTAGACGTTTTAATAAGAATTTACCTTTTATGCCAAGAGGAAAAAACTGGCTTCCCGCTTGATGATTTGATCAAAGGAATATGGTTCCGGGGATTAAGGAATACACTAGATTCAAGTATAGGTTATAACAGTTATTGGAATAGTTGTATAAAAGTCAAGGGAAAATGTACATGTAGTAATCACCACGTCACAAAGTTCGATAACATAAAATCTGGAAAATGATAATTATGTGGTTGTTTGATATTTGACGTGGGAGGTCGAACTTGATCCTGGTCAGATCAAGGAAAACCAAACACAAAATGGTGTGGAAGGATAGTTCAACATTGACGCTGACCCCGTCAGGGTTGAATGATTCCTGAGACTCCCTACAAGTGGTCACAAATATCTCTGTGATAAGTAAATATTTATTCTTAATTTTAATATAAAATTTGATTAATGAAGTATATGAGTTGTAGAAGGTGTAGGTTAAGAATTAAGCTGTCCAGGTTATCCTGAAAAGATTAAATAGCTAAAATGACTCCGCTAATGTCGTAAAAATAGTCAACTGTGAGGGGAATAATAACTGTCATCATACATGAGCCATGTTAATAAGTTAAAAATCAGATCAAGAGACATTTACCTATAATCAAAGTATTCTCAAGCTAGCTTCTAAGTTATGGCCATATTGCCATCTGAAAGATCGACTTTAAGTCTTTCTTTATGAATTCAAACTCAATATATTAAATGGGAACCTACCTATAAGCATGGTAGAATATAATTATACTAATACTCACATGAGTTGATTCACAACCGCAAGAAAATGTTCAATTGAGAGGAAACTGTACCTTGTTAGAAACCTTAGTGGGAACCCTACTGTGGTATAACTGATGAACAGACGATAGTAATCGTGTATGTACTACCGACAATTGGTGAATCAATAATATCAAGAAATCTTTCTATAATATACATAAGATGCACGGCTCGACCATAGCTCATACCTTACATTGAAAATGAAAACCGAATATGGTGACAGTAAACTCAAATACCAGAATCACAAGATGATGACCTGAAGATCAAAGAGAGGGATTTTAAGTATGCCCCAATATTAATACAAGACCCGAGCGCCAACGATTACAACTACAAGAGGCGATTAATGGAAGTGTGTTACACACGATAGTTTAAATAAGCCATGAGATAATATTGGCAACATACAAGATGGTAGATCACCTTCACCCATACATACGGGATTCAAATATAAAAGCATACTATTGCACTATGGAACATGTCAGAGAATGCATAGATTCTAGGGGGCTACACCCCGTAAACAGACAGAAGTCATATACTGATGTCTGTAGGAGAGACCTCGAGTTCGCAGTAGGTGATCGAGTCTTCCTTAGAGTTTCACCTATGAAGGGAATTTTCAGATTTGGGCAGAAGGGCAAGCTTAGCCCGAAGTATGTAGGACCGTACCTTATTACGGAGCGAGTGGGCCCATTAGCCTACAAATTAGATTTACCTGTTGAGCTTGGGAGAGTGCACAATGTGTTTCACATTTCTCAACTAAAGCAGTATATGCCTCACCCGTCACATATCTTAGAACCCGAGACACTCGAGCTAGATCCTACACTTAGATATTAGGAGACCCCAGTTCGCATTTTAAAATCCATGACTAGGGAGACCGGGAACAAGACCATTAGAATGGTCAAGGTTCTATGGTCAAACCACGACATTGGGGAGGCGACATGGGAGTTAGAAGACTCCATACGAGACAAGTATCTAGCACTTTTCTCTTAGTATTGTGTATACTTGTGGGGGTACGTGGGCGTAACCCTTTTTAAGGGGGGTAGAGCACCACATGCGACTTGCATATCTGCAGTCTATACTGGTTTTGTATTTGGTTGTTTGTGTTTGATTGTTGCGCATGTGTACAATTGGTTGAATGGTGATTGATATGTGTTCTATGTAACACTTGGTTATTGATATGTCCTATGTGACACTTGAATGGTTATTGTTGTGTCCTATGTGACGCTTGAATGGTTATGGTTGTGTTCTACGTAACACTTGGTATTGATGTGTTCTATGTAACACTTGGAGGGTTAATAAAAGTACACTTATTTACTTTACAGTATATTCATTCCTACTACAATCACACAAGAGATTTACTGCAAAGGGTTTATGCCTCTGCACTCTGTAGGACTGAGTGTTTTGGTATTGCACTTGTGCAGTGATGACCTAGTGGGATAGCTAGGAAGTTGGGACACTTATTTTCTTTACAGCATTTGTCAAGTTACTTATGCTATGATTACATTGTTGCCATGAGCAAGGTTATGCATATGTACGAATTGCATACACTCAAGTTACTGATGGAATGTAGAGGTGTCAATATAGTATTGACACCCAGGAATGATAAACATACATGGAATAGATACGAGGAACTTGATTCCATAGGATATGTAAGTATAAGTTATGACTTCGGGACGAAGTCCTTTTAAGGGGGGTAGACTGAAATATCCCTAACTGAAATATCCTTAAATAAATAAATAAATATATTATATATAATTAAGGCTTAATTGCATAATTTATTAAGACTAATAAGTCTTAATTTATCAAGGATTTATGGAACCATAAATTATATTTTATATATAATTAATCATATGCTTCAAAAAGGTTATTAAACCTTCCATGAAATAATTAATTTAAATAATTCTATTTAAGAAGAGGAATTAAATAATTATAGGGCTAATATGTCCCAAAAAAATGGGTTATGAAAATATTTACATAACTTATGAATTTATGGAACCTTAATGGTAATTATATGAATAACGTAAGGTACAAAAGGGTTATTAAAAATTACAGTAAATAATGAAATTAAATGGTATATTTACCAGAGTAAATTAAATAATAAAAGGGTAACTTGTAACATGTAATATATATTGTTACCAAAAGGAATAACACAGGCTAATGGGTTAGAGTGTGAGATTAACCAACATACTTGTTTAGTTTAAGTGGCTTTGCGAATATTAAAAGTGAGTCAAATAAACCCACTTCCCTTATCCTCTCCCATTCCTAATGTACCCTTGGATATTTTGTAAACACTAGCTGACAAAGGAACATACATGTGCGGTTCCTCTCATTCATTTTCCTTTCTGATTTTGCCAACAATAACTCAAGGGAACATGCTCTCTCCGGCCTCCGTTCATTCTCATTCTATCTATTCCCTATACAAATACAACCCTAACCGGCAAACAAAGAGCATATTTTCCGTTTCTTCTTCTTCTTTCAACAAACAGAAATAAACTACTCAAATCAGATCCGTATTTGTCTCTTAATCCTCCACCAAATTCAGCGATATTACTACCGTTGTGAAGATCTCTGAAACAGCTTCGATTCGAACATAAATTTGCATATTTTCATGGCGTATTCTGATTTGGGTAAACCAAAGAAGGAGGAGTCGTTTCAGTAACAATTTGTTCAACTGGCCTCAATTCTTGAGAGATTCTGAGTTTTCAGTAGTTCTTCTCGAAGTTTTCCCAACACAAAACTTGTTCCTCTTCGAGATAGCTTTCCAGCCATGTAAACATCTTACATTTTCATGGACATTTCAGTCCTGGGTGACACAAGACACTCCTCTGCAGAACAACAATCTTCACGGGTGGACAAGGAAGATGCCTATCTTCATCTCGTTCTTGTGTTCACGCCTCAGAATAGTGAACAGCGGAACACACCAGATCTGAATTCAGACAAGGGACATAGGTGAGACCTTGCTTTTCCCCTTTCTGATTCTGGGCATCCTCTTCACGGTAATTTTTCAACGCAAACTGGCAAACCTGAAAACATACATGCATTGCACTCTGAAGTGATATATCCCTGAAACTGCTACATCTTGCACACCAGGCGTGCCCTGCACCTGTCTTCATTCCCTCCTCGATCTGCACCTCTAAATTCTCCTCCTGTGCTGGACTGGCGAGCAAGGAACACAACCTCTGCACCAGTTTCATTCTCCTTATGGTAAAACTCTGCAAGTTCTCTGGTGAACAAAAAAATATCTTCACTTCCGGTAAATTTTGCAACCCCAATGGTGAAACAGAAACCATACATACCATGAACCTCCCTTCATTTTGTCCTTGGTTTAACACCTCTGTAAATCGTTGGAACTACCAGCCACTACACATGTCTTCCTCTTTATATATGCAGTCTGAATTGATAAACCATTGGAAACTGCCGCATCTTCAAACCAGATGGAGGAAAGGGCGGAAAGCAGTGGTTTCATAACCGGTAATATACTCAAACACTATCCTATTATTTCTGATGATTATAGCAAAAAAAAAACAATTAATTATTGAAACCAATAGCTCCCTGTGAAGTAAACAATAAGCATATGTGCAGCAGCCACTCTGCTGTTTATAATCAAAATACAAGCTGCAGAATAGACTTTCAGAACAGTGATGGTGTACTCTTCTTATAAGCTGATATCTTCTTTTATTCTTTGTGACAACACTCAAATAAAACATTTCTTCTGATGTTCAAAAGTGTGGTTTAGTAGAACAGGTTATGGACTACTTTCTAATCAATAAACACAACACATTAACTCTAAAATTACTGCACTACAACTCCTAAAATCAGAAAACTGCTGCAGCATAACAGCACAAGTTAAATTACCAATAGGTGCATTATATGACAGATTCAATGAGAATAAAATGATGGCCAAATTCAATTGAGATTTCACTCCTGATTAAGCTTCTGTTTTGCTGGGATTATAAGCTTTGTTCATGAGCCGATCATAGGCTGAAAGTGGTGCTAAATTGTAAGCTACACTTACTTCTATTTAATGCTGTTACAGTACTACTTCAACAGTATTATCAGCTCCTCAAATATGCTGTCTACAACTTCAGTTTTGCTGTTATTAATGACATAGTTAGCAGTTTAACATCTGCATGTCCTTGCCAACGCTACAGCTTATTTAAACTCTTGCTTTTCCACTGTTTAAAGTGAAAGGTGGCATAGATGGGCATGGTTATAATCTGAAAATCAGACCTGAGATGCACTATGACTACTAGTTTTTTTTTTTTGTCTGCATTTTTACACCTTGTTGCTTTGTTCAAATGGCCAAAAACCTGGACAATATGGAGACTGCTTTCTATGGTTTAAACTTAACTGTTTTATACCTCTACGAAGTGTTTTGCTGGATTTAAAACATTTTGACTATTTTTCCAGCTCAATTGTCATGGTTATTACAACATGAAATCTTTGCTCAAATCTTGCTACAAAAAAAAAAGAAAGATACAGTGAGCTATTTATTAAATCTATATTAGACTTCATCTCAACACTGTTTGGATGTTAAATAAAGCATAAGGAAAAATGTCTAACTGTCAAGATTGTTGATGAGGATACGATATAAATAAAGCTTTGGCGTAAGCACCTAACATAGTAAATTCCATTACTGTATTGATAACAAGAACCAAACAAATAAAAGGAAAGTCTCACCAATTTGCAATGCAAAACGAAGTGGAGATGAAATCTCTATCATAAACACCTAGCGTAGTAAATCCCATTACTGTACTGAAATCCCATTTTTGTTTCCAGCCTTCACACTATCTTAGAAATATATATATATATATAAAAAAAAATCTCACTAATTACTTTAATAGTAAAACTAAGAACTTCATTCTCTGCAAATTTTTTTTAAGTGCGCCTTACTTCAGTTTCTTTTTACATCTAACCAAAATGTTACATTGTCATCTTCTTTCCCAGATTTTCAAAGCTCAACGTATAGCTTATTTAATTACATATGCCTACACGGCTAACAACTCATATGATAACGAATGACTATGAGAATACATTATATTATGTAAAAAGGATGCTAAAGTGAAAATTGGGGAGGTGTATTTATTTATCAAAGAGATATCTTAACGGAAGGAGCTAGATTAGGACAAGAATTATCATGTAGACAATTTTAGCACTTAAAATACTATTTTAATCATGATAAGTATAAGGGTTTAATAAACCATTATTTGAACCATATCAATAATTATAATATATATTGTTAAGTCTTAATAAACCCCCTTCACTCAAAATGATTCTACTATGTGCATATAATGAAGTTTAGCAACCTTCAAGTTGTGCATAATCAAGGTATACTACCTTATAAATCTTTGGAATATTTTAGCCAAGTTGACTAACTCTAAATCTAAATGAGAGTTTAAAAGTTTAATAATATTATGAGGTCATTAAAAAAATATAGTAATAAACTATATTGTCATATATATGTATACATTTATATATGTATATATAAGGGTAATAGTCTATGAATAAATGGGATATCATGTGAGTTAGAATCCTAAGTAGAGAACTAACATTAGATACCACTTGTAACATAATTAGAGGATTGTTTAAACTAATCCCGAATATACTTGAAAACCCGAGTAACATAACAAACGACTAAGGGGTTAATCACGGGGTTAATACCGAGGGGGTTAGTGATTACAAGGAATACCGAATTAGTTGAATGATAGTAAATTAATACTTGGCGGTATATTCCAGAGCTACGAGCTGTGCGCTATACGGGAGTAGAAGATGAGCGTGATATGTTACGCTAGCATTGTTCAACGGTGAACGGTATGTTAATTGTGTGGTCTGAATGCCCTAAGGATTTTCCTAAGGTCCAGACGTTATGTGTTTAATTGTTTAAGAGCGATATCTGTGATTTATGTATATGATATTGTACACTGTATTGCTCAACACTGTTGCGTTTATTTCTACGCGAACGTCTTATGACGGGAACTTTATACATCTAAACTGGAACAAGACTAACTGACCTTTAGATATTATTAAACCTAACTGATGGTCAACTGTTATAGTCTTAACTCAAGGATTGGATATTGTATCATTGACTAAAGGGCTAACTTATAAAGAGAGGAATCCAGACTGTTTCGACTTTCTGGTTGCGCATTGGTGATCACCGGAGTACAACGTCCGTATCGGACCGACTCCCTCTATATTCCGACGGGCCTAGATAGACTGTTGGACCAGGGTGCCGACTTTGGCACACGGCTTCGGCCATTCATGGACGCCTTTGTTAGGCAAGTGGAAGTTCCGGGATTAAATGATCCTTGACAATGAGCACTTCGTGTGTACGGGAGGACTACTGTCCATTATTAAGTTATTAAGGGTTGTCTTGACATGACGCCTGAGGTGGAATTTAATTGGAAAAGGTTAAGTGATTGGTTTAAAGGATAAGGGCCAGGTGGCCAACTAACAAGTACAGTTTAATACGCGTATCTTGTTTGGTTATTGTTATGGATTGTTGATGTGTGATTATTGGTTATTGTCATAGATTGTTGATGTGTGATTGTTGGTTATTGTTATGGATTGTTGATGTGTGATTATTGGTTATTGTTATGGATTATTGATGTGTGATTATTGGTAATTGATATGGGTTATTGTTGTGTGGTTATTGGTGTTGTGTACTATTGTACATTGATGTTACAGGTGAATTGTTATGCGATTGTTTAATGTTTACAGTTATTACTGTTATTATTGTAAACCGGTACTTCATGTAAAAAATCTAATATCAAGATGACTAATATGACTTAAGGAATCTAGATGACTTAGGACTACATTTAGCATACCAGCATTTCGATTGCTGAGCCCTTCAATGGGCCAAACATTCCAGGTTACTGAAGAAAACTCAAGCCGGAGAGCGGGGAACCTGGGTAGCTGATGTGCTCTCAAGAAACACTTTTAAGTTTTACTATGTATTGTATTAAGGAGTGTGTTGTATTCGTTTAGTTGCTCATTTAGTTTGGATTTGGTTTGTAATAAGTAGAGTGCTCAGTATCTGTTCATCACAGCGTGAGGAGTTGAGATTGTTGGAAGGAGTAAGGATGCCTTGTTACTCACAAGGGTGGTAACGGCGTGTAACACCAAGGTAGATAGTTTTATTTTCCGCTGCGAATTATCATTTATTACGCTACGACATGCGACATTATTACAGGTTTAGGATTAGGGGTGTTACAATATGGATCATGCTCATTCGTTGAGCTCCCTAATGGTTGTTAGGTCCCTATATGTAAACAAGGACCCATTTAGACCTCGTGAAAGTGACAAAGAGTTACTTGGTCCTGAAGTCCCATATCTAAGTGCTATTGGAGCATTGATGTACTTGACGCGTTATACTCAACCTGATATAACATTTTCCGTCAATCTATTAGCAAGATATAGCTCTGCTTCTATAAAAAGACATTGGAATGGCGTTAAGCATGTACTCCATTATCTTCGAGGTACAATGTATATGGGGTTGTTCTTTCCGAAGACACCTAAGTCTGGTCTAGTAGGTTACGCTGATACTGGCTACCTATCTGATCCCCATAATGCAAGTTTACAAACAGGTTATGTATTTACTCATGGACGTACGACCATATCATGGAAGTCTATAAAGCAAACGAGAGTCTCCACCTCCTCTAATCATGTAGAAATTATAGTGATGCTCAAAGCCAGTCTAGAATGTGTTTGGTTGAGGTCTATGATCCAGCATGTACAAGAGACATGCGACCTATCTTTTGATCAGAAAATTCCCATGACATTATATGAAGATCATACTGCTTGTATAGCTCAGATGAGAGGCGGGTACATCAAAGGAGATAGAACGAAGCACATATCCCCCAAGTTTTTCTACACTCAGGAGCTTTAGAAGAATGAAGAAATTGATGTACAACAAATCCATTCAAGTGATTTAGCAGATATATTCACCAAGTAACTTCCAACTTTAACTTTCAAAAAGTTAATCCTCAAGATTGGACTATGTAGATTTAGATATTTGAAGTGACATTTAGTTTAGGGGGAGAATTTATAATTGCACTCTTTTTTCCTTAGTCTTGGTTTTTATCCCACTGGGTTTTTCCAAGTAAGGTTTTTAACGAGGCAATCAATATCAGACATTTAAGGGGGAGTGTTATATATATAGTGAATTTCCATATTACCCATATTAGGTTATCCCCTAACTTCTCTATAAATAGAGAGTCTTGTACTCAGTTACTATACAATGAAAACCTGATTACCGCTTTCTACTATTTCTCTCTTTACTTATTTATGACATTACATGCTTAGAGAAGGATTATTGAGATTATTTTTCATGGTTCTTAGGTTTTATCATTGTTTTGTTTTTTTTGTTCATTTATCTTCCTCGTCTTTGTTTTTCTTTCAATCGACTCCTTTAATAATGCTCCAAAATCAAGGTAATAAGGATCCAACGATTGGCATGAGATATACAAAAGAGGAAGGGGCTGGAAGATATAAAAAAGCCCCCAAAGATTTTTAAGAGTTCAGAAGATGCTCCAGCCATTCCCCAGTAGGAGAGGAGGGCTTGAGCTTCAGCAGATGACAAACTTGGTGATGAATTTAATGTTAAAGACTATCTTCAAAGCAGTATGACTTTGATTCGCCATAGCCCATTTACAATGGTTATTGCGCTTGTGTTTTAAGTAGTGAAAGTTCTAAATGTTTATTGTGCTTGTAGTAGTGAGAAACTGGACAGAGGCAGCTAAAAAGGCTAAAAAATTAGTAGCAATCCCCGACCAATCACAAATGGTCTAGCTAATCGTGTGAGAGATAGGGATGACAATTCTTGATGGATGTCCGTATCATCTCACCACCCGACCCGCTAAAATGGATGAAAAACCCATAAAAACGGATGAAGATGGGTGACGAGTAAAACGGGTACGGGTTTGGGTCGGACTCGAGTGAACGTTTTCCACCCCACCCCTGACACGTCCCACTTGTGTGGATTTTAATATATAAAAAAATACATTCTCTTCACTCACGGTAATTTGGCAACCTAACCGGCGAACAAGGAGCATACATGCTCTGCACCTCTGTTTATTCTCTTCACTCACGGTAATTTTACAACCCAACTTGCGAACAAATAGCATACATGCTCTGTGCCTCTGTTCATTCTCTTTACTCACGGTAATTTTGCAACCCTAACTAGTGAACAAGGAACATGCATGCTTTGTGCCTCTGTTCATTCTTCTCACTCATAGTAATTTGCAATCTTATTTGGGCGAACAAGGAACATACATGCTCTGTACCTCTGTTCATTATTTCACTCATGGTAATTTTGTACCTTACTGTTGAACAAAGAACATACATGATCTACACCTCTATTCATGCTCTCTACTCATAGTAATTTGCAACCCTAACTGGCAAACAAGGAACATACACATGCTCTATGCCTCTGTTCATTCTTTACTTACTAAAAAATGGGTGAAACGAGTTCCCCATATCACCACCCGTGGGTGACGGTTGAAAACAGGTGTGGTGGATGAAATTTTGGGTGACGGGGATGAAAACGGGTGATGGGTGCGGGTGAGCGTCACCCGACCTGAACCTGACCCCGAACCGACCCATTGTCATCCCTAGCGAGAGAACTTGTGATGAAAGAAAAATAGTGCTCTTTAGCCTTTGAAGCACGTTCACAGAGCCATCATATGTTATCTAGCAAGAGCAATACCCTATGATTGGAACTTGTCAACAAAATTAAGCCATCCATCAAAGTGATTCACTAGATTTAAGGACATCTGCTTCCAACATATATGAAACCAGGGGAATGGATGAAAAGGTTAGGTGGCATTGTTGTTTTAGTATTGTAGTAGTTACGTAGGGAATTGGCATCATCAGAGCCACATGTATAAATCCTCCAATCTTAGGCACGAAGAAGGGATTTCAAACCAAGTGATCGCTCCCTTCAAAGGAGGTGATTGAAATACCCCAAACCTAAGTATGCTAAGTAAACATCATTTATGATGTATTAAGGCTAAAATATGCCTTAGAAATATTGGTAGACAATTTAAATCAAGGAAAACACAAGAAACGCCTTAAGGGCAATTTAGGCAAAATGTGCTCTAAGCTTGGAGTGACTTTGATTAGCACCCAAATATCATTATAAGACCTTATTAACATGCTAATGGACATGTTAAATCATTACCAAAGAAAACCAGAGCAGCTCAAAAACAAGCTTAAACACAAAATGTGCTTTAAGACTCCTTAAAGCACCTTTTTGAGAAATTCTTAGAAATGTTTTTGAGTGGCTAAATGCCTATGATTATATCTTAATCAACATGTGTGCTAATTATTATCACATTAGGAAGTCTAAATCAATGGGAAACCAAAATTTCACATATGTGCACTAATTTGTGAATAGTGCCAAAAGTGACTAGTTTATGTTTTAGTCAACATAAGTCAATTAGTTGGTCAACCAAGACCATAAATATCTTGATTATAAGGGGGTGGCCGTTTTTGATGTGGGGAGTCACCACATGACGAAGCAACTAAAGGAAAAGAAGAAGAAAAGAGAGAATAGTACTATTTGCTTTAAAAGAAAAAATCTTTACTTTAGCTTACCTCTCTCCTCTCTTCTTCATTTCTCTTCTTATCCCACGGTTTCTTCACCTTCTTCATCCTCTCAAACCGTTCCAGCAGCTCCATTCTTGCTCCATCTTCAAATGTCCATAACTTGCTCATTTTAGCTCCAAATCAAAACTAAACACATATATCTCTTAGTTAGCTCAAGCTCTAGCTTTCTATCTTTACAAAATTGGAAAAGCTTCATTTTGGAGCCATGGGAAATCTCCATTGAAGGGGGAAAAATAAGCTTGGAGGGTGCAATAGCTTCTCCATTCTCTTAAGGTAAAGAATATGTAAGAAAAACTAGGTTTCCACCATTCCTCTCCATTACCGAAAATTTATACTCATGGGGCTTCATTTTTATGCCTTGTTATAGCTTGTTTTCTATTCTCCAAGAGCTAGAGGAGGTCCTTCTTGATTCATATCCAAGCCTACCTTAAGACTTCAAGGTAAAATATTCATTTTAAGACCTTAAAACACATTTTAACCTAAGATTGGATTCCATGTGTTTAGGCATGATGCTTAGTACTCATTAGATTATTTTAATATTGATTAGAACATGGCAAAGGAAATTTAATAGGTGGCCGAGATTCATTCAAGAAGAAAGTCTAAGGAGGAAGTTAAGATAAGCTTGGAAAAACAAGGTAAATTGCTTACCTAATGGTGGTTTAAGGTTTAAGAGGGTGGTATTTAGATAAGTACTAATGTAGCTTAAAGCTTACATTATGTAATGGGTTATATAACCTAGGAAAAAGAATTTAAACAAGCTTATGAACTTGTGATTAAGGAGCCAATGGGAATGAGTTAGTAAGATAAGTTTAAGATGGATTTTAAGAGCATTATAACTACTATGAGATTGATGGGTGTATTTGCAGGTTGAAAGCTTTTATATGTGGGAAATTCAGTGTTTAAATTCATGTCAATTAAGGGCCTAAGAGCCATGTCATTTAATGGCCTAAGAGCCATGTCATTTAAGAGCCTTAGTGCTATGCAATTTAAGATTATTGCACTATATTGAGTTTATTATGAATGAGTTGATTTGGGTGAGAAAATATGATGAGAAAGGACTTGATGTGTGTGAGATGGTTGAATGAGGAAACAATGCATTTGGGCATGATAATATACTAGAGGAGCTATGGCAAAATTTGAGTGGGAATGAGTTAACCAAGTTGTTCTCGAGGTTTAGAATGGCCTAGAGTTGTCTAGGAGGAGTTAGAGGTTAGGAGGGTGTAAATTGTGTGCTAAGAGTGTGTACAAAGGGTTAGAGTGTTTATGATTGAATTAAGGGAAAAGCTAAATGTTGGGTGTAGTAATATATTAAGAAAGTCATGTCAAGATTTGGAGAGAAAACTAAGTGTTTAGGTGTTCTAAGGAGATTTTTGACTAAGGATGTCCTAGTAAACATTAAGGGTTGTTTTGGTGAAAATGGTTAAACCATGGAGTTCTTGAGTACTAGGAAGACCTAGGGATGTATAAGAGGGACTAGGGGTTATAATGGTGAGTTTTATGCACCAAAACCATGGTTAAGGAAGCTAGGAAACTTGTACAAAGTTTGAAGGAAAAATAGGTATAATGACTTGTAAGGATGTAAGCATGTGCTAGATTACATATGGCTTTGAGAAATTTGAGTAAAGAAAATGGGTGTGCAAAATGATGCTTGAGGAGTAGTTAAGATGGTGGTGAAGAAACATAATGATTAGTTGAGGTCTTAGGCAAAGTCACAAGAGGGAAGTGTAAGGAATCAAGTGTTAAGTGTAAGAATTTTGTAAGAAATTGAGTGTCAAGTTTGGTGATTTTTGTGGAAGGTTTAGTGCATGTTTTGAGGTGTTTAAACATGTAGGAAACATGTGGAAAGATTGTGGAATGAGTGGGAAAAGATTGGGGTGAATTGGAGTTCAAAATGAGGAGAAAAGCACTTTGGGAAATAGGTTCTGATGTGGACCGCCCCTAGGGACCGCCCCTGTGGGGAGGTCCAGGCAAATCGTGCAGGAAATTAGCTTCTGGTTGGGACCGCCCCTGGAGACCACCGCCCCAGAGGGGCGGTCCAGTGCAGAGAAAAAGAAAAAAATTTGTTTGGCTTCTAATGATGGGGGATTGAATGGTAATCGTTTTAGATGATGTTTAGGCCTTGTTTGGTGACATGTAAAGGCCTTAAGAGGTGTAAACAAGTATGAGGTGTAATGAGAAGTGATTAACTTATATGATTAAGTTTAATTACAATGACTTAGTGGTCCAACATTAGGGAGTGATGATGATTTGAAAGATAAGCATATAAGGACTTAAGAGGTTAAGGTAAGAAAAATGGTTTTAAGTGTTTAGGTTAAGTTAGTAAGAATTTAAGAGGTGCTAGATAAGGATTGATATGTAATGATGTTGTTTAAGACATGTTTGGAGAGTAACAATGATAATTAAGTGGGTGAATAAGTATAAGGAATGAGGAGAAGTGATTCACTTAAGATTAAGTTTATAAGAACTTAAGTGGTGTTAGATGGGGATCACTAATGACCAAGTGAGTTAAGTAAGTTAGCTTTATTGGAAAAGTATTAACAACCTAAAATTGAATGAATGTTTTAGGGTTTGAGAATTTGGACTCCAGAGGAGAGTGAGCAACCGAACGACCAACGGTGAACGGTACAGTTCTTCTTGTGACCTGCTTGCTAACGAGGTGTCCCTCGGCTTGTGTGCTATTTGTTTTTGTGTGCTCACTAAACAAGATAAAGCATGCAACCGGAACATTATGTTTATTGTATTGTTGTGTGATGTTTGAAACTAACACGACTTACCGTGAGAACTTACTAACCAACGTTTAGTAAGGAATTGAGTGAGACTAAGGAACGCTCCCTAATATTAGTTTGTTATAAACCGAAAGAGGTTAACCAACAAACATTGTCTTGAGACTTCTACTAACTGGAACTTAAGGGGGGAGTGAGGAACCCGAGACTGACTCCGGTCATGCATGCTAAGGAATAAGGGGTTCGGTATCTAAAGCAGATCCGACTTCCGCTTAAGGACTTGTCTTCGGACTGTTGCCTAGGGTCGGTTGCCGGCTCAGCTACATTGGACATACAGTCCAAGGTAGGAGGCATTAAGATGGTGCGGTAGGATCACCTAAATCCTAAATTATAAGATAAGTTTTTATTCAACCAGTGGAGTTAATAGCTCATTGGCTAGGGTCACTTTTGACCTGACAAAAATAAACATTGAGATGGATACGATCATTTCTATTTAAAGAGTGGTTTGTATTCTAAGATTAAGATAAGTTTTGAGATAAGTTGCAACCATTACTATTTAAAGGATGGTTTGTATTATAAGACTAAGATAAGCTACATCCATTCCTTTTTAAAGGATGGTTGTTTCTAAGACTAAGATAAGACTAAGATTGAGGTAAGATAAGGATGGACTAAGATTAAGAGGAAACATAACTTAAGGAGTTAAATAATTAACTCTCTAATTAAGGGAACGCATTTAAGTCGTTCATTATGTTTGAACTTTGATTGTTCATATTTGGATTGTTGTTTACTGCACTTTCTATTATGTTGTGCATCTAATCAACCTCCATGCTATCGACAATTAGTCGTCGTAGCCACGTTAGCTTGGGGGCCATGAGAGGATCGTACCAGCATTTGTGCTGACCCCCTTTGGGGGCTGTTTTATTACACAGGTGAACGTCAGGAGGCGGCCGTCGCGAGAGTAAGAAGGGGTACAAGCGTTACGGGTTAAGTGTGGCCTACGAGTTGTGCATGTACACTCGTATGGCAATTTGAGTTAGTAAGATGTATAGGATGTGAGGGGATTGTAAGAAAGATATGTATTTGGTTAAGATTTGTATGTACTAATGTTCGGTATATTCTGTCAATCAGACCGTGGCAAGGTCCTGGAGTGTATTGAATTCCGCTGTGACATTTATATATATGTTGTTAAGTTGCCAAACCACATTTGGATTGAGATGGGGTGTTACAGTCTAAATTGAGAAATAGTTCAGATGGGCGTTATAGATCCATTTCATCCAAAGTCTTTCAGAGTTGTGTGTGATAGCCTAGATAATTCAAGAAGAAAATAAAGTCCCATTTATGGATATATATCTATAAGCAAAAGAGCCCCACATTTCTTCTTAATGCTACTTCAAGCAACTAGGGTATTGAGATAGACATTGGCTTCTCATGACCACAGAAAGGATCGTAAAAAAATTATATATGGATTTGGTGACATTCTTTGGGATTCTCAATTTCAACATGCAACGAGGAAGTGTGTGATCTCTAATAGAGGGGGAGCAGAGATGGATATTGTTAGAGATGAGTCTACCTTTGATGGAGGCAGCTTGAAAGCCACCTAGAATGGATGAGAGATCTCCTTAAGCCTACCAGTTAGGATCTTGATAATAGCCTTATAAATAGCATTACAACTTGAGATAGGTCTATCCCCAATGGTAGATGAGGAGTCACTTTTTGGGATAAGAGCAATAAGGGTAGAGTTTTTTTGTTTTATGAGAATTATGCCACTATGCAAGAAATGTCTAATGATCTTGCCGAAATACTCCCCAAAAATGGCCCCAAACAACTTTAAAAAAACATCGTAGTGTAGCCATTAAAAGTAGGGGCGTTGTTATCACCTATGAGAATGAATTACTACCAACTTGGGGAGTAAGAAAGGCAATAGATGAATAACACTAAGAATTTAAGTACTTTCAAGATTAAGGTCATCAAATGAGTGGGAGAAGGGATATTTAACACCTAGGTTGTTCATAAAAAAGTTCAATAGGTAATTTGCAATCTCCTAGTCTTAAGTACCACTCTATGCTCATTAGTAAAGGAAGAAAAAAAAAATTGTTTCTTCTATCTTCAATGGCTTCATGGATGTTGAAGGAGTTATAGTTACCGAGCATGAGCCAATGAATTCTGAAGAGCCTCTTATGGAAAAAGAGCTCATTCTTGTCCCATCCTAAAATTTCAGATTTGAGGGTTTTACTTTAAAGATGAGCTAGCAGTTCAAGAAGTTTAGGAAGCGTGAAGTTTATCTTTGATCTTTGGGATTTCAAGAAGAGGAGCTCCCTTCCCTTCCGATTGCCGGGTTCCCCTCCCACCCCTCTCCCTTTCCCCGCTTCCCAATTCCGGGTATTATTTGGTAGTGGCTCTCTCCCTGATAGCTCGCCTCCAAGTTTTGTTCCTTCTTCGTCCTTCATTGCCCCTCCCCCTCTCCTCCTAGTCCTTCTATTGTTGAAGCTCAAGCTTGCCTTGATTTTGGCCGTAAGCTTGGCTGTCACTATCCTCAGCCAGAAACTTCCTTGCAAAATTTCAGGCATATTCTTAAGTGTAACATTCAAGCCCGGGAGAAGCCAACCCCTAAGCACTTTGCGAGGTTATCTCCTCTGGCAAAAGGCGGCACTTGCAAACTCTCCCGACCGGTGGCCAAAACTAGAGTGCGAAGTTCGTACCCCGTCTTCAGCACATTCGTAACTCCCTCCCGGCATTAGAAGCCGTAGATCTCGGCAGCGAATCCAGGAATTTTGAATCCCTTTATCTCATAGGATATACTACGTGATCCAAGCTTTGACGGTGCCCAGGAGACTGATTCCTTCGGCCGCTCCATTAGAGATCAGGATAATCACTCATCATAAGAAGCATATAGCGACAAGGATCACATAGCATCATGGCTGCCCATAATGCCTAATCAACGCATTGGTTTCAAGCATTCCAGAAAGTGGACCAAGATTAATTTCACACTTCTCCTTGAGTTATGGAAATTTACCATAAAAAATGGAAGTAATTGAGTTTTTTTTTTCGTTTTTTTGTTTTCTATCTCTGTTGTTATTTTTTTTTTCTTTTTCTTTTCTTTCTCTTTTTGCTTTAGGCGGGAAAGGCTATTAAGTCATAGTACTGCTGCTATGTAACTGGTTTTTTACCAACAAATTATAAAAAAAAAAGAAGAGGAGCGCATAAGTAATAAGTATGACTGATACCGACAAGTTGTACAAAAGTAAGAAAATAATTTCTTCACATATCAGGATAAGTTGTTTACCAAATAAGAGATATGATCAATAACATTTTTTTTAAGTGATACTGAAAATTGTTAGATGGGACAACGATTTGTCAGGATGCCACGAAGGTCGTTGCTACTAGACAAGTGTGGAAACCTTTCAACTTGTTAGACGAGCCATGCATAGTTGCCTCTACTGTGTATTGTCTCTGGATATATGGAACGATTTCTATGGTCCATGGCAAGAAAGTCACATATGATGCCACTTAGGTCGTTGTTGTATCATGTTTGCCATCAAAATTGACATTAACATAAAAGTCAAAGCCTCATCCCCCATCAAACTTGACTCGTGCACATCATCTCCACCTAGGGATTCATGGGCTTATGTGCATTTGCTCCCATTTCGATTCCTCTCCTTTTTTTTTTTTTTGTGTGTAAATCTACGGGTGGGTTGGCTCGTTGCATCCTTTAGCCCCATAATTTGAATATTGCTTATGTTATTTTTTAGTTTGTACGATACCTCCTTATAAGTAAATATCCTATTTTTGATGCATAGATGTTGGGGACTTTATTTCTTATCTATACTTTCCTCAATTATATATGGTCATTCTTCTATATATTTAAGCTTTTAATAGAATTATACTCGTACAATTTTGTTGAAAAATTTGTACAACCACAAACGGATTGTGGATTGTTTAATCATGTCATATGTAGGTTAGTTAATTTGGTATACGTTATAGCTAGGTTAGTTATTTAGGTATATGTTATAGGTTCGTCTTGACAGGTATATGTTATACATATACGTACTGTACTTCGGGACAAGTGGGTTTATTATATAACACAACTTCCGATTCAATTTGAAACAATTTATCCATCAACTTGTAACAAAGAATCTGACAATGATAATCCGAAGAATTAATAGCTCTGTGGTTGATATATTAAGCATCCACATTATTGTTGAAATTTAAGTAACAAGGATAATAATATGATTATGTCATATATAAAATAAAGCAACAAGGATAATAATATGTATTCTCAACGTAGGCATCTGATCGTGGATCAACATTTACATTGAAGGTTACTAATCAAAACTTAAAGTCGTATATATGGATAGATGTAAGATTATTTTTCTAATTTTAAGATTATTGATTGTCCATTATTTAGTCATAACTAGGTAATTATGATAACGCAAAATCTTGGCTCTGGCTACATACAAGGTGCCCATAGTGTTTTTTTTTTTTTGAAGCGCGGATGTATTTTCTTTTTAATTTTTTTCTTTCTTTATTATAAAAATATTAAATGATTGTAAATTTTAATATATAAGTCCAAAATTTTAAAAAATTATATCATTATTCATCTAAATTCAAGCTATAAGACCATTCATGGATATGTTTTGATAACTTTTTAAAAAATTATTTTTAGAAGTATACAAGGATATTTTAATGTGAGGATGTATGTACATATTTTAATGTAAGAATGTACATGTTTTAATGTGACGATGTACATGTTCGAATGTTCGAATGTACATGTTCTTTAATGAACATCTGTACATGTTTGTATGATCATCTGTACAAGTTTTCTCCCTTATATGTAGTTATGTACAAGTTTTAATCTAAGGATGCACAAATTTAATGATCCGTACAGGTTTATGTGACAATCTGTATGTTTTACTACAATGATGTACATGTTTTTACGTGTTGATGTACATGTTTGTATGACCATCTGTATAAGTTTTCTTTTACGTTTTGTGCACTATACATCTAAAATTATTTAAAAAAAATTGTCTAAATATTTTCATGACTGATCTTGTTTTGAAGAATTTGAATTTAGATAATAATGATATAACTTTTTTAAATTTTGGACTTATATATTAAAAGTTATAACAATTTAAAATTTTTGTAATAAAAAAGAAAAAAACTAACGGCGCCTACTGTTGCTCCCTGCTGGATGTAGCTAACTCTAGCTAAAATTAGCTGTGTGTAGGTAAGACAGACTGTTATGATAATTACATCGTTAATGTTTTGAGATTTAGAGGTGAAAAAAAAAAAAGGAAAGAAATGTTGTACTCAATTCTTTGGTGGTTCCTCCGCTAAAACAAGTGGCTCCAAACCTTTTTATGAGAATTTAATCGGTGGAATAGGTGAATCCCGTAGGTTAGTGTTCAAATTCCAGCATTTGTTTGGCATGCAAAAACACACCGTTAGTTAAAGAAGTTTTTTGTTTCTTTTTAAATAACGTTAGTTAAAGAAGTATTGGGGACGGTGCTTATGCATGGTCGGGTGGTTTCCCAAAAATGTGGTTGTTTGCAATTGTAATTGCCCACGCGGCGACCGAATTCATGATTCATTTTTCCAATTTACGTTACACTAAATAGACAGCCGATAACATGTAAGAAAATTTGTTTCTTTTTAATCCCTATAATATATATTTTTACTTTTTTCCCGTATACGTCACTGTACTACCTCGAATCAACTATATACTACCTCCGTCCTGTCATAAGTGTCATGTTTGCTTTTTGACACATTTTTCCACTTCAATATTAAACATATAAAATAATTTTTAAAAATTAAGTTGTATAATATAGTTTTTTACATAAGGATTCTATTATAAAAATAGATTTATAAATATATTATCTTATAGGTTAAATATTGAAGTCAGACAACACATCCAAATAGTATACTGGACGCTTTGACTGAGACGGGGTATTTTTAATTTCTATCTTTTCTTGAATCCTTTTTTAGTTAACTAATTACTTATACAAAATACTCACCTTTATAACATCTTATGCAAATAATTATTAATTATTTTTAGGGAAAATTACATCCCCACCCATGACGTTTGGTGAAATTACACACCCCACCCACGAGGTTTCAAAAATTACTTTGCCCACCATGTGGTTTCCGCTATTTTACATCCAGCAACTTTTCTAATATTTGATCAACTTAAAATGGTTAAATGTTGTCCAAAATTGATGAAACTTTACATGGACGATGCTAAGGTGTATATTTTGGTCTAGCGTGAAATCCAAACATTTTAAGCTCATATGTGATCCGTGGGACCCAATGAAACATGTGACATGTGAACATGTTTTCATTGGGTCCCACAGGTCATATATGACCTTAAAAAACACTGGATTTGGCATTGGACAAAAATATAACACCTTAGCATCATCTATGTACAGTTTTATCAATTTTGGACAACATTTAAGCCTCATTTAAGTTGATCAAATATTAGAAAAGTTGCTGGATGTAAAATAGCGGAAACCACATGGGTGGGCAAAGTAATTTTTGAAACCTCATGGGTGGGGTGTGTAATTTCGCCAAACATCATGGGCGGGAGATGTAATTTTCCCTTATTTTTATTAAAATAGACAAATCTTATTTTTGTTTCATTTTATCATTTATAAACAAGACACTACCACCTTTAATATATAAAAATAATGAAAAAAGAAAAGAGAATGATGTACAACCACCGGATCCATAAGGGCATCCACAATGGTTATGAGGTTTTTAACAGATTCCTATGTGTCATGTCATCAAAAAATATTTCTTAATTATCTAAGCAACTCCATTCATGTGTTTATGTCTACAATAAGAGAGTTCCTTAACCTTCTCACTCCTCCCATTATTTTTTGAAATACATATTATATAAAAAAAACCTCACGGTAAAAGGAAAATCTAAGAGTAATTAGACTCGATAAGTCTTTATCTCACTAAAATTGCTTAAGAAAATCCTAATTCTGCTTTAATCTCATTCAACATAGCTTGCTCAATTTCGTTCATCATTCATTCAGATCTCTCTAGTTGTAGTTGTTGAAATAATAAGTTCATCTTAGTAGTTCTAGCCAATCTTCATTTGCACGTCTTAATGCATCTTGTCCCTCGATTGCTTTTCACGTATCTTCTCCAAGTTCTTTCCTACATCACGTCTCTCTGTTTGAAGAGAAATCAATTCACGCATCAAGTTCTGAGATGATTCAATGGCATTGTTTGATGAAGAAGCTTTTGACCTTCTCTTTACAACTTTGATACCTTCTGGACGTGGTGGAGCATCTTTATATTTCCAATTACTATTAGGTGTTAATGCCTCACCGTCTGAGCCTTCACCAGCATCAGTTATACACCTTTTTGTGCTGCTACTACTTTGTTATTTTTGTTGAGTAGCTTCCATCAACTCTACAAACTTGCCTCATGTTTCAATCTCCTCCATTCCATTTCATGGGGAAATTTGTGCCCCCATCGTTGCATGTATGTTTAATGAGCTTCTCGCACTAGGTCATCATCATTTGTCCCACTTTGACGATTTCGCACTACACTTTCATAAGCACCAACAAAGTTCATAATCTTTTTTGACAATTTGCTCCAATGAGACTTACATTGCACGGCAGTTCGGGGAGGATCACCAACACCGCGGGAAAATTCTCATTAACATCTCGTGTTATTTTTCTCCAAAAGTTTCTCCAGTTTGGTTAGTGTTTATTTCTTGATTAGTGGTGTGTCTTATCCAAGCGCTAATAAGCGCTTCATTGGCAGCATACTCCCATCTGTTGCGCTTGTTGACTCCTACATACTTTGGTTCAGGTAGAGCCAACTCGACAAGATCATCTTCACCGTCAAGGTCTTGTTCTCTTGAGTTGAGAATGGCGGAAAATGTGAAGTTTGACTTGCTTCCTCGGTGGTTGTATGATGATACCATTGTGAAGGACCATCACTTTGTGAGCATTTGGGTAAATCCCTTAGGTGGACGAGGAAATGTGAAGTTTGGATGAGGAAAAAAATTTGAGGTAGGTTGCAAGTTATTCGGATGATAAGGGATAGAGAAATTCGGAAAATGATCTGGAGGTGGTGGTATTGGAGGAGTTTGTAGAGGTTTTACTATTTGTGATTTCTTGGGTTTTCTAGATTTGTGTGTGTAGCACCATTGAATAAGAATGGAAGGAATGTCGTGGGTGAGGGAAAGAAGAAAGTAAAAGGAAGAAGTTGTTTGTGAAGGAGTTGATAGATATGACAGAATGAGAATATGGATTGAAAAATATAAAACTTCCATATATATAAAGGCCATCCATATCTCAATGGTGATGGTTATTGGAGTGTAATTAATATCAAAATTTATAATTAACTCATTTGAAACTTAACATAAGAGAAAAATCATACAATACATTTATTATTTAAACATTATCAACAAAGAATTTGGCATAAAACGAGTGAAATATTTATTTGTATATATTGTAAAAAGGAATATAATTTCTGTTAAAAAACTTTTGGAAACTGATTTTTTTAAAAAAAACAACATGCAATAGTAAAAATCATATTCTTAAATATATATATATATATATATGTATA
This sequence comes from Limonium bicolor, assembly GCA_023374045.1. NCBI lineage: Eukaryota > Viridiplantae > Streptophyta > Magnoliopsida > Caryophyllales > Plumbaginaceae > Limonium > Limonium bicolor. The sequence goes on along the minus strand of CM041780.1, from coordinate 64,272,575 downwards.
ATATATAATATATATATATATATAATAAATAAATAAACTCTGATTTAGTTGGTTTTTAATTAGTTTGTTTAATGTATTAATATTAATTATATGTGGTTGAGAGTACATCGAAAACTGAGATCGTAAAACTTTTTTTTGGAAATGAGTAAATATTTTTTATTGAGCATGTCAGATTATACAGGATATCAACCAATCGCTTTTATTTTCCGTACGTTCCTTAAATAAGGAACGAGAAAAAGAAGGGCGAGGATTCCACACCACTACAGCTCTTTTTAAAATTTTTACTGACAAATAAGGAATGATGAAATAGTAAGAGCGTAGATTCCACACCACTACAACTCTCTCTTTTTAATTTCTTACCAACAAATAAGGAACGATTAAAGAGAAAGGACGTGGATTCCACACCATACAGCAGCTCTTTTTTTAATTTCTTACTGACAAATGTGGGTGGAATCCACACCATTGTGGATACCCTAACATTAGGCTCTCTTTTTAACCGGATGGAAGTGCACGTGGCACCTGCTACAAACATGTTCCTTCTCTCCTGTGTTTCTTCCTTATGGGAAAATACATCCCCCACCCATGACGTTTGGTGAAATTACACACCCCACCTACGAGGTTTCAAAAATTACTTTGCCCACCAATGTGGTTTCCGGTATTTTACATCCAACAACTTTTCTAATATTTGATCAACTTAAAAGATGGTTAAATGTTACCCAAAACTGATGAAACTTTACATGGACGATTCTAAGGTGTTATATTTTTGTCCAATGCCAATCCAAAGTTTTTAAGGGCATATATTACCTGTGGGATCAAATGAAAATACGTTCACATGTCACATGTTTCATTGGGTCCCACGGATAACATAGAGCTTAAAAAACTTTGGATTTCACGCTAGATCAATATAACATCTTAGAATGGTCCATGTAAAGTTTCATCAATTTTGGATAACATTTAACCATCTTTTAAGTTGATCAAATATTAGAAAAGTTGCTGGATGTAAAATAGTGGAAGCCACATGGGTGGGCAAAGTAATTTTTGAAACCTCATGGGTGGGGGTGTAATTTTACCAAAACCATAGATAGGGAATGTAATTTCCTCTTCCTTATTAATATAGAGCGGCCCTCCTGGAGAATCGCGATGATCGATGTTTACTCTTCCAAGTGGAGAAGTCTTCAACCGATAATTTTTGATATACTATAGTATATAAATGGACAGTTGTTTAAATATTATTACTAATTACATATGTTTCCTCAAATAAAGAAAGAAGACAACACAAATAGATACATATATGCAATTAATCTCCTCCCTTCGCTCCCTACTCCTAATTAATGACCTGTGAATTCAACCTATTTTACCGATAACTCCACAGTTTATATTATACTTCAAAATGTGGAGGCGGGAATTCGGATTAGTTAGTAGTCATCCGAAACAATAAATGAAACTCACTGACATTGTAAAAGGTAAAATAAATAACATAGTTTTACTTTTATATCGTCGCAAAAATAAAAGCATATTAGAGAACTTAAAAACTTAAAAACTGAAAACCCCAAATGAACAGTCAGTTTATAAAAAAAAATACTCTTTACTATCTTGATATAAGTCATCTTTTGTCGATCAAAAATATAAGTCATTTTAGATTAATGTATAAACGCGAGTCATCTCTGTAATCATGTCCTTTTCAAGGTCACGCTCCTTCTTTCTTTTCTTTTTTTTTTTCATAAAATAGTAATAAAAGTGATCCCTTAATTAAAATAAAAGTGATTCCATAATTCTTAAATCAACAATTTCAACACAATAATTCCAATATTTTAGACACATAATTGAGATGAAATAGAGTAAAAAACAAATCAATCTATCTTACTAAGTATTAATATTAATATTTAAATTTTAGATGAGAGAACACCCCAACATGATCATTCTCCTATAAAAGCGTAAAATAAAGTCTACTTCCTCATCGAAACCATCCATCCCATCTCTCCCTCCCTCTTCTTTCGTCTCAACTCCTCGCCATGGTGAACATAACTTCCATTAAAACCTCATCAAATGGAATCTTTGAGATGATAATCCCCTCAACTTTGCCTTCCCGTTACTCATCATACAAACTACACTCATTCTGGTTATCACTCGGATCCTCGCTTTTCTATTCAAACCTCTTCGTCAACCAAAAGTCATCGCTGAGATTGTGGTAAGTGTGCATGTCCCTCTGTTTTAATTGGATGTATTTAGGAGTTAAGGCCGGATATGAAAAACTTAGTTTGATTTGATTTGATTATTTGCTAGCAGTAATATGGTTTGGTCGCTACGCAACTGATCATCAATTTCAAAACAGCCAACATAAATAATTTGATTAATATTATTATAATTCTGTATAGGGCGGTGTCCTCCTTGTCCATCAGCGTTTGGTCGAAACGACATGTACATGAAAACAATCTTCCAAAATGGAGTATGCCGATACTTGAATCCGTCGCTAGTATCGGTCTTCTTTTCTTTCTGTTTTTAGTAGGTCTTGAACTTGATCTCTCCACGATTCGTAAGAGTGGAAGGAGAGCTTTCTTCATCGCCGCTGCTGGTATCTCTATTCCGTTCATATTAGGATTTGGTGTGCAGCTGTATTCCGTATACTATTGAATATGCCGCTAATGTCGGCTACGTTCAGTTCCTTGTGTTCATGGGTGTTGCTCTCCATTACCGCTTTCCCTGTTCTCGCACGTATCCTTGCGGAACTTAAACTTTTGACCACCAGGTACGTATATTTAGATACTTCACTGATTCAAATTAACTTGATTTAATTACTTTTAGATTAAGGAAATAGTACTTAAATGTAACTTAAATTAGTCCCGTCCGTTCACTCAACAAGTTAACATAGCTGGCTGTGCATGTACATATTTAACACACGCCAACTATTTAATTGTATTATTAAATTCAACACACAAACAACAAAAAAAACAAACAAAAGACCAAAAACGTTGACCATGAGTTGGCTGTATGCAACAGGGTAGGAGAGACAGCTATGGCAGCAGCAGCATTCAACGACGTAGCAGCATGGATACTTCTCGCATTAGCTATAGCATTAGCCGGTAATGGTGAAGAGAAAACAAACCCATTAGTCTCATTATGGGTATTACTCTGCGGCATTGGTTTTGTTCTCTTCATGATAATAGCAATCCGTCCATTAATGACATGGGTAGCCCATCGTTGTTCAGCTGAACAAACCGAAGTAGTCAATGAAGCTTACATCGCTTTAACACTCACTGGTGTCATGGTATCCGGTTTTCTCACTGATTTAATCGGTATTCACGCTATATTCGGTGCGTTTATATTCGGTCTCATGATACCAAAGGAAGGTGATTTTGCTGGAAGATTGATTGAGAGGATTGAAGATTTTGTTACGGGATTGTTATTGCCGTTGTATTTTGCTTCAAGTGGGTTGAAGACGAATGTAGCGAGTATAAGTGGTGGAAGAGCTTGGGGTTTGTTAGTTTGGTGATTGTTACGGCGTGTGCGGGGAAAATATTGGGACTTTCTTTACAGCGTTGGCGTGTGGTGTGTCTGCGATTGAATCGATTACGTTAGGGTTTTTGATGAATACGAAAGGGTTGGTGGAGCTCATCGTTCTTAATATTGGCAAGGAGAAGAAGGTAAATCTACTCACTCTTTTTTTTTTTTTTTTTCGTTATTCTCTTATTCTGCACTAGTTTTTTTTTCTTCTAAATCTAAATCTAATGATGGTATGTTTTAAATGTGAATAGATTAACTAGGTGATTTTGATATGCCACCATTATAACCGACGTAGGTAGCTAGCGTGGCTAAAAGTCATATTTTGTCTTCTACTGTAGAAAAGAAAAGTCATATTTTGTCTTCTACTGTAATGAAAAGAAAAGTCATCGTGCTTATTATATAAGCAAATTGACACTTGTTTCTTCTTTTCTTTACTCTTAAAAGTTTGAATAATAATAATCAACCGTGGATATGTATTTAGATTAGAGCCAGGTAAGTTGTAGTATATATCTTTGCTAGCTAGAGTGCGTTAAGATAGATGGTAATAAACTAATGAAGAAAAATGAAAAAGTCAGTCATGTAGTAGCTTATTATTAAACCCAACTCAATAATTAATTAGTATCAAATTTGTACATGATCTGTTGTATAACAGTTAGACCAATAATAACAAGTAATCTGTACTTTACGCCAGGATTATACCTTCCCTTGAAAGTTAAAAGTATCTTCGTGTTGAATAGTTAGCTTCAGAGTTGATTAATTAATTATTAATTATTTACTAGTCTGTTCGATCCTAATGTAACACCTGCACGTTCTTGAAATTATAAACAAAGACTATTATCAATTATGAAATTAGCATGCAGTGCAGTAGTAAAAAATGAATGAATTACCAATGTAGTTTAATCAAATTATTAATTTAATTTGTACTTACAGGTGTTGAACGACGAGATGTTCGCAATCCTAGTCCTGATGGCACTCTTCACAACCTTCATAACAACACCAGCAGTGATGGCAATGTACAAACCAGCTCGACGAGGTGGAGCAATCGCCCACAAACGTAGACTACAACAAGACTACTCATCATTAACCGACATCACAGAAACAGTACCAGACCCATCATCAACACCAACAATCGCAACTCCATCAACACCTACAAAATCCAAATTAAACGAACTATACGAATCCTCACTTGTCTTCATGGTCCATCAACGTACCATCAATAATCGACTTAATCGAATCAACTCGCAGCACATCAAACAAATCACATCTCAAACTATATGCAATGCATTTAGTTCAATTAACGGAACGTTCGTCATCATCGTAATGGTTCAGCGTCTTCGTCGTAACGGATTACCGTTTATTACAGGAAATCGAAGCGTCATGATCGTGTAGCTTTGTCTTTTCAAGCGTATGAACAGCTTGGAAGAGTGACTGTACGTCCCGTGACAGCGATTTCTTCATTGACAAGTATGCATGAGGATATATGTGATGTGGCGGAACAGAAGCAAGTGGCGATGATAATCTTACCGTTTCATAAAGTGTGGAGAAGGAGAATGGATGAAGATGATGATCAACGCAACAGCAGCAGCAGCAGCAACAGAATGGGTTTGTTGTGGAGAATGTTGGACATGGATGGCGTGGTGTGAATCAGAGAGTGTTGAAAGATGCGCAGTGTTCGGTTGCGGTTTTTGTTGATCGTGGGTTTGGGAGGGGAAATGGTGATAATAAGGAAGTAGGGAGGAGTATTTGTGTAGTGTTTTTTGGTGGGCCGGATGATCGTGAAGTACTTGAATTAGGTGGGAGGATGGCGGAACATCCAGCAATGAAAGTTACAGTGGTTAGATTTGTTGAAGGTAAGGTTCCAGGTGTTGTTGATGTTAGACTTATGCCGTCTCCACAGAAGAGTACTGAGAAATAGTTACAGTTTCTCACTCGCTACAATGAATCGGGAACAAGAACGGGTAAGGAATTTCATTGATCGATCATGTTTTTTATATATAACTCTAGCTAGCTAGATTCATTTTCATGACAATTAATTAATAACTTGTATCTACATTAATTTAGGCGCTTGATGAAACGCGGTGTCTGAATTCAACAAGAGATGGGAAGGTACAGCGCAGTACATTGAACGTGTAGTTGGTAATGTAATTGAGGATGTGTTGACACTGGGTAGGAGTGGGGAGTATGATCTCATTGTGGTGGGGTAAAGGGCGATTCCCATCTACAATGGTAGCGGGGCTAGCTGATCTTCCTGCTGAACGGCTGAGCTTGGGCCATAGGAGATATTCTTACTTCCTCTAACAGTGAAGTAGTGTCTTCAGTGTTGGTTGTCCAACAGCATGATTGTTAGCACATGCGGAGGAGCACCAGCTATGAAAGTGGTTGATAATGAAGGAAGTCCAGTCTGATGATGATGATGATGATAAAGTCGAGTTTCGTTTCTTATACTAACGACAGTATAGATATACGACGACGAAGGAACGAGCGAGAGTGTAAATAACCGTTTATTGATTTTCACACAGTTAACGATTAATTTGGGTTTTCTCAAGAAAAGAAAGAGGGTATACATACATACTACTGTGAAGAAAGTTTTTTAAATTAAATGCATGGGCGTGTGTGGATTGCGGGCTGTATGCTTTTTCGGCCCAAATTTGTATTGTGTTTGTTTGTGAGTTATGATGGGTTTTGAGCAGTACGTACTCGTTGCTTTTGGGCTACGGTTCAACATCCCAAGCCATGTTTTCTTGGTAAGTTCCAACCCAATCACCACATTTTGCTGAGAACAAAATGTAAATGGAAGGAGCCATCTCTATCTTGATCATTACCTCTACCTCTCCTTTTTTGTTCCAACCCAATAATAGGCTGTACAAACCGTTATCAACCAAACTAAGATCTGAAATGTCAGTGATACAATCTTCCACCACACCAGCCACTAGTCGAACTCAACCAAATTATCTATCAACAACACCAATTGCATGCACTTTTATTTTCTTTCCGAATAAACCAAAACTTATCAATGCGGTGTTCCGCAAACCAAAAAAGCACGTTTAGGATAAGCTATCTTACTTACTTTATCTAGTCTCATTAACTAATAATAAGTTGCCAAATGTTTCAGTTAATTTTAATAGGCCCACCTAATGTGCTAAACCATAATATTGAGACACATGCAGTAATTTTAATATAAAGTCAATGTAGTTTTCTTAAAGACACCCAACGAACGGGGCCTTCGGAGTGGTTACGTACAAGCTACCAATATTGTCTAGATCTAAGTCATAGATAGGAGACTCATCCTCAATCCAATTCATCTGTTTTCGCCACAAGATTAACCTTACCCAATATTGTTTACATTTAAGTCGAAGAAAAAAGTAGGAGGCTCATCCTCATCTCTACTTGCCGATTTAATATCCAAAAGAACAATCCTTGTATTTTTTTTCAAACAGACAACTTCCATTAATGTGAAATTAGTTTAAGGATACAACTTAATTGGGATATTTGTGTACTGAACACCTTCAAAAGATCCCTCACATGAGCACCAAGATTATTAACTCTATCGACATGGGACCATAATACACAATCAAAGAGGTGCTAACTGAGAGTTCCTTCTTAAGTAGATGTTCACATCCATCCTCACATCTTCCTTACCATTCAAGTAGTTTACATTTGAAAGATGGTATGTTTGAAGACAAACCTCAGCGCTCATAGCTTCAACGTACACCCAAACCCAATAATAGGGCCTTAGCATCAATTACTTGTGGAGAACATGCAACCAAAATTTCTTAATAGCTGCTACAACAATCCTTCCCATTCGTCCTTACCCACGACTCATATTTCAAATTCTTCATTCGAGGAGCTGCAACCAACCCAGATCCGGATCGAAGTTGTTAAAGCCTAACCTCATCTTCATTGACTGTAAGCTTCATAATGACACAGTGTCAAGAAAAGAGGCATCCGATCCACTCCTTGTGCAAAAGTTTAATGCTTTCCATGTTGGCAGTGCACCAAGCAAACCAAAGCTTCCATAAGTAAGATCATCTTGATCAATTTCCCATGGTCTTGATTATTACAAACCCCCAAGAACCAATCTCTGAACGCATTTCCTCATCGAGGTTCCATGTTCTTGCAACTCCTTTCACATCCCCCTAATGGTCGAACAATTGCACATTCTAGTAAAACATGAGTCAATTATTCATAACCTCCGCAAACATGAAGCCATTTGAGAGGTCAAAAACTGTAACACCCCCAACACTGGCCTAGGAGTTAGGGGTATTACACGCCGCGTATTATTACATAATAACGCAAGGCTCTAATAAGCAACTTAAACAGATAACAAATAAGGCCCAACAGAATACTTAAATAAAGTATAATCAAGAGATGTTAGAACATCCCCAAAAGTCATTACAAAACCCACCAAACAGATGTCAAAAGCGGAGCTAACAAATATGCCCAAAGGCTCAAATTCAATACAAGGTCTCAAAAGAAGCTAAATAACAAAGCAACTAAACTCCAGAAGCTGAGGGTAGACGATCCTCGCTAATCAATCTGCAAACGTTAGAAGTAGGGGAATGAGCACACACTATGCCCAGTAGATGACCAACTTCATCAACCAGCATGCTCAAAACATTTTACAGATATTGACAAATCAGAAGGAGTCAAAGAATCCATAAACATGTCAGAAAACAGAAACAGAGTCCATTCATCAAGGGACTAAACGAGAGTAGAAGACAGAAAACAGAGTGGGACACTAGCGATCACAGCATACAGACAGAACGAGCAACCAGCTCGTGAACAGAACGAGGAAACCTCACTCGTAAACAGAACAGGTGTAAACACCCGTGAACAGAACGGGGAACATCACCCGTGAACAGAAGGATCCTACATAGCGCGCTACGAGACAGCGTAACCAGCCATCCAAAGGCTCAGACACAGAGATAACTAGGTCCCAAAACAGAAGCTTAAATACAGATAAGCATATGTGCACCAAAGGCACCAGAAAGCACATAGATGGCTTGGAAATCAGAAGGGGAATCCAACCCCGCAAACGGAAGTCAAAACGGAGCTCAAACGAGCAAGTTATTGTCAAAACAGAGGCATGTCCGAACTTGTGTCCGGACATCAATGTTCGGACACAAGTCGAGACTCAGAAGTCGAAATCAGACAGATGTCCGAACATGTGTCCGAACTACGAAGTTCGGACACAGGTCGAACTTCAAAACAGAAGAAGAGACAGAGGTGTCCGAACATCCAAGTTCGGACGGATGTTCGGACGTTCTTCGGAAAACAGAACGTGTAGAGTCCGAACTTGTGTCCGGACATCAATGTTCGGACACAAGTCGAAGCCAAAATCAGAGAATGCAGAAGGCTGTGTCCGAACTTCAAAGCTCGGACAGAAGTTCGGACACAGCGAAAACTTCAGAAAGTTTAAGCGCAGAAGGGCATGTCCGAACGTCCAAGGTCGGACGGAAGTTCGGACATGCCGAAAAACTCAGAAACAGAAGCGAATTCAACACGAACAGAGCACAAAACCAACTCAAATCAACACACGCATTTACAAAACAACCTTGGGGTTTTAATCCATTGAAATGGCATTAAAACAGGCACAATTCACACACAAACACAAGGCAAATCATTGAATCAATTTGCAGAATCCGAACTCCCCAGGCTGAACACACGGATCGAATCCGAAAGCCACCTACCTCGAATTAACAGCAGAGACAATCCTTCAATTCTGAACAGCAGAATCCAGCCATGTAGACCCTCAAACGCAGACCGAACGCAAACCAAACACTGAACACACAATTGCAAAACTCCCAATTCAGAAAACGGAACCCAAACCCTGAAACTGAAATTACAATCCAAACTGCACACAATCCTCACCTGAATTCGTCAACAGGGAACCAACGGGAAGAAAACGAGCACAGCGCGCAGAGGACTGAAGATTCTGGCCATCAGATTGCAGAGACCAGAATTAGAAGAAGGAAAATTCCAAAACCTAAACCTCAAACTGAATTGTGTTAACCATATACAATTCGCAAACCTGATCGCAATGAAGAAGAAGAAACGCAGAAACACCATAGAACTCGGATTTCAGAACCACAATCAGCAGACTTGAACACTTGGAAGAACGTAATCTTGAGAGAGAGAAAGAGAGCAAGGAAGGAAGGAGCGTCTGAGGATTTCAAACTGACGGGTTAGTGGAGTAGTGAGAACGCGATTAGGTATGGATTAATAATTGAATGTATTGAGATTTTTAAATAACTCAATTTTAATAATAATCCTTACCAAAATCTGAAACGAAAAGACCACTTCGCCTTGTCTTTAATCAAAAGGACTTCCACGTCCTGAACCAAGATTGACCATCTTAACATAAATTGTGACGAAATAAAATATAACCAAATCTTGGGTTATAACATCACCTCCCCCTTAAAAGAATTTCGTCCTCGAAATTAAAACATACCTACTGACGAAGTCACTTTCGACCGCTTCCCCCAGGTCGCCTCTTCCTCGGACTGACCCGACCACTGCACCTTCACCAAGGGCATGGTCTTACTCCTGAGCTTACGACATCCCGCGCTAAATCCTCGAAGGAGCTGCCTCGAACGTGAAGTCCTCCCTCAACTGAAGCGGACTGAAGTCGATCACATGAGATGGGTCCGGAATATACTTCCTCAGCATGGAAATGGAAAACACTGTGCACTGCTGCTAAAGACGGAGGCAAAGCCAGACGATAGGCAACCGGTCCGATCCTCTCTAGGATCTCAAAAGGACCCACAAAACGAGGGCTAAGCTTGCCTCTTTCCCAAACCGAACGACTCCTCGAACTGGAGAAACCTTCAGATACACATGGTCGCCCACCTCAAACTCTAGAGGTCGTCTCCTCTGATCGGCGTAGCTCTTCTGACGACTCTGAGCCACAAGCAGACGCTCCTGATAGACTGAATCTTGCCCACAGCATCCTGAACTAAGTCTGGACCAATCACAGCTCTCTCCTTCAGATCATCCCAACAGATGGGTGATCTGCACCTCCTGCCATACAAGGCCTCAAACGGAGCCATCCCGATACTGGTCTGGAAGCTATTATTATAAACTCTCGATCAGTGCAACATGCTGATCCCAACTGCCCCCAAAGTCCAACACACATGCTCTGAGCATGTCCTCAAGGACCTGATTCGTCCTCTCTGTCTGACCGTCTGACTGAGGATGATAAGCTGAACTGAAAGACAACTTCGTCCCCATAGCCTGATGCAAACTCTGCCAGAATCTGGACACAAACCTCGGATCTCTGTCAGACACAATAGAAGCGGAAACCCCATGTAGACGCACAATCTCATCCACGTACAGCTGAGCCAAGCGATGCAAACTGAAGGTCTTCCTGACAGGTAGGAAGTGAGCGCTCTTCGTGAGCCGGTCCACAATGACCCAAACTGCATCAAAACCCCTCGGAGTCTTAGGCAGTCCCATAACAAAGTCCATACCGACGCTCTCCCACTTCCACTCCGGAACGGGAAGAGGCTGAAGCAAACCAGCTGGTCTCTGATGCTCGGCTTGACCTGCTGACAGGTCCGACATCTGGATACAAAGTCGGAGATGTCCCTCTTCATATTGCTCCACCAGAATGTCTCACGTAGGTCCCGGTACATCTTCACACCTCCTGGGTGCACCGAGTAAGGAGCTCCATGAGCCTCCTGCATGATCTCACGTCTCAAAGCATCGTCAGCAGGCACACAGACGCGGTCTCGAACCTCAGACAGCCATCCTCTGAAACCTGAACTCAGACTCCTGACCCGCAGCTATCTCATCTCTGATCTTACCCAAACTGACATCAAGCTCCTGACTGGCCTTGATCCTGTCGATCAAGGTAGGCTGAATCTGCAACGCTGCTAACATCCCAGACCTCTCTGGACGAACGACCCAGACACCCATACGCTGCAACTCGAGAGCAGACCTCTGCACACCAGACAAAGCACAAACGGTCCCAGACGGACCCCTCCTACTGAGCGCATCAGCCACAACGTTCGCTCTACCAGGATGGTAGAGGATCTCCAGATCATAATCGTGCAGTAACTCCAGCCACCTCCTCTGCCTCAAGTTCAACTCCTTCTGAGTGAACAGATACTTGAGGCTCTTGTGGTCCGTATAAACTTTGCACGCTGCTCCATACAGATAGTGCCTCCAAATCTAGAGCAAACACCACAGCAGCTAGCTCCAGGTCGTGGGTCGGATAGTTCTTCTCATATGGCTTAAGCTGACGAGAGCCATATGCAACCACCTTCCCCTGCTGCATCAGAACACACCCAAGTCCCCTATGGGACGCATCACAGAAAACCTCCAGGCCCTCGGTCCCCTCTGGAAGAGTCAAGATCGGCGCAGTAGTCAACCTCTTCTTCAGCTCCAGAAAACACTGCTCACAGGCATCGCTCCACTCGAACTTCACATCCTTCTGAAGCAGACGAGTCAACGGAATCACCAACTTGGAGAAGCCCTCCACAAACTTGCGGTAATAGCCCGCCAATCCAAGGAAGCTACGAATCCCCAACATTAGTAGGCCTGGCCCACTCAGTAATAGCCCTAATCTTCTCCGGATCCACGGAGATACCATCCTTAGAGACCACATGTCCCAAAACACCACCTGATCCAACCAGAACTCACACTTCTTCAGCTTCGCGTACAACTCGTTCTCCCTCAGAGTCTGGAGAACGGTCCTCAAATGCTCCTCGTGCTCCTCAGCACTCTTGGAATACACAAGATGTCATCAATAAAAACTACGACGAACTGGTCCAAAAACGGCTTGAACACCCGTTCATCATGTCCATAAATACTGAAGGCGCATTCGTCAGCCCGAATGGCATCACTAGGAACTCGTAATGTCCATAACGAGTCCTGAAGCGGACTTAGGCACATCGTCTGCCTTAATCCTCAGCTGATGATAACCGACCTCAGATCGATCTTCGAAAACACCTTAGCTCCTGCTAACTGGTCGAACAAGTCATCTATGCGCGGGAGAGGATACCTATTCTTAATGGTAACCTTGTTGAGCTCCCTGTAGTCAATGCACAACCGCATGCTACCGTCCTTCTTCTTAACAAATAACACTGGCGCTCCCCAAGGCGACACACTCGGGCGAATGAAGCCCTTATCCAGCAGCTCCTGCAACTGGACCTTCAACTCCTTAAGCTCAGCAGGCGCCATCCGGTATGGGGCCTTCGAAATCGGCTGAGTCTCAGGTGCGAGCTCGATCGAGAACTCCACCTCTCTGACAGGGGGAAGCCCAGGTACGTCATCCTGGAACACATCTGGAAAGTCTCTGACTACTGGATGTCCTCCAGCTTCGCATCCTTGCGAACCTCAGGGATGTAGCACAGATATCCCTGGCATCCTTTCCTCAGAAAGCGGAACGCCTGCATCGCTGATATGACTGGCGGCGAGCACGGGAGTCCATTCCCTGCTACAATCAAACGGGGCTGGCCCGGCTCCTCAAAAGTGACTCTCGAAGCGGCACAATCGATGTGGGCATGGTGCGCAGCAAGCCAATCCATGCCCAGGATCACATCAAACTAGTCATCTCCATCGGGATGAGGTCAGCACACAGAATCCTATTCTTGACTAACACAGGACTAGCTTTACAGACAGAATTCAAAGCATAGAAGAGTCCCTAACCAATGGACTATGCACACACAGCTCAACACCCAGAGGCACAACAGGCAAACCGAGCTCACCCACCAACTCAGCAGAAATAAAAGAGTGGGTGGCTCCAGAGTCAAACAAACAGAAAACAGAACGAGAAGACAGCTGGAGAATACCTGTGACAACTCTGTCAGTCGATCGGTCTCTCTCTCCAGCCATCGCGTACACTCTGGCCTGGCCCTGGGGCTTCTTCTGCTCAGCCCGGTCTCGATCTCTGGACCCTGAAGCAGACTCAACGGCTCTACCTCCAGAACTACCCCTGCTCCTCTCAGCCTGAGGGCAATCAGCAATCCTATGTCCCATGGATCCACACTTGAAACAGGCCCCGGACTTCCTGTAGCAGTCCTGACCCCTGTGAAACTTGCCACAGACCTGGCACTTCGGAGCGGGAGCTGACGAAGACGAACCACCTCTATCTCGTGCGCGGTCTCCAGCTCGGTCGGTCTCCAGTAGACTGCTTCTTCTGAGAAGCAGACTGATCCCTCCTGTCGCTCTCATCGGACCTCTGCTTCCTCTTCTGGTCCTTCCCTCCAGACTGGCGACCCCTCAGATCAGCCTCTACCAACAGGGCGACATCAGCAACGTCCCTGAAGGTCTTGTGACGCAGGGGCGTCACAGCAGAACGGATGTCTGGCCTCAAGCCACTCTCAAACTTCCTGGCCTTCCTATGCTCGTCAGGCTCAGGTGCAAACTTAGACAGACTGATGAACTTACGAACGTACTCCTCAACGCTCATGTCCCGACCCTGGCGTAGTCGGTTATACTCCAAATGCGCTGATCCTTGTAGACGTCGGGGTAGAACTGTTTGTTGAACTCCCCAGTGAACTGCTCCCACGTCCAAGGCTGTGGGAACTTCCCCATAACTGACCTCCACCACTCCTTGGCTTCGGCCTTGAACAGAAAGGTGGCGAAGTCGACCTTCTGCTCCTCCTCTGAGCCCATCACACGTAGCAAGTCCTCCACCTCTGACAGCCAATGACTGGCCACCTGGGGGTCTCCTGCCCCATCGAACGATGGCGGCTTCAGCTTCATGAACTCCTGAAGCGCCTTCACGTTTCTCCCTCCAGCGTCTGCCCCAGCTGGGCCTGCTCCGCCAGCTGGTCCTCCTCCAGCTGGCCACCCCTGCAGCCATGGTCTGCATGAGCTGCGTCATGAACTGCTGAACAGCATCAGCCACATTCCCTGGAGGGTTATTTGCTCTTCTTGGCGGCATTCTGAAAGTCCAACAGCAAGCAGTTAGACTCAGACACTAACACTGACGTTTCTGACTGACTGGCTAACTTAAAATCCCAGCAGATTACCCAGAGCTCTGATACCACTAAATGTAACACCCCCAAACACTGGCCTAGGAGTTAGGGGTATCACACGCCGCGTATTATTACATAATAACGCAAGGCTCTAATAAGCAAACTTAAACAGATAACAAATAAGGCCCAAACGGAATACTTAAATAAAGTATAATCAAAGATGTTAGAACATCCCCAAAAGTCATTACAAAACCCACCAAACAGATGTCAAAGCGGAAGCTAACAAATATGCCCAAAGGCTCAAATTCAATACAAAGGTCTCAAAAGAAGCTAAATAACAAGCAACTAAACTCCAGAAGCTGAGGGTAGACGATCCTCGCTAATCAATCTGCAAAAACGTTAGAAGTAGGGGAATGAGCACACAACTATGCCCAGTAGATGACCAACTTCATCAACCAGCATGCTCAAAACATTTACAGAATATTGACAAATCAGAAGGAGTCAAAGAATCCATAAACATGTCAGAAATCAGAAACAAAAGTCCACAAAGTCCCTAAACAAGGGACTAAGGAGTAGAAGCAGAAAACAGAGTGGGACACTAGCGATCACAGCATACAGACAGAACGAGCAACCAGCTCGTGAACAGAACGAGGAAACCTCACTCGTAAACAGAACAGGTGTAAACACCCGTGAACAGAACGGGGAACATCACCCGTGAACAGAAGGATCCTACATAGCGCGCTACGAGACAGCGTAACCAGCCATCCAAAGGCTCAGACACAGAGATAACTAGGTCCCAAAACAGAAGCTTAAATACAGATAAGCATATGTGCACCAAAGGCACCAGAAAGCACATAGATGGCTTGGAAATCAGAAGGGGAATCCAACCCCGCAAACGGAAGTCAAAACGGAGCTCAAACGAGCAAGTTATTGTCAAAACAGAGGCTGTCCGAACTTGTGTCCGGACATCAATGTTCGGACACAAGTCGAGACTCAGAAGTCGAAATCAGACAGATGTCCGAACATGTGTCCGAACTACGAAGTTCGGACACAGGTCGAACTTCAAAACAGAAGAAGAAACAGAGGTGTCCGAACATCCAAGTTCGGACGGATGTTCGGACGTTCTTCGGAAACAGAACGTGTAGAGTCCAACTTGTGTCCGGACTCAATGTTCGGACACAAGTCGAAGCCAAAATCAGAGATGCAGAAGGCTGTGTCCGAACTTCAAAGCTCGGACAGAAGTTCGGACACAGCGAAAACTTCAAAAAGTTTAAGCGCAGAAGGGCATGTCCGAACGTCCAAGGTCGGACGGATGTTCGGACATGCCGAAAACTCAGAAGACAGAAGCGAATTCAACACGAACAGAGGCACAAAACCAACTCAAATCAACACACGCATTTACAAAACAACCTTGGGGTTTAATCCATTGAAATGGCATTAAAACAGGCACAAATACACACAAACACAAGGCAATCCTTGATCAATTTGCAGAATCCGAACTCCCCAAGGCTGAACAACACGGATCGAATCCGAAAGCCACCTACCTCGAATTAACAGCAGAGACAATCCTTCAATTCTGAACAGCAGAATCCAGCCAATGTAGACCCTCAAACGCAGACCGAACGCAAACCAAACCACTGAACAACAACAATTGTAAAACTCCCATTCAGAAAAAAACGAATGAAGAAATCACAACCCAAACTCTGAAACTGAAATTACAATCCAAAACTGCACCATCCTCACCTGAATTCGTCAACAAGGGAACCAACGGGAAGAAAAACGAGCACAGCGCGCAGAGGACTGAAGATTCTGGCCATCAGATTGCAGAGACCAGAATTAGAAGAAGGAAAATTCCAAAACCTAAACCTCAAACGGAATTGTGTTAACCTTATAAATTCACAAACCTGATCACAATGAAGAAGGAAACGCAGAAACCACCAATAGAACTCGGATTTCAGAAGTGTAATCACAGACTTGAACACTTGGATGAACGTAATCTTGAGAGAGAGAAAGAGAGCAAGGAAGGAGGAGCGTCTGAGGATATTCAAAACTGACGGGGTTAGTGGAGTAGTGAGAACGCGATTAGGTAGTGGATGGAATAATGTTAGATAATATTAGAATTGTTTTAGAGGGTTCTAATCTCTCAATTTTAATAATAATCCTTACCAAAATCTGAAACGAAAGGACCACTTCGCCCTTGTCTTTAATCAAAAGGACTTCCACGTCCTGAACCAAGATTGAACCATCTTAACATAAATTGTGACGAAATGAAATATAACCAAATCTTGGTTATAACAAAAAACCATAGCTTTTTTTTTCAAAATGCCTACAAGAGATAAGACCCTAAATAGCTTCCAGGCAAGAGTTTAAACTCGTTACGGGAAGGCACATTTGCATATCCTTTTCATTGCGAGTCCATAGGGCTCATATGTGATGAACAAGAAAGGTGATCATAAGACAACGTTCTAGCCAGATAAACGCAGAGTTAACAGTAAAAAGACCATTCTGGTGCCACCCAAAAATTCTGTGCAAAGAAATACGCTGAAATCAGGTTAGCATCCTCTAGGACGTACCAGGAGCATACCCATTCTAAAGCCATCAGTGATTCTCTGTGTTAACAACCAACACACGACCTTGTTCTTTAGCTACCAGTGAGAGTTTCCAATCCCAAGGCCTTCTTGTCTTTTTGTCTAGTAGCCACCTTTTTTTTTAGAGCAATTGAACATCCATCTTCAACAACTATGAGCTCCATGACGTTGAAGATACCATGAACCATAAATGATCACCAATAGGGCTTGGTTGAGCTCCAGATTAGCGTTAATGAAACTTTTATCCTGAAAATATTTTGTAGCAAAACAAACAGGCCATTTGCAAATCCAAGGCCAGCCTATATGATGCAATAAGACAGTAGTGAACCCTATAGTTAATGCTGAAAACAGTAATCTCTAGATAAACCATTGAATAAGTCCGACTCATACACGGGATTGACAAAAAACCAGGAGACCACAAGATTAGCTGAAAATGTGCAAAGGAAACTAACAAAAAAAAATCAAACACGTGCAAAAATTATGTCTTTGAAGCTCTCTAAAGCCCAAACCACCCTCAGGCTAACCCGAGCATATTGCATCCCACTTTCACCAACAAATGCCTTTCTTTGATAGCGATTGAGTCCTCTAGAAACTCTGAATAGTTCCTTGTATTTCTCGAACGAGTGCCATTGGGAGGCGAATCATCCCCATTAGATATGAGGGAATTATCTACAAAACAGATTTGATAAGGATTCCTCTCTCATCCTGGATACGTTAGAGGTCGAGATCGCTTACCTCATTGACCCGAATAGCATGAGAGATTAGCGATCAAGTATGGGCGGGACCAATTGCTGAAAAAATGTGTCCAGACTTATCAACATTAACACATTGACCCAATGCATCCCAAAAGTCTTCAATTATATTCATGATATGGAATATGATTTTCCCAACGATTCTTGGCATTGAACAAATACTTTATCCTCCACGCATGAAAGAAGATGAGGGTTGGATGCTGGGTTGGTCGATTGAAACAAATTTTCAAAATATGTGTGAGCCACAACTTCAACAGACACCCAATCCTTAGAATAACGACCTGATTATCCACTAAATCTATAATTTTATTCTTCCTGCTCAGAGATTGAACTACACTAAAAAAGAAACTTGTGTTGTGATCCCTTCGTGTAACCACTTTTGTCATCATTAGGCCCAATGTGTTTTCTTCCTTAAGGAGCAACAAATCTAAATCTCTGAGACTTTTCCATCGATCAAGAGCAGCAGGGGATGGATGTTGCTGAGGTATTCTATCTATTTCAGCCCGTAATTTTATAACTAGAAGAGTTTCCAGCTGAAGTTGTCTACCTCCCCAAGCCTTCAAGGCTTGACCACACCGAGAGACCTTTTTCACATAGCCTTCTCTCCCTTCCAAATCACTCCAAGTATTATGTATAATTTGAAGACACCCAACAATTTTCAAACTTGAAGAGTTTAGGTCCGTCCTTTGGAGTGTTGTGTGACTAATTTAATAAGTCTATGGTATGAATGCCCAACGGATATGAAAGTTTTGACCAAGTGGAAAGAGATGGATCCAAGCGGAGTTGGCAAGGAAGCAATCCAACGTACACCTAGGATTATGAGGTCTGCTTCTTCTGTCGGTGTATGTGTTGATAACGGCTATGAATCCCAAATCCGACAAATGACAGAAACTCAGACAATTTTGAAATGCTCTCATTTGGCCTCTGTTACGATCCCGACAACCTGCTTGTTCATAGCCAAACAGAATCTCGTTAAAATCTCTGAAGAGAAGCCATGGAAGGAAATTGGACAAACTAAGTCGCCGCTTGAGTGCGTAGGTTCACTAGCGATCCCTCATGTTAGGCAAACCATAGATTCTTGTACAACGCCAACCTGAGCCCATTTCCGTGTCAATGATGCAGTCGATATGATGGGCGTAGGGGTGAGCATTCAGTTTGGATATTTTGGATTTATCCAAAGACTGAATTAACCGATTTTATTTTTTGGATTTTTAACCGAATTGAAATTTTGGTTAACCAAATTATCCTAATTATTTTGGTTTGGATTTGGTTTTTTTTACTTTGTCTAATTCGGTTAACCGAATTAGACAAATTTTCTTTATAAAAGAATATTCTATTTTCTAATTCTAGTCTTTATTGACAAATAGTCAAACACAAACCCTAAATTTTGGTAAGTAAAAATTCAAACTAGCTAAAATTTAAATTTAAGTTTGGATTTCGGATTTCACTTTTAAAAAATTTGGATTTCGGATAATTTGGATAATGATTAATTTGGTTTTGGTCTTAATATGGATAATTCGGTTTTTAACCAAAATAACCGAAATCTAATTTATTTTTTACAATTTGGATTTCGGTTAACCGAATTATCCAAATGATCACCCCTAGATGGGCGGTGAAGGAAGTGATATGCAAACAGTAGAATCACTTCAATATAAAGCGAGACCTCCACTGCGACCCATACCATCAACCACAAATCCATAGTAGCCCCTTGGTCGTGTGCCAAAGGAATTCATTTCTACCCTTGAACGTTTGGTTTATGTTTGGAAAATCATCTCAGAGGATTGCTCTCAAATCACTCCCTATACCCATCAAACCAATGCAGGTCCCCCAATCCACGACATCTATACAATTAAAGACTCATCACTCCTAAGAATTTGATTGCTTAAAGGGCAAAGTGAGGAAGATCATAACCGAAAGAGCAAATTACCATCAACATACAGCAACGGGAAGAGCAACCTGGGAATCTCCACCAAGGGGAGGTTAGTGAGGGATTCTAAGTCTTGAAATTTAGTAGTATAGTTTTAT